>CAKLBY020000331.1:0-394328 GCA_921007115.2 Peronospora matthiolae
TAAAGCTTATTGATTTTGGTGGTGCGACGTACGAAGACGAGTCAAAGAGCTCCATTATCAACACGCGTCAATACCGTTCGCCCGAGGTGATTCTCGGGCTCGGATGGAGTTATCCGTCGGACATTTGGTCCGCCGGTTGTATCATTGCAGAGCTCTACCTGGGTGAACTGCTGTTTGCAACGCACGAGAACATGGAACACCTTGCTCTCATGGAGCGCTGCATCGGACCGCTTCCCGTGAAAATGGCAGCCAAGGCATCGAAACACTCGACCTCGTCCAAGTTTTTCCGTCGTGGGCGGCTCAATTGGCCTGCTGGTTCGTCGAGTGACGAAAGCGTCGATCACGTGCGGAGGATGCGATCGCTGGCAGAGATGATTTCTCGCGAGGACGCTCAGAGTGGTCTGCTCGAGCTGCTGCAGCTCATGCTGGTGCTGGACCCCGACAACCGAGTGACGGCTCCCAAAAGGGGCTCACGATAACTCTGACTCAGACACCGATGAGGATTTTACAAAATGTATCGCAACATCGTGCCGAGAGGTGGCCCGTCTTAATGGACTACGAAGGCATGACGACGTTGTAGCAAGTAGAGGGAAGAGGAAGAGTGGAGCGTTAGGCAAGGCGGGAGGATTGCCGATTGGAATCAGCATGTTTTCCTCCCACGGTTGCATTTTGCTTTCGTGTGCGTCTGTTGCCGTGGATCGTTTGAAGATCTGTTCCCAGGGGGTTGATTCGACAGGACTATCCACGCGTGCACTCGCTCGAGATCAAGAAGCAAGCTTGAAGAAAAAAAAGATGGACAAAGCGGACTTAGTGCACCGAGGTACTGGCTCCGCGTTATTTACTGCTGCAATTGAAGAGTCGAGCGAGATGAAGTGACCCGAGCGCGATCGGAAGCAAGCGTCGCGTCATTTGCTTCTCCACGAAGGGTGCGTTTGTAGCTGAACTCCATATTCGTCTCCCTATTTGCGAAGAGTCCCTGATTCCGGAGGAACTCACGCGCACCTTTGCACCGGGTACTCCCGAATGGAGGGACGTGGACAGAGGACGGACGAGTTTGTTCGCGCATAGTCAGCAGGTGCAGTCGATGCCGCCAGTCTTTGGCACCAGTAGCAGCTGGTGCTGCCACTACTAGCTGCCTTCGAGCAATGGTGGCGATCCTACTTGCGCTTATACCGAGCGCACCACGCGGGGATTATCAGGCGTGAGGTCTGCGCCGCTATATTCGCAATCGGGGTCGGGTCGACATGTCTCCTCGCCCTTCTCAATGCTACTCTTTCTTGATCATGACTGCTGCCGCCAGAACTTTCCGACACAAGCGACGGACCCGAAAACGACTGGCAAAAGTAGCCATGCCAGCTGAGTGGTCGCTTGCGTTTCCACCGCTCCATTGCGATTGTTGGAGCGTGTCCACAGGGAGCTATGGATGACTTCGTGGGAGAAGACGCTGGCGGCGGCGGCGTCCGTAACCTTCGGGTGAGTCACCGGGGCAGAGTTTGGTCTGTGGCCAGGTGGCGATCTCGGACTAAAAGTTGCCACAGCACTGAGGTATAACTTTCGTCCGTCTCTTCCTCGATTTCAGACGCCATTGCTGCGTCAAAGTCCGAGGCACGGGGATCAAACGAGCGGTCGTAGCTGGCGTGTCGGCGACAAGTGGTGGGTTCGCTTCGGTCGTAGCTGGAGTGTAGGCGACAACTGGCGGATTTGTATCCGGCATCCTGCTGGGTATTGTATCATCAGTGACAGTCTCGGACGAGGTCGTGGGCGTCGGGTAGTTGTTTCGTGTCAAGATGAGCAAGTTTGCAGCAGGTAGGAGCGTCAAGTTCGATGCCGTCCGGTCTGTCCAGCTATCAACTACAACACAAAAAGAGGTTGGTGGATGACACGTTGCCACAAGTGAAGAGACGGGTGGATGGGTGTGAGTGGGCGAGCAAGTGTATTGTTGATCGTACCTGCTTGCTGAATGGCAAACGTCGCAGCTGCAGAAAGTAGCAGCAAACCACGAGCTCTGCCCATACTCTGTATCCCCTCTTTCCAAGCTTCGTCAGTCTCTCTCTCTCTCTCTCTGCTTCTAGACCAAGTTGAGAAATGAAGGTCCGACTTGCGAGCGGTGAGAAGGCCAATGCCGTAATGCTCCACAACAAACAGTCCGTCGTTCATGACCGTGGGCGTCGAGTGCTGTAGAACCAGCTGTGCGTATTTTCCAACCCGATGGTTCTACTTATCCACGACGTGCGCGAGGTTTCTTTCCACGTCTTTTGAGATGAGTCCGGCTCCTTTGCACTCAGAGAAGAGGTGGCTCGCGTTTCTGACTGCTGAAAGGCCCAGTCTCCATCTGCTAACAGACAACCGGACAGCAGTCGCGACAGCTGAAGCCCAAACGTAGCACGTGTCGCAGCAGATGACGCGGACGCCTGTAGGTACCTCCATGTACTGCCAGCAAGGGAGAGAGGAACGCACGACCTCGGTGCGCACTGGAAAGAACTCATGTCAACGTCAAGTTTACTGCCGCCTGCTTTGCGGTCCTAATTGACGACCCATTGCGTACACGTTCGTCACGACACTTGTTAGCCAATGTGCAGCCAAGTAAACTTCAGGTCCTTAGCGCAAAGGACGCCACACAGGTAGGCCAGGTCACCAGCTTTCTTGCTAGCTGCTGCTCGTTGGAACGTAGTGCTGGAAGTTACACTCTTTAGTGCGAGCTCAGTGGGACGTCCTGGTGAAGGTATCGACAAGGAAGGCGGTAGCATGTCCAAAGTGTAGGTACCGTCACTCAGGAACTAGCAACAGCTGGCAGCTTCACCAGAAACAAGGGCTACATCCTACCTGTACTAGGTAACCCCCAAACCGGATTGAGGAGGCTGTCTTGGACCGGAAGCAACAAGCAGAGGTTGCGTTCGTACAGGCAAGTAGTAATCCACTCTCCATTTGCTGAATTGTTGGCGGCATATGGTAGGACCCCACTATGCGCGAGCCCCTTCCTCCATATTCCCTGTCCTACGCAGTGTCACAAAAGCGCCGTCGTCTGTATGAAGGAAGTCTTTACGAGATGGGACCTTCCCCCTTTCGCGTTTCGACCGGCATCTGCCGTCCCTCTACATTTCTACCGCAATGTGCCGTCACTATTGACGAGTCTGTAAGAGAGCAAGAATGCCAGCGCTTTTCTCTTTATCCTGTCATCGAGCCGTGATAAAAAGCACGACAGGCTGTGGATGTAACCCCTGCATTTTTCTATTCATTGGCTATGCCTGCGTGAGTGTGTCAACAACGACAACAACTACTTCACACGAAACATGGGGATTTCTATATCCAATGATTCCCACAGCCTCGACGTTGTGCCTTGTTCCACCCTTGTGTCGAGACTTTGTATACGTACTTGTGTGTCACACACAACATCCGCTCGAAGCGTCTTCAGTAGTACCGAGACTGCATACATCCACCCATGGCAGAGCAGACGGAGAGAGGCGGCCGCGTGTTGAGTATCCAGTCGCACGTCGTCCAAGGATACGTTGGTAACAAGAGTGCCGTGCTTCCGCTGCAGCTCCTGGGCATGGATGTTGACCCTATCAATAGCGTGCAGTTTTCCAACCATGCTGGCTCACAAGCAGGTCGCGGGTCGCCGTCTCACAGGCGAAGAGCTACACGACCTTCTGGACGGCATGGCGGCTAATGAGTCTGCTGCAAGATGCGTATACGCACTTGCTTACTGGCTATGTGGGCTCCGTGTCTCTGTTGCTTGCAATTGTGCGTGTATACGAGCGTCTCCGAGCTGCTCAGACACATGCCGAGCGTCTTGTATACGTCTGTGACCCCGTACTGGGCGATCGGGGCAGGCTGTATGTCCCTATAGAAATGGGTACGTTCCGGTCAATGATGTGTAGAAATGTTCGCACCAATCTCATGTTTTCGAATATGTATGATGTTTGGAAGTGGACTTGTACCGGTCGAAGGTTTTGCCGATCTGCGACGTTTTGACTCCAAATCAGTATGAGAGCGAGGTGTTAGCAGACATGGAGCTTCGGACGGTACCTGATGCCATGCAAGCGTGTAAAAAGCTGCACATTATGGGACCAAAAGTCGTGGTGATCAGCAGTTTTCAGGAGGTAGCAGAGGCCGCCGAGAGTTTGCCGAAAGAGTTTGTGGTCATTGGCAGCAAGATCCGTCCCTAGCGGGGCCATGGACACTGCACTCTATTGCGAGCAGTACGAAGTGCGCTTTCCGTGGATTGACAGTTACTATACTGGCACGGGCGACTTGTTTGCTGCTCTGTTGCTAGCGTGGCTCTATCGCTTTCCGGACGACTTTAAGCGGGCATTGGAACATGTAATTTCCACGGTTCAAGACGTGCTTGGTATCACCCTTGATCTTGGCGGCAAGGACTGCGAGTTGAAGCTTGTCCAGAGTCGTCATGTCATGAGCCGACTCGGTTGTGCGCTTCGCTGCTACACCGCTGTCGGTACCTGTCCTGTTTGCGCTTGTGGATATGGATGTTCTCCTAGGAACGACGAGCAGCGATGACAAGGTCGAGGACGTACCGACCGGTGCTGCGATTCAGCGTCAGGAGCTGATAGAGGCTTTGACACTTCTTGTTGGCGCTGATAACATCAGTATCCTCACAAACTACAGTGTACTGTCGACGCAGGCGCTGCTTGGTGCGGCGTTCAATGTGGTTCCATCGGCGCTTCTCTCGGACAGCCGAACTGACGCACGTCATTGCGAGACAATAGTAGTGTCCGATTCGGTTTCTCTCATCGGCTTGGCTAAATGTGCTATGTACCAGGTAGTGCCATCTGCAGCATCCGACGAAGCAGTGACAAGCTATATCACTGAACACAACAACCAATGTCAGGTTGCATGATGACGAAGCCTCGATGCTGACCGGCTGCCGGACGGGCAATTCTAGTAAGACAGATGAAATGAGAAGACGCGATTGACCCCAATAGTACACCATCTCGATTGCTCGAGTTAAATTGCACAAGATTACATCTTCTGATGTCACGGTGGTGCAAGTACCCGCGCGGCAACCGATGCATGTGTCGAGGCAAGAGCTCGAGTCCATCGATCCAACGCATCGTACGTCTTGTGAGCACCTCGGGCTCTATAAACCAGAAACAGAAAGAAATGTCAGAAATCAAGCAGCCACAACTAAAGAGTGCAAGCGAATTTGACGCACTTTTGTCGTGTCTGCAAGACAAGAAGCCCCTGCTCTGGTCAATCTTGGCGTCTAGCTCGCAATTTTGAATGAGGGCAATAGCAATATCTTCGACATCCTCCGTCGTAATGTTCATCCGCTTTGAGAGGCTCTCAACGCGGATCGTTCGGTATGGACGTACAATGGTCTTCATAGCTTGACATCGTATATTGCGCAGCAACGGGTTCAAGCACTGGTTCATTATCGGATCACTCAGCAGTTTGTAGCTTGGGTTCTTCAACACCTTCTCAAACTGCACAATGTCGTTGGCTTCATAGGCACTCCGCAGCAGCAGCATCGCGCCGACCTCTTCCACATCTTGATACACCTTTGCTTCTCGCGAATCAAAAGGATTGATATTCGAGCTGGTCAACATATTGGCCAGGACAACATACTTCAGACACTGCGTTGCTCGTGAGTTTCCAGCTTCTTGGTAGTTGCGGAAGCCCTCGAAAAACTCGTTATACGCCAGCATCCATTCCTTCTCTTCCAAGTACATTTTACCACCCTCCTCACGGATAAAGCTGTGCAACATACATCAACGCCATCCAGCAATCATCTACTGCGAGGACATAGCAACAAGCTTAACACGCACCCTATGACTCGCGGATCAGCCACAGCTGCGTCCAGATCCAGTGTCTTTGGGTAGACGGCGCGCATTCTGATGCTGTTCTTGGTAGCGACACATAGCTACACGTACACTGACCGCTGTTAGCATTTCGTGCAAACATGCGTCGCTAGCTTCCATACCTGAATTTCCAGAGCGTAGACTTCTAACAGCGACGTCGCTTTCGCATTATCCTGCTCTCCATCCGACGTCTGGCAGTATGCATAGAGCTGCTGCAACAGCTTTTGCAACTGGTCAAAGTTGTGCATGTCCAAGTACAGTTTCCCCAGCTTGGTGTTCATGCTGAACCACAGTCGGTCGTTATTCACGTCCTTGAGCTTCTCCAGCGTCAACTCGTACATTCTCGACGTATACTTGGCCCCTCCTTTCCGTTCTTTGCCTAATGCGTCCGATACAACATCCAAGATAGACGAGATCGACTCCGGTGCTCTCGTTCCTCGTTACAAACGCCAAGTGTTCCAGCATCTGCTCGTAGTGCCGCAGCATCTCGTCCCACTCACACCGACGGACGCAGATCTTCACCAATTGCTCCAGCGCCGGGAAGCTCCACTTGCACTCCTTCTGCTGCCTCGTCTCCCTCTCCATTGCAATCACGCGCTCGAAATACGTAAACGCCTGTGTCCAGTCGCCGCGATGGTAGAAATCTTCGGCCTCGTAGAACGTGTTCTCGAGCGCGATCTGCGCATCCCGAGCGACACGGCGCTGCTGCTCTCCAGCGCCTTCGTTCTCCTCGTCTTTAGCAGCTCCTGTCGACGTCTGCTCGTCGTGATCGAGCTCCTCGTCGCTGTCATACTCGTACTCGTACTCTTCCGAGTCCGACATGGCGAGATAATAATCACGACAACAATAATAGTACTAGTAGTAGTTCTAATAATGATACACGACGGTGGAAAATAGTAGTAGTATTCGCAGTCGCAGTCGTAGTAGTAGTAGCAATTAGCGGGGAGGTAATTGAACTTGACAGAGTAAATCGACGTGTGATTCGTTGAAAAGCCAAGCGGGTGATGGCACTTGGTGAAGCACCTCGTTTTGTGTCAAAAGAAGGTGATGCCGTGCAAAACCCCCAAACTAAAGCACAGAACATCATCATGCTCGAGCAGGTCAAGGCGAAGTCGACGCAAGCGACGACTCTCGTGCGCCACACGGCCGAGTCGCTCCACGACGTGGCCCAGCACTTGTCGCTTGCCGGTTCGTTCCATTCCGCACGGCAGAAAGGCGCTGCAGCGTTGCAGGCGAAAGTTGGCGTGCTGCACACCAAGTTGCCGCCGCTGGGAAGCTCTCGACTGCGTCGTCTGCAGCTGCGTCGACGACGACCAGCGAGAGCGGGGGAGCATCGACTTGGAAGAAGGAGGAGGAGGAGGAGGAGACATGTGAGGCCACCACCTCTGGTCAAGAGAAAGAGGGGTTGTTGCTGGGTGACTTGGGCCACGAGTGCGGCCTTACTAGGCGCCAGCGACTCTACGGAGCGCTCGGCTGCTACGGCTTTGGCACGTTGTGCGGCTTGTTGTCCACGTTGATGATGTGGGGCGGACCGAAGCACGTGAAACAGTTTGCATTTTTCTACACGCTCGGAGCTGTCTGCAGCATTGGCAGCTCGCTCTTCTTGGTGGGGCCAATGAGGCAGCTCCGAGTCATGTGCATGCCCGTTCGGCGTCTGGCCTGCTGTGTCTGGATGAGCTCTATGGTTGCGACGCTTGTCATTGCCTTTGGCTTTCCAAAGGCAGGCCCGCTAGTGCTGCTGCTCGTGCTTGTTCAGTATGCTGCGATGCTCTGGTATGGCGCCTCGCTCGTCCCCTATGGTCGTGCCGTCCTCCGGAGCGGCTGGTCCAAAGCAGCCAAGTACGTCAGTACCTAACTTGCTAGCTCGCTAGTAGATACTCTTTACGGAAGTTTATACCATGACGAATGTCACTGTATCTTAACTCGTGCGTGGTCTTGATGCGGGTAGACATTGAGCTGACGCAAGTTGGAGCACGTATTGAAGCTGACTGCAACGTGAGGACAACTCGTCTGAGTCCAAATTCAGTACAAAAATGTAGAATTCATAGGAACTGGTTTATGTGCGCACTATTCAGTTTGCCGACTTCTCGTCAAGTGTCGCAGTCATTCTACAGCTGTCTCTCCAGGCGATTTCATTCGCAGCGATGCCACTCTAGCACCGACAATTAGAAACGTACCCTGACTCCAAACAGGCTAAGTACGCGTCCGGTTACACAGGCATCTATGCCACCGATGCTAGTTGTGCCTCGACTTGTGCCACACAAACTAGTCTGTTGAGTTGGCCCCAAAACCCACCTAACGTCATTTCTCAGGCGAATCAGAACATCCGAGTATCCATCCATCATCCTGCTTTTCACACGGTCAACAACTGGAGCGGAGAGAGCGAGCGGAACTGGGCAGTGATGATGATGGACCAATTGAAGGAACAGAGCAAGAAGGCGAGCGAGAAACTCGAGGACCTTTCCAAGAAGACGCAGAAGGAGATGGAGAAGATGCAGAAGGAGCTGGAGAAGACGAGCAAGAAGGCGCAGAAGAGCATTGAAAAGACCGGTAAACAGACGAAAGACAGCGTGAACAAGGCGATGAAAGAGACGCGAGACAGCGTGAACAAGGCAGTGCGGGGAGACCAGGGACGTACAGAGAGCAGTGGCAGTAGCCTCTTGCACTCGACCAAGGAGGCTGTTCACATTGAGGTCAAGGGCTCGGAGAAGAAGGTCAAACGGGGACGTCGAAAGGACTCGAGCGACGAGGAGGACGGTCTGCTGGACGACATTGGGGACGACTCGACCACATGACGCTGAACCAGCGTCTGCTAGGGGCTATTGGCTGCTATGCGCTCAGTGGACTCTTTGCCTTTGCAGCGACAGTCATGCTGTGTACGAGCGCGCACCATGTGCGCTTCTCCGCGTTCTTCTACTCGCTGAGCAATCTGGCTACTTTTCCAGCCTCGTTTTATCATGGGACCCGGGACATCTTCGGAAGCGCATGCTCTCGGCGCAAGCGAAGCAAAGCAGGCCGGGCTTGGATGGGTGCTTTGGCACTCACGATCGTCGTGGCCTTTGTCTGGCCCTCGCACTGGTTCACAGTGATTGTGCTGCTTGTTCTGCAGGTTGGCTGTATGATCTGGTACAGTGTGTCGGTATTATGCGTACGGACGCAAAGTTTCCTGCACACGTACATGGCGAAGCGGGTTGTGCTGGTCGATGCCATGGACGGCAAGATTGACGGCAAGTGAGAGCGCCGATTTGGGTTCTTGATTGCTCTCGCTTCGCTGTCTATCTCCAGTTGCTGTGCTTCTTGGTGATCTTGCTTGGGACGTGTCTGCAGAGATGTGAATGACAGAGCGTAATGGATGTTTGAGTTGCTTACTACTGGTCTTTGAAGCATGCTAACGAAACGCTGTGAAGGTTTGACAGGAACAACGCTCTCACCACTTGGGACTGTATTGATGTCGACCATTCGGCGTCCTCGAACTCCTCCAATTTGTACGGGACTTGCCGGCCGATCAAATTGAATGAAGTAGAGACGACCCCTCACGAGCATCTCTTTCCCTGTATCATCAGGTCGTGAGCGTCTGAGAATCACCAACTGACGCTTGAGATGCTCTCGCATCGACTACGGCTTGGCACGGTCTTCTAACCAAGCCACAAAGTCGCGCACCACTGCATCACGGATGCGAGGGTGGCTCGCTGGCTAGATCATGGTGCGCTCCTTCGTACGTCTTGAATGTCTTGTCGGCACTGCGCGTCTTTAAGTGAAGTGCCGCTGAACCCGTGACACTGCAAGCCCTGTCTTCCATGCCGTGCTGCAGCAGATACGGTGTCTCAATCAACTCGAGCTTGTCTTGAATGCTCTTAATACCTTCAAGAAGGGCTAGTCCCGTACCAATGCGCATCTTGCCGGGATAGTACAGAGGATCCGCATGCTTATCTGCAGTTGCAAGTGCCGCGACTTCCGGCGAGTTGTTATGGCCGCTGTTGGCCGTCACAAGCGGCAACTTTGGCATATAAACATGCAGCATCCTGCCAATAGTTTCCATGACAAAAGACGGCCGCGAGGCCTTATGGATCTCGGTAGCTGGACACAAAATGACCGCACCATCCACGAGCTTCGGACCGCCTTTACTAAGTGCATGCAGGACGACCAGGCCGCCAAGCGATCTACAGCCACCAGCACACAAAAACCAGCATCCATCAGCACGTGTACAACAGCAGCACTCTCTCTCTCTCTCTCTCTCTGCACACACAACCGAGCTGCTGGCAAAGCTTCTAGAGGGTACTACAGCCTTTGCCAGCAGCTCGGCTCACTGCTCTACAGCCACGTACGCGCCAAGCAGAAACACTTTCTTGCCCGGATATTTGTCCTTCACGAGCGCCACGAACGCAATCGCGTCGTCCGCGAGCGATGTGGACACTGGAGAAGTATCCGTGTCGGCCATCACTGCGTCCCATGCCCTCGTGGTCGATACCTGCGACAAAGGAAGCCGTGCTGCAGGACCTCGACCATGAACTTGTTGTTGCGCGCACTGTGCGAGTTCACGCCGTGGAGCACGACGACCACCGCCTTGGCATCGGCAGCAGAAGAGAGATGTTTCGGCAGCCAGAAGCGGTAAAAGAGCCGCACGAGGTCGTTATTGCCTCGACGTCGTTCGAGTAAACCGGATTCCTCGTTCCCAGCGAAAACGTACGCGAGGAGGAAGGTCCGATGCGAAAGAGTGTGCGGAGCTCCTCGTCGCGTATTGTCAGGATCGATTCCAGCTCGAAAACAAATGAACAAGAGCGCCACGGGCGTGGCGGGGGACGAAGAGCACGAGGCGTGACAGAGCGCACAAATGAGGCGTATAATTTCATTATTTTCTTACACTGGAATTTGGGCTCGGGAACAGACTGGTTTTGGGTTTGGTTGGATTGATTGACTTGACCCAGGCGTCAGGAGGGCGAAAGCTTGTCGGCTGATGTGCTTTTTTCAGCTCGCTGTGTTGTTCATTGGATCGGAATGGGTCAGGTTGGGGATCGTTTGCGTCTCCGCCCCCCGCCCCAGACTTGCCCCCCATTCCACGGAGAGGTACTCCGTGGCATCGCGTGCCTTTGTTGGCGCGCCTGCGACCTTGTGCTCCACCTTTGTGTACGTACCGTCGGTTGGGCCGGCTGGCCGGAGCTCATTCGTAACGGCAGGCAAGGAGATATCGATCTCGCTGAGAGGTTTGGAGTTGAAGGTTCGCTTAAGGTGCGAAAATCTTCACACCCCCACGAACCGGGGTTCCGCCACACCCCGATCGATCTTGGATGCACCGATTGTGATTTTTGTCTTCGAGGATCAGGGTCTTTGCTAATGAGGAAATACTTCCCCCACTCAACCGGAAAATAAAAGTCTGCACGTCGATCTTGCCTTGGGGGGATCAGTCCGATCTGGTCTTGGGATCGGCCGATCTTGCCGGAAGTGCGCAATTTGGGTAGATCGGTGTCTTGTTTCGCCAAAATGAAACGTGCCGATCTGTCCAGGGGATCGCTTCGATCCTGCTCGGTCTTGTCTTGAACGCCTTGTCCGGATCTTCTGACCACTTGAGCCGTCTCGCGATCCTGTGTCCAAAATCCTTTTCCTTTTCCGTTGTGTGCTGCTACCTGGCAGTTGAGTTGAGTGTGAGTACTTGATCGATCCGGGCCAGATATCCAGGATCGCTCTTCTCGATCTTGGCCAACAGTCAAGATCGGTCTTCTGTGTCCCTGTAACACGCGTGCCTTAACCTACCGGGGGAAGCCAAACAATTCCTGCCTGGAGAAGAGGGGAGGATAACGTGCGTCGTGAGAGAAGGAAGTAGAGTTCAAGTCTGTTTATTAACCCAGCAAATTACTATCCAGCTTACCCTTAAGCCTATTCTTAACTATAGGTCACTCTTCAAACCGATATCGCCTTGAATCTGGTTCGCCCCCTTGCCACGTGTCGAAATTTCGTGCCCTGTACTCCAACGATAGCGCCAATATCCCCGATATCGTACCTAGAGCACCAAATGGACCAAAATCTCCCTATATGGTACCAAATACCCATTCTTGGCACCCAAGTACCCAATATATGACCCAAAATGCCGAAGGTGTCCAAATTCACTTTGCGACGTCAATTCGGACAGCTTCCACTGGCTCTTTCGGCATGAAACTTCTTGACATCACTTAGTGACCTCTATCAAGTATATTCCACATGATCCAGTATCTTCATCAACCATATATTCATGATCAGTGTGGAACATGACCGATCTGTCATCCAATATCGAGATGTTGGAGGTCGATCCGGTCTAAATCGGCAATTAACACTTTTTCATCTCCTCATACGTGCTTCAATATCATGCCTCCAGTGTTATCCAATCGAAAACTTCATTCATACGTCTCGACATCGGTTTCCTTGACTCCCCCTGAGTATGCAAAACTTCCAGATCGGTGTATAATTAACCAAAATCAGTACTCCCAATTTAGGATCAGTGAGAGTATCACCGGATCCGTATGGTGTTGCACCTTCTTTGCCGATTCACCGACCCGTACCACCTGGTCCCAGATGCACTTTGGGGAGTCACCTTGTCCCCAGATGTGTCAATTCTCCAACAAACTCGTTGTTGCCACAGCATGTCGATCTGCGATCTGATCTTAGCCTGCTTCAATGTACGTATACTTCTTCTTGACCGGCATTCCAATGAGCTGTATGACTTCATCCCGATGTCTGGTTCCAAATCGCCCCATAACATTCTGCAAGATGTTACACCTTCGTCGCAGAGTCATATCCCATCACCCGGTCCCAGATCCTTGTCCCAGATTGTTCCATGTAAATCGTTCCAGATCGCTCCGTCCCAGGTCGATCCATACCCATTAGTCTAACGACAGTTGGATCGGTTCGCCGATCCCGTTAAGATCATCTTCCACCTCCGTATTGGATCGCCGAGTCTCATGGCCTCCTTTTCCACCAGTAAGCGGCGCTTTAAAGGTGTGGCCACCGATCCTCGTACAAAATTTGAGTAGTGACTTTGCTCACAACCCCCCCCTGTACTGAAGTCTTTTGTACAGCAATTGATCCTCAGTACAGTCACTCATCAACTTCGTTCCAAGCACTCAAGTCCGTCTCATGGCCTCTCCGACGCATCCACCCACCTCGCCGATCTCTTCAGAAGGACCCACCATGTTTCTGTCTCCGGATCGCGACCTGTCGCCACCCGGATCGCCCGATCTCGGAGGACACACCCCAGCGGTCCCCGATCGGCCTGGGTCTCCGCGCCATCTAGGCCCAACCGGATCGCCCACAATCCCCACAGGATCGCCAGATCGACAGCCGACCAGACCCTCGTCTCCATCCCGAGACTCGCCATCTAGATCGCCGGATCGCGGGTGGTATGCTCCTATCGTCCCAGATCAACATGAGTCTCTCAGTAATCCCAGATCGGTCGGATCGCTCTCGACCGACGCGGAAATTATCAGATCGTTCTTCCGAGCCATTCCCGCTTCCCACTCCTCCGGCGGCCCCAGATGCGTCCAGATCCGACATCCCGGCCGCTAATGAATCTCGTGAAAGGTCTGCTCCAGCTGTGGGCGTCACCGGCTTCGTTCCCAGGGTTTCTGCCGACGACGTTCGTCTCACGATGGCCACGATCTCGTATTTGTGGGATCGAGAGGATACCTTCTGCAGCCAAGCCGACACCATTCATGCGCTTCAGCAGTCCTACCGAGATGCCGTCGCCCGGGGGATCGCTTACAAGACGAGCTTGATTCGCTGTACAGATCAGCCGCTCCTTTTTGTCTCCTTCGTCCAGCTTCGATATGACTGGATGCAGGGCCGCTACGTCGACGCAGTGCATTCTTTGAGTGATTGCCATCGAGCTCTGCGGATATATCGAGATCAATCGGAGGAGATTCGTCGGCTACGCACTTTGATATGTGCCAACGACGAGGCTCAGGGGAACTTGGAACGACAGGTGGATGCTTTGAGGGCTCAGCTTCATCCGCTCCAAGCCGAACTCAATTCTCTCCGACAGCAGCGTGATCAGCTGACCATGGACAAATCCTTCCTTCACATAGATTTTTGCACTTGAAGGAGCAATTGGCTCCAGTCTCAGGAGGAGATCGCAGATGGACTGTCTTCGATCAGCGATCTCATACAACAAGTGGATGGTTTGACTCCCCTAGAGGGTCAGTTGGCACTTTCGCAGGCGGAGAACGCCAACCTACGTCGTCAGCTTGCGGAACACCTCGAGGTACACGACCAGTTGCAGGTGGTGGAGCATGATCGGGATCAGGCTATAGCTGAACACCGTGCTCTCCTCGACACACTGAACAGTGCTATACTCGGATCCCGGTCGTCTGCGTTGACCGCTCGATCGACGCCTAAGAGTGCTACTCCGGCCGGATCGCCCCCTGCTCCCACTACCCCCGGGATCGAGATCGCTTGCCCGTAGGTCCAGATCGAGATCGTCCGGCCCGCCTGCCAAGCGTCGGCGTATTCAACCAAGGTCACGATCCAGTGATTCTTCCACCGCCCGTGTGGCTTCCCGGCTATTGTCGTTGAACCCTTCAATGCCTTTGAACAAACTTCCCGGATTGGCTCCCACCCGAGCCTCCACCCAATTCTTCTTGTTCTCCGCTTTCGTCCGCGGCTTCTGGGACTGGATCGGGAAGTGAGGAGCTGACCGAGTCGGATTCTAGCTCGGATGACTTGACTCGTGCTGCATTATCCCAATCGAGATCGGCCGCTCGTCGTCAACCTAGATCGGATGCCCGATCTTCGACCCCGAACCCCTCTCCGGCCGCTCGGGTTGTTCCCGCTTCTCCCCCCGCAGCTACTGCGTTGGCTCAAGCACTGTTGCGTTCGCCTTCTCCAGACGTTCCGGAGCCTCGTTATCTTTCGTACCCATCCACTCCGGTCGCGGCTGTCCCCGTAGTCGAAATTCAAGATAATGGCGGCGTAGAAGACGTGGAGGTATCGCCGACAGGGGAGACACACAGCGAGACTGGCTCTGTTAGTCCGCCTCCGGAGTCCACTGCGCTTTCGGATCGCCATTCGTCCGATAGCGAAAACAGCATCACCCTTCCGGCACGCCAAGTGGCTAACAGAGTTTTCTCTTCCGTTGACTTCGACAATCTTCCGCCACTCCAGCAACCACGGGATCGGTGGATTCCCAACTATCTGGCGCCCTCCCGACGGGTAGCTTCCGAGATCGCTCCATGGTCCGTTTCGCGGATCGCGATGGTTTGCGTGAGGACCATGACCATTGAGCTGTTGTTTCACCACTACTCCAAGCCCAGGAATTTTCTGTTTCCCTTCTACAATCATGGACGAGCTCCGCCTACGGGGACTTGGGCTTCTGGGCTGATCTCGCGGCAACACATCGAGGCTCTTTACGCTACAGCCCCTTGGGATAATGTCATAGTCCCAGTGAACCCGATATCGTTCACCATGACTGGGTGGTATCGTGATATGAGTCATCGGTACCTGGAGCTTGAGTCCACTCATCGACAAGCTCTGTGGGAATCCACTCATGCTTTCCCGATTCCTCCGGCTCAACGGCGATCTGAACGGTTCATGCAGACATTCTGGCGCCAACGAAAACAACGCCGTTCTCGCTTTGGAGCGCGTTGGAAGAACTTCTTGAAGATGATACTCAGCGGCATGATCGCTGGCCACTGCGATCTCGACATCTTGCTAGATCCCTTCTTCCTCCACTATCCGCGCCCACATGAAGACCGAGTTTGGTATCCAGGGTTAGGACACTCTAACGACCCAGCTGACTTGCTAGGGGCGTTGGACATGGCAGACCAAGAGGATCCTTGGCGCAACCAGTTCCGTAACGCCTATTGGGATCATCCCGGATCGCAGATCCCTCGTCTGCAGGACAAGTTCAAACCTGCTCCATCGTCTTAGTCCAAGATCGATATCCAAGCCCGATCGTCTTTCATAATCGTGTAAGTCATTCAATCATCTTCTTTTTGGTACTTCAATTCTTTGCAACTTCCACGATCTCGATCCTCATCGCTCCACATCATTCAGGAAGGTAATTCACTTGACTATCTCCATACTCACATACAAAAACCTCATCCACCAGCATGTGCTACCGTCTAGCACATCTTTCAACCCCTACATCCGCATATGCTACCTCCCGCATACTTGTTCGAACTGTTAAGGTTCGTCCGACTTGCCTTCATGAGACTGCATTACGTCGAAACGGTTTCGACTCACTCGGTTCCGCTCAAACTCTTGCAAGATCGCCCCACAACTTAGATCGGCCTCGTCCACCCAACTTAGATCGGGATATCCCTTCCACTTCACCAGAAACTGCCGGTGTACTCGCCCATAACGGGTTTTTCTACCAGATCGCACGTCCAATATTGCCTCTACTTCGTATTCCCCTTCTTCAAGATCGCCATCCCAACTGTCTTCTGGCAGCAGAGCTTCATCGAAATCCAAGCGATCTGATTCCTCTATCGTAAGCTGATCCTTCGGGCGTTCAGGGAACGTCTTTACCTGTTTTAGCTTCGATATATGTACAATCGGAAATAACCGATATGGGGTTCCAGCGATCTCCAATTTTACAGCATGATCTCCACATACGTCCGCAACTCGGAATGGCCCATGCCACATGTGCGCTAGCTTCTTCGCATATCCCTCTTTAACTCGGTCCAGGTATAGCCAAACTTGCGCTCCTACTTCGATCTCGTGTGGTTCCAGATCTTCGTTGTGTCGATCCGCTCGCTCCTGGATCGCGGCTTGTAAACGATCGTTCACTGCAGATCGGGCTCGCTGGTATTGTCTTTGGATTTTGTATCTCCACCTCTTTGGATCGCGATCTCGTGTCCCCGTATTTCCCCACTGGTAGCGTAGCCTCCAAAGTCGATCGCGGGTCCCACCCATGAATCAGATAAAACGGGGTATCCCCCGGATCCGATCTTGTGCAGTGTTAATGGCAAATGTGAGCCGCTCAGCATACTCATCCCAGTCTCGCTGGTCAACTTCAGCCACGTACATCTTGAGCGAATGTGTCAGGGTTTGCACCATTCGTTCGGCTGTTCCATTTGCTTGTGGCCTGTAAGCCATAGTAGCACGCTGTTTTTGTCCTACGATCCGACTGAAGGCTCGAAAGAAGTCGGACATAAATCCCGGTTCTCGATCGTGCCTGATAGCCTCGCTAGCTCCGAAGCGTCGAAACACACATTCTTCGTAATTCTCCGCTATTGTTTGTGCCGTCCGAGAGGAGCTAGCCTTTGCAATCACATATCCCCCGAGAAAGGTCGACCCAAATGAGCAGTTCGGTGTTCCCCTTGATGGACTTGGGCAACGACGGTATATGATCCATGGCGATGATCTGGAATGGATAGGTTGCGTGTAGATTGCCCGGGGATTTCCCATGAATCATCGGGTTTCCTTTCCCGGTCTCACAGTCGGTACATTCGCCCACATATCGTTGAACGCTCCGATACAGTCCTCTCCAATGAAATCGCGATCTGATCCTCTGATAGGTTCGGCCAATACCCTGATGGCCTCCTTCCAGACTCGTGTGATAGTGATGCAAAAAATCCTGCTGCAACGTCTCAGGGATCACCAACCGCATCAAACCATCGCGATCTTCCGACTCTCTTTTCGCCATGGGGCAAAAAAATAGCAGATTGTTCTCATCGATCTCGTATTCCGGCGCCAGTTTGGCGCACATCTTCACTTCTACCGCATCCAAGTTTGATACATCGCCACTTAGATATGTCTTGAGATTGACAATCCAACGCTCTTCATCTTGAGCTTGGACAATTCGTTGAATCCTGATCCTCTGTACTATCTCCTCCTGTATCACTTCAGGTTCATGACGTATCCTCCTGGCTGATCTCGCGATCGCAGTTACCCGAGCTAGCTGACCATCTTGCTTGGGCTTCAACAATTCATCGAGACGGTTCAGAGTCATCAGATCTTGCCGATCCTCTTCAGCTACAACCGTTCTTCCCTTTTCGCTCTGCAATGCTGTGCTGGCTAGTCGATCTGCGCTCTGATTCCACTCTCGCTTCATATGCAGAAACTCGTGACTAGGCCATGACCGCAGCTTCTCCAACGCTTTGTGTCTCAGAAGCTGAAGGCCCGGTGCCTTGCAGTCGATCTCACCGCGCATCTGTCGAATCACCAGACTGGAATCTCCACACAGTATTACTCGCCCCCTATCCAGATCGGCGAGTAACTCAAAGCACAGTAGCAAGCCATTATACTCAGCTTCATTCACAGTCAGATCGTGAACATATCTCGATTCGGCCGCCACGATCGTCCATTCGGGTAACTTCCATATCACGGCACTGAACGACCCTCCTTTCTTTTTTATCCTAGCCGATCCATCGAAACTGGCCACCAGCAACTCCTCATCTGTTTCCACCGTTGGAGGAGGCATCGATATTTTGAGTCGACAGTCTTTTCGTGGGGAGATCGCAATCAGCATCTCTTCCACTTCTCCTCTCGGAGTGATACTCGCTGCTAACATGCCCAGGATCTCTTCCTCTCCTCTTTCACATTTCTTCACCTCCATAGTCCAATTTGACAACAAAGCAGCCCACCGTCCTAATCTCCCGTTGAGCCCTCGAGACTGCATCAACCAGGCTAACGTAGAATGTCGGGTCAGTACAGTGATCTCCCGCGAGGCAAGCGTAGTATAGCATACATCCAACACACGAAGTAGCGCCAGCACTTCTTTTTCTACCGTTCCGTAGTTAAGCTCATTAGGCTTTAAAGTGCGGCTAGTAAACGTAACCGGATGATAAACGCCATCGTACTCCTGTATCAGGGCCGCTGAGACAGCCCACTTGCTAGCGTAGACCACGATTACGGGGGACCGATCTGGGTCGAAATGCTTGAGCATGGGAGCTGTAGCTATCTTAGCTTTTAGCATAGTGAAAGCAACCTTGGCTTCCGTCCATCGACCCTCGTTGGAGCATTCGTCTCCTGCTGCAAGCTGAGATCGGCCGATCTCGAAGAAATCCGATTCTCTTAACTCATACAACACCGCGGCATACACCGCGAAATCCTCAATGAAGCGACGGTAGTAGTTCAAGCTCCCGAGAAAGGATTGCATAGCTCGTAGCGTGCTAGGAAACGGGATGTTAACCAACGACTCTAGGTTCTTGGGCTGAGCCTCCAGACCATCCATCGACACTCGATGTCCCAAATAATCGACCTTATGGCACCCCAAAAGCTCTTCGTGAGGCTGATAGACAGATTCCACTTATCACATGCCTCCAGCAACCGTTCTACTTTTGTGTACAAAGATCCCTATGACGTGGCTGGTATGAGAATATCGTCAATGTAAGATCGGCGTCCCAGTATAGAGGGTCGTCGATCTGTCTCAGGCTCTCCATCTTTGAACACATCGATCGGGCCATCAGAGGCTGATCTCTGGCCGATCTTGAGATATCCATACAACACATTGTCCACCAGACGTTGGTAGATCTGGGGCGCGTTCTTAAGCCCAAAAGGCATTCGCAGCCACTCGAACAAGCCAAACGGTGTGACAAACGCTGAGATCAGTTTGCTCGTTCAGTCATTTCGACGACCCAAAATCCACTAGCCATGTCTAGCGAACAGTACCATAGAGCTTTATCCAGATCTTCCAACAGATCGCTGATCAACGGCATGGGATAAACCATCAGACGCGTCAGCTGGTTCACTCTTCGATAATCAATGCAAAGGCGAATATCCACTCCGTACTTCTTGATGATCACCACTATCGGAGACGCCCAAGGTGACGTGGATGACTGAACGATTTTGGCTGCTAATAGTCCTTTGATGAGATCTGACAGCTTCTCCCGATATTTGGGTGCGACCGGACGCACTCTTTGCGCTATCGGCGCTGCCCCACCGACATCAATATCACAGATCGCGCCTCGTGCTGGTGGTGGTAGAGCATTACCTTTACCCATGAGGAGGTGACGGCTCTTCCAGATCAGCGATCTGAGCCGGTGTTGATCTGTGGTGAGAGGCACATCGGGATCACCGATCTGAATGTCCTCAATCGTAACTTCTTCCGTAGTCGCCGACATCTCTGGTAGCACGGCCATATGCTGCTCGATATCTTCCGCAACAAATCTCCGCTCTCGTGGTGATAAACTGGTATTTCTGCGATCTCGACGTCTTCAGTATTTAGCATTATTTCTTCTTTAGGCTCCTTCGTCTCTTCCGGCTGGCCCAATTTCAACAGTCGGTCAGTCGGCTCAGCCTTCGGTAGAGACGATCTGTCACGTAGCCCTTCTTGACCGGTGTCGCGGTCTCCCTTCGTTGCATGTTGGGTACCGATCTCATGACCGTTCTCCATCCGCGATAGTTCGTCTCCCCTGACCGTTACTTCCCTCGCAACTACAGCATCTGCCTTTTGCGAATCGTCATCGTTAGCTTGCGGCGTTACCGTGGAGATCGCCGGAGACAGGTTCTGTAACGCATCAGACGGACGTTTCAAGATGCGTTTGGGAGCGGCATACGTAGGACGGTCTACCAATGGTCCGATCTGTTCTTTCGGGGAGTTCGTTCACTCGATCCGTCGTAGCCTCATATGCCAGAGTTTGCCATTCCTTGTACTTCCCTGACCCGACTGTCACCAAACCTTGAGTTCGCGGTACCATATCGCCTTCGACCCACATGCCTAATATAGTGTGGGTGGGCAGTATGATCTCACGGTCGTCAATGTTGGTCATCTGCAGGTATTTCGTCTTACCCCACCCCAAGATCACAGTGGGGACCCAATCTAGTCCTCTAGCGACCCACAACTTCATCTTAGCCCCTCCGATCCCGATCTTCACTTCCCTTGACTCTCCGACCGGGATCACCACGTGTTGGTCCTTCGCCGTTATATGTTGTATCTTCGATCCGTACGCGGGGCGACGTCCTGCGAGATGAATGCGGATTTCTTCTGGTAGACATAGCGCGCCATCCGCTAGATCGAGCCGCACTCCAGCAGGCACCATAAAATCCATACCCAGAATCGCTTCTTGCCCTGCCAGATCGCCTACCCATACATTGAAATAGTATACCAGCGATCCCGCGAGGGTCACCTTGATCTTGGTACGTCCTACCGTCATGTACGGAGTTTCTCCAATCCCGATACATTCTTGTCGTTGACTTTCGTCAATATTGCAACCGACCTCACGAGCAAAGGTGGTGTCAATGATCGACACTTCAGCACCAGAATCAAATAACAGAGTAGCTTTTACATTGTTGATCTTGCCAACGGCTTTCGCTTGTTTGAACCACTTCCCGGGTGAATAATGTTTCCAGTATCCGCGAGATTCACCATAAGCGAGCTCGATCTCCATAGCTGGTTCAGATCGTGAGTACTCATCGATCCGCTTCAGATGGGACACGGAAGCGACACGTTTTAACTTCGAACGAGATATATTTGTTTCCACGTCAATATCCTGCTTACTCTCGCGATCTGTCTTCTTTTTTTCCACGTATGCAATAATGCAGAGCCCAGAACGCTCGGCTCGTACCAGATTCAAACCTGGCGAGCGTCCTAGTTTAACATCTTCTCGGCCTTCTCTGGTAGCATCCCCGCATGCTTATTCGGGACGTACCACTGACGGATCATGTTGTAGAACTCCTCCATGGGACACTTCCCCGGGTCGTGCATCTCACCGCAAGCACGACACACGAAAAAACAATTGTCAGAGGGGTGTCCTTTACGCCCACACTTCTGGCAAGTGAGCCGCTTCCAGCAACCGAGATCTCCATGCTTGGTCGATCCGCAATGAGTACACGGCTTCAATGGCATATTGCGATCTTGATAGTCTTGACGAGTGTTCGGGTCGACCGATCTCGCGTTTGCTGCAACGTCATTGGGGGATGAACGGCGATCCGCAGTAGCAGCCACATGGATCGATCTCAATCGATCTTCCAAATCCGATCCGCAGGTGTCCAATCCTGACTCGCTGCAGACGTCCTCGGTACGGACCATCCTTACCGCTCGTGCAGGCTTAGACAGCGCTGGACCCTGAGTTCCCTTCTGCCTGAATTTGGACGATCCCATCATCACTTTCCCTTGACGCGATCTCCCTTGTTGATAACCGTGCAGTGTCTTTTGCATGGCTCCCGCGTCTTCTACATTCAGCAGTAGCAATTGATTGGACAGATCGGGGTCGTCCAAGGTGTCAATGAAATGATTGACATGTTCCTTGCGCGCAGCTGGCAATCCAGTCATCACCGGTATCTTCGCCTGCATTCCCATCACATTAAGCCGATACAGGTACTGTAAAGGATCTTCCTCCGATCGTTTCTCTGCATGGTAGTACTGCCTGCTCGCGGACATCCCGTGTCCCGCATACTCCACAAGAAAACTGTTCATCAATTCTTTCCAATTGAATCTCGTCGATCTACTCAGCTGTCGATACCAGTAGCGGGCTGGGCCCACCATGAGATCACCGAAGACCAGACATCTCTCCTCGCCCGGTGCTTGGTCCCTGATAAACGCTGATTTCACTTTGCCGATCCAGGTCCGTGCTTTGTCTTCTTCCCGATCCTTCCCTGAGAATTCTTTCAGCTCAGAAATCGCTGAGATTCTGATCCTCTGCGTGATGCTTCCCCCTCCGGTAGTCGCACCGGTCGCGGCTACATGAGGGCGCCGTGGTTCGGGCATCCATAGATCATCCGGGTCGTATTCCGCCGCCTCATGGATATGTTGGTAAATGTCCGACCCCACCGACTCCATCTCCACATCCGGCATGTCAAGGCTTTCGTGTGAAGGTTGGAGCAAAGTACGTCGATCTGGGTAGCGGTTTGGCTGTCGATTCATTCGCTGAGCTGTACGTTGATCCGCCTCGTACTTCTTCATGGCTGAATTGAAGTACCGACTTAGATCGCCCTCTTCTTGATCCTCCAGCCCAGTGCGGGTACTGGCCGATCTCTGCGGCATGTTGCTCTTGGCTTGTCCCTTATAGGCGTCGATCTTGGCTTGTCCGATCTTGTCCTTTAAGAACCTTCCACCCGATGGTCCTAGAGACATCTGACGAATGCTGATGGATCCATCTGACTCGCTCTCGGAGTCATCCGAGGCGTAGCGGGCGATCCCGCGGGGTGTTTACGGAGCGAGCCCGAGGGCGTCCCGATCTTGTCTTCAGGAGTATTCGCTTTGCCCACCAGCATTATCATGATCTCTACAAACTCATTCGCCGCGTCCTTCAACTGTTCCAAGCTGCAACTCAGCAGTTCATCTCCATCAAAAGCGTCAGGGCAGATACCCATGTCGTCCAACATCTGCAAAATCAAATTGATCTCGTCGACTTTGTTGGTCCCGTGAAGTGGGACCGAGATCGGCTTATCCAGAGGACCAATCACCTTGGGCCTTAATATCTTGAACACTGGGTCCGTCTTGAGCAGCGTCTTCAACTGGCCATAATAGTACTGCCATTTTGCACGCTCCCCGCGCTTCACCCGTCGTCTCCTTCTCCATGGACGCGATCTTTATTGGGTTATGTTCCGTCTTTGGCATCGCGATCTTATCTGGTGTTTCATCGTATTCCTCTTTGGCTCCAATCTTCGATTGCACGGTTCGGCCGATCTGGCGATCTTTGACATCTGATCCCATCGATCTCGTCGCGGATCGTTCTGATGTGGTCGATCTCGCGATTGTGCTCTTCGGCTTGAGGTCGGGCGATCTATCGACTAAGATGTAGGGTTTGGCTTTCGCCGATTTGGTTTTCACCATTGGATTTTCATCCAGCAGATCGCGCTTTGCAGTGCGATCTGCGGTGGCCCCCGAAGGGACCCTAGGAGGGAATTGAGGTTTATCTTCCAGATCGATCTCTCGATCTTCCTCTTTCATTTTCATTTCATCAGAGCCCCTCCCAAAACTCTGATGATCTGAGGATCTTGTGCTTCTGCGTGTCTGCGTCGATCCCTTTGTCGCTGACACTTCAATCCCAGGTTCTTGCTTAATCTTGACATCTTCGCCAGTGGACTCACGGTGAAATCCAGAGGCCTCAGAAGATCCGGGCACGCGCACCATTGTGGTGAAGTCGATCTCACAAAATTGCTTGTATGAGTGTCGATCTTCCACTTGCCCAGACTTGCCGACTCACGGAGGGGGTACTCCGATCCGTGCCTTGTTGTATGACCTTGTGCTCACCTTGTGTACCCGTCGGTTGGGCTGGCTTGAGCTCTTCGTAACGGCCTTGGGAGATGTCGATATCGCTGAGAGGTTGGGTTGAGGGTTCGCTTCCGGTGCGGAAATCTTCACACCACGAACGGGGGTTCTGCGATCCCGATCTTGGATCGCACCGATCTTGATTTGTCTTCGAGATCGGGGTCTTTGCTGTGCGGAAATCTTCACTCAGCAAATAAAAGTCCTGCGTCGATCTTGCCTTGGGATCGGTCCGATCTGGTCTTGGGATCGGCCGATCTTGCCAGAAGTGCGCAATTTGGGTAGATCGGTGTCTTGTTTCGCCAAAATGAAACGTGCCGATCTGTCCAGGGGATCGCTTCGATCCTGCTCGGTCTTGTCTTGAACGCCTTGTCCAGATCTTCTGACCACTTGAGCCGTCTCGCGATCCTGTGTCCAAAATCCTTTTCCTTTTCCGTTGTGTGCTGCTACCCTAGCAGTTGAGTTGAGTGTGAGTACTTGATCGATCCGGGCCAGATATCCCGGGATCGCTCTTCTCGATCTTGGCCAACAATCCAAGATCGGTCTTCTGTGTCCCTGTAACACGCGTGCCTTAACCCGCCGGGGAAGCCAAATCAATCTTGCCTGGAGAAGAGGGGAGGATAACGTGCGTCGTGAGCAGAAGAAGTAGAGTTCAAGTCTGTTTATTAACCAACCAAATTACTATCCAACCTACCCTTAAGCCTATTCTTAACTATAGGTCACTCTTCAAACCGATATCGCCTTGAATCTGGTTCGCCCCCTTGCCACGTGTCGAAATTTCGTGCCCTGTACTCCAATGATAGCGCCAATATCCCCGATATCGTACCTAGAGCACCAAATGGACCAAAATCTCCTATATGGTACCAAATACCCATTCTTGGCACCCAAGTACCCAATATATGACCCAAAATGCCGAAGGTGTCCCAAATTCACTTTGCGACGTCAATTCGGACAGCTTCCACTGGCTCTTTCGGCATGAAACTTCTTGACATCACTTAGTGACCTCTATCAAGTATATTCCACATGATCCAGTATCTTCATCAACCATATATTCATGATCAGTGTGGAAAATGACCGATCTGTCATCCAATATCGAGATGTTGGAGGTCGATCCGGTCTAAATCGGCAATTAACACTTTTTCATCTCCTCATACGTGCTTCAATATCATCCTCCAGTGTTATCCAATCGAAAACTTCATTCATACGTCTCGACATCGGTTTCCTTGACTCCCCTGAGTATGCAAAACTTCCAGATCGGTGTATAATTAACCAAAATCAGTACTCCCAATTTAGGATCGGTAAAGAGTATCACCGATCCGTATGGTGTTGCACCTTCTTTGCCGATTCACCGACCCGTACCACCTGGTCCCAGATGCACTTTGGGGAGTCACCTTGTCCCAGATGTGTCAATTCTCCAACAAACCGTTGCCACAGCATGTCGATCTGCGATCTGATCTTAGCCTGCTTCAATGTACGTATACTTCTTCTTGACCGGCATTCCAATGAGCTGTATGACTTCATCCCGATGTCTGGTTCCAAATCGCCCCATAACATTCTGCAAGATGTTACACCTTCGTCGCAGAGTCATATCCCATCACCCGGTCCCAGATCCTTGTCCCAGATTGTTCCATGTAAATCGTTCCAGATCGCTCCGTCCCAGGTCGATCCATACCCATTAGTCTAACGACAGTTGGATCGGTTCGCCAATCCCGTTAAGATCATCTTCCACCTCCGTATTGGATCGCCGAGTCTCATGGCCTCTTTTTCCACCAGTAAGCGGCGCTTTAAAGGTGTGGCCACCGATCCTCGTACAAAACTTGAGTAGTGACTTTGCCACAGTGTGTTCGAGTTGCTACACTTCGACATCTGCGGGCCAATGGAACAAGTCTTGATCGGTGGCAGCAGATACTTACTGCTTGTGGTTGATGAAGCCAGCGGTTGCATGAAGGGCTTCTGTCTGCGGTCCAAGTCTGAGAGTGAAGACTGTATCAAGAACCACATTATCAAGATTCAAACTCAGTTCGGCACGAAGATCAAGTTTGTTCGGCACGATGGAGCGCATGAGTTTGCGACCAGCTCCATCAAGACCTTCTACGAAGATCATGGTATCGAACAACAGATCACGGTGCCGTATGCACACCAGACCAACGGCACCGCAGAACGAGCGATAAGGACCATCGTCACGATCGGACGCAGCTTGTTGCATCATGCAAAACTGGAGAAGTGTTTCTGGGCTGAAGCGGCAATGACGGCGATCTACATCAAGAACCGCCTGCCTTCACCCAAGATCGACCACAAGACTCCGTTCGAAATCGTGTACAAGTCGAAACCAAGTGTCAACCACATGCGCGTGTTTGGATGTCGGGCGTTTATCCTGACACCAAGGGAGAAGCGATTGAAGTGGGACCCGAAGGCTCGTGAAGAGATATTCATGGGCTACGAAGAAGCTTCAAAAGCTTATCGAGTGTACGACATTGAGGCGGGCCAAGTGGTGATCAGTCGTGACATCACCTTCGACGAATCGACTTTTGACTTTTCAATGGACCGACCAAGTGACGATGATGAAGATGTGAAGTTGGACCTCGACCTCCTCGCGATCAACGAGGACGACGTGCGTCAAACCGTCTACAAGCAGACTGGCAAGCGCAAGAGTGAAGCAAGACCCGGCATGTCACGTTCAGCTCGCCCTCGAACTGGGTTGGAACAAGCAAGTGCGCCGGAACACGTCTCCAACCGTCACCAGAAACGACGATCAAGTGCTCCAGAAACGATGTCTGATGACGAAGAAGATGCAAGCGTCTACGATCAAGATGACGACTCGACGCCTCCAACATTTTGGCGTGCAAGTGCAAACGCAGTGGAAGCAATGGACCTAGCAGAACCTGTGACTTTTCAAGACGCGATAAATGGTCCTGATCAAGCTCACTGGAGAAACGCTGTGAAGGCGGAACTCAAGTCGATGCATCTTCGTGGAGTTTTCCGTGCGGCAAAACTGCCAAGAGGCCAAGGCGCGATCGGCACCAAGTGGGTGTTCAAGATCAAGCGCAAAGCGGATGGATCGGTCGAGAAATACAAGGCGCGTCTCGTTGCCAAGGGCTTCAAGCAGAAGTATGGCATCGACTACACAGAGACGTTCTCGCCCGTGGTCAAGTACGTGACACTGCGTATGGTGATCGCGATCACCAAGTATTTCGACTGGCCACTGGACCAACTCGATGTGGTGACAGCCTTTCTCTACGGAGTGATGAAGGAGAAGGTGTACTGCGTGATACCAGAAGGCGTCGAGATGGATGGCGACTTCGACTGTCTCGAGTTGGTGAAGGCGATCTACGGTCTCAAGCAAGCTTCACGTGTGTGGAACGAGACTTTCGACGAATTCGTATGCTCTATCGGTTTCGAAGCGTCGGCGTTCGACCCATGTCTCTACATCAATGTTGTCGACGGTCACTGTGTGCTCGTGCTGGTCTACGTGGATGACGTGTTGGTCACCGGCAGCTTGCTCGAGTTGATTGCGCAGACGAAGGCCGACCTCAAGACGCGTTTCGAGATGACCGACAGTGGCAAGTGTACTTTTGTACTAGGCATCGAACTGGTGGACGAATCGGATGGCAGCGTGACGATGTGCCAGCGACGGTATGTCAACGACATCCTCAAGCGCTTCGGCATGAATGAGTGCAAGGCCACAGCAAGTCCGGTCGACTTGAGCACTCGGCTTGTCGCAAGCAGCGAAGCGGCCAAGATCGATGTTCCGTTTCGTGAAGCTGTGGGAGCTTTGATGCACTTGACGACTGCGACGCGCCCGGACATTGCGTATGCTGTGGGGTACGTCTCGCGCTTCATGGAGGATCCGCAGCAAGAACATTGGACGGCGGTGAAGTGCATCTTTCGTTACTTGCAAGGGACCAAGTCGCACGGACTCCGCTTCCAGCCAAGCGACAAGATCGACTTTCGTGGCTACTCGGACGCGGACTGGGCCGGCGACCACGCTGATCGCAAGTCGACTTCGGGTTACACTTTCATGCTGATGGGTGCTCCTGTGAGTTGGGGAAGCAAGAAGCAGTCAAGTGTGTCGCTGTCGACGAGTGAAGCGGAATACATCGCACTGAGTCTGGCCATCCAGGAAGGCAAGTGGGTGCATCGCTTGCTATGCGAGATTTTGGCGGCCGCAAAAACGAACCAGGACCGGACCTCGTCATCCGTGAAGACAACCAGTCGTGCGTCAAGATGACGAAGAATCCGGTGAATCATGGCCGCGCCAAGCACATCGACATCAAGTACCATCACATCCGTGATGAGGTCAAGCGCGGTGAAGTGCAGCTCGAGTATTGCGAGACTTCCGTGATGATGGCGGACATCATGACCAAGGGACTTTCGGGACCTCGCCACAAGGACTTGACGACGGCTCTCGGCAATCGTGCGAGTTCGGATTGAGGGGGCGTGTTGACGGTCATCGGTTTCTACCAGTATTGGTTACCGTGACCGGTCCAATCCGAACCGCCTGTTCAGCTTAGTATTTACGACGTAGTTCTTACGGTAATTAACATAGTTGGTTAGACGCGTAGGATGATGAGACGCTTCACATGATTTATATGTGCACCACATATAAATCATGTAGTAAGTAGTAAGCCCCGATAATCGATCACTTTCGAATCTTCCATCTACCCCCCAAGTGTCTCCTCCGGTCTTCCGAGTGGACTCCCAGCATCACTCCCAGTTTCGGTCGTCAAGCTTTTCACCAATCAACAAGAGGGACTTGCACATCCTTGATCATGTTGGTCGTGATCATCTTGCGAAGTACGTCAACTGGAGCGTGACCCATTCGCGCATGTGGATCAGCACAGCTGGTCCCACTTGTTGTCACATTTGCTGATCGCTGAGTCGTACGAAGCCAGTAAAGTTGTCACATTTGCTGATCGCTGAGTCGTACGAAGGCAGTAAAGTTGTCACATTTGCTGATCGCTGAGTCATACAAAGCCAGTAAAGCTCATCCACTGGAGCGTGACCCATTTGCGCATGTAGATCAGCACAGCCGGTTCCACTTGTTGTCACATTTGCTGATTGCTGAGTCGTACGAAGCCAGTAAATTTGTCACATCTGCTGATCGCTGAGTCGTACAAAGCCAGTATAGTTCATCCACTGGAGCGTGACACATTTGCGCATGTAGATCAGCACAGCCGGTTCCACTTGTTGTCACATTTGCTGATTGCTGAGTCGTACGAAGCCAGTAAAGTTCAACCACAAAATCCGCTGTCGCCACTGCTTGCTGTGAGTTCTTGAGAGTCACATACATCTTGGACCCGTCAATCACGACTTGGAACTTGCCATGCCTGTGATCTGTGGCACCGAAAGCAGGTTCTTGCTCATACTTGGAACACATAGTGTGTTCTTGATCTCGATCTTGCGCTCTTCACCGTTGGGCAGAACCACCTTTCCATGATGGTTCCCACACCCTTGATGGCCACCTTGTTGCCATCAGCCACCAATAGTTAGCCTTCATTGCACTCTGCCAAGCTTGCAAACTTGGTCTTGTTGTGGCAAATATGGTGCGTTGCACTACTATCGACGGTCCCCATTCCAAACACGTCCTTGCTCGTCGAAACTCCACATTCGAACGCGGCTGCAAACGCCACTCGATCGCAGCCATTGCCTTCATCATAATGTCCCCACTGGACGTTATTAGCCCCGCGTCCACGACCATTGCCGCCACGTCGGGCTGCTTGACCTTCGTTCTTCTGCTTTGTCCAGCAAAGATCCACCGTATGTCCCTCCTTGCCACAATACGTGCATTGATAGGGCTCACGTTCGGTGCTGAATGCCTTGCTTGCATCTTCAGCCTTCACCGTAGTCGCTGTCGTTGTCCCTTTTTCTCCTTGACGCTTGGCGTGCTCATTCGTCAGCCCCTCTCACCACATCCTGGGTACGAAGCTCGGCGCTGCTCATTTCCATGTTGAGCACCACATTTTCGTAGCTCTTTGGAAGAATGAGCAGCATACAGATCGCAACGTCTTCGTCTTCCATCTTCGCACTGATGCCGCTAAGCTTGGCGGAGACGTTGAGGACCTTGTTGCAGTGGTGCATGACGCTCGCGCCTTCATCCATCTTGGTGCAGAAAAGTTGTTGCTTGAGGAAGATTTGTCTGCCTTCTGCGACCCACCTTACAGCGTCTTCAGACTTGTCCACGCAACCCAGGCTTCCTCGCAGCTGTCAAGCACATGGTGGTAGTCCGCATTCATGTGTAGCAGCATCACATCAAACGCGACGTTGCTCGCCTTAATGTAGTCCCGGACGCTCGCGGGTCGGTGAAAGTCGGAGTCGCTTCACGGTTTACGACGTACCAGTCGGACTTCGTCAAATACACACTGCGCATGTATCGACTCCAAGTCACATAGTTGTCTCCATTGAACTGGTCAATGGAGACGTTGGATGATGCGTTGGTGGTGGACGACATGGCGCTTGGGCTCATAACCTGCTACATGGCAGAAAGCGGAGCGAAGTAGGCGGAGAGACTGAAGAGAGTAGAGCAGAAGACACTTCCTCACTAGTTGGGAGATTCGAAAGTGATTGATTGTCGGGGCTTACTACATGATTTAGATATGGTGTACATATAAAAATGTGAAGCGTTGCTACGCGTCTAATCAACTATGGTAATTACCATGAGAACTCATTATCCTACGCGTCTAATCAACTATGGTAATTACCATGAGAACTACGTCGTATAAACTAAGCTGAGCAGGCGGCTCGGATTGAACCGGCCACGGCTACGAATACTGGTAGAAAAAAGATGACCGTCAACACTCCCCCTTAATCCGAACGTGCACAGATGCCTAGCGCCGCCGTTAAGTCCTTGTGGCGCGGTCCGTGAAGTCCCTTCGTCATAATGTCTGCCAACATCATCGTCGTCTCGCAGTATCCAAGCTTCACTTCACCACGCTTCACTTCATCGCGAATGTGATGGTACTTGATATTAATGTGCTTGGCACGGCCGTGGTTGACCGGGTTCTTTGTCATCTTGATACGACTAATTGTCTTCATGGATCATGAGTTCCGGTCCTTCTTCATTGGCAGCCATCACGATCTCACAAAGCAGACGATGAATCCACTTGCCCTCTTGAATCGCCAAGCTGAGTGCGATGTATTCGGCTTCACTCACGGACAACGAAACACTTGGCTGTTTCTTGCTGCCCCAACTCACTGGCGTACCCAACAGCATGAATACGTAACCAGACGTCGACTTGCGATCAGCGAGGTCGCCGGCCCAGTCTGCATCCGAGTAGCCACGAAAGTCGATCTTGTCGCTTGGCTTGTAGCAGATTCCGTGCATCTTGGTGCCTTGTAGGTAGCGAAAGATGCGCTTGACCGCAACCCAGTGTTCTTCTTGGAGATTCTTCATGAAGCGCGACACAAAGCTCACAGCATAGGCGATGTCCGGTCGTGTTGTAGTCGTCATCAAAGCACCAACCGCTTCACGAATGGAACATCGATCTTGCTCGCAGTGTTGCTTGACATCAGTCGAGAGCTGACATCCACAGGACTCGCCACAGCCTTGCACTCCTCCATTCCAAAGCGCTTGAGGATATCATCGACATAACGGCGCTGACACAGAGTCACACTGCCATCTTCACCGTCCAAAAAGCTCGATCCCAAGAACAAATGTACATTTGCCGCTGTCTGTCATCTCGAAACGTGTCTTCAGGTCGTTCTTGGTTCGCGCAATTTGTTCGAGCGAGCTTCCAGTCACCAAGACGTCGTCCACGTAGACCAGTATGTTGACGGTCATCGGTTTTCTACCAGCATTGGTAACCGTGACCGATCCAATCCGAACCGCCTGTTCAGCTTAGTATTTACGACGTAGTTCTTACGGTAATTAACATAGTTGATTAGACGCGTAGGATGATAAGACGCTTCACATGATTTATATGTACACCACATATAAATCATGTAGTAAGTAGTAAGTCCCGATAATCGATCACTTTCGAATCTTCCAACTATTGGGCAAGTGTTTTCTGCTCTACTCTCTTCGGTCTCTCCGCTCCGTTCGCTCCGCTTTCCTCGCTCCGATCTACAATGCAACAAGAGTCCTGACGAATGAGCACGCCAAGCGTCAAGGGGATAGGTGACGACAACAGCGACTACGCTGAAGGCTGAAGATGCAAGCAAGGCATTCAGCGCCGAGCGTGAGCCCTACCAATGCACGTATTGTGGCAAGGAGGGACACACGGTGGATCTTTGCTGGACAAAGCAGAAGAACGAAGGTCGGGGAGCCCGACGCGGCGGCAATGGTCGTGGACGCGGGGCTAATAACGTCCAGTGGGGACATTATGGTGAAGGCAATGGCTGCAATCGAGTGGCGTTTGCAGTCTCGTTCGAATGTGGTGTTTTGACGAGCAAGGACGTGTTTGGAATGGGGACCGTCGATAGTAGTGCAACGCACCACATTTGCCACGACAAGACCAAGTTTGCAAGCTTGGCAGAGTGCAATGAAGGCTAACTATTGGTGGCTGATGGCAACAAGGTGGCCATCAAGGGTGTGGGAACCATCATGGAAAAGGTGGTTCTGCCCAACGGTGAAGAGCGCAAGATCGAGATCAAGAACACACTATGTGTTCCAAGTATGAGCAAGAACCTGCTTTCGGTGCCACAGATCACAGGCATGGCAAGTTCCAAGTCGTGATTGACGGGTCCAAGATGTATGTGACTCTCTCAAGAACTCACATCAAGCGGTGGCGATTGCAGATTTTGTGGATGGACTTTACTGGCTTCGGAAGACTCAGCGATCAGCAAATGTGACAACAAGTGGAACCAGCTGTGCTGATCTACATGCGAGAATGGGTCATGCTCCAGTCGATGTGCTTTGCAAGATGATCGCCCCTCGCGACCAACATGATCAAAGATGTGGAAGTGCCTCTCAAGTCAAGTGGATCAGGTACATGTCGAGAATGTCAGCAAGGGAAAATGGTCCAAAACCCATTCCCAAGCAATCGTGACAAGCGAAGTTACGACACGTTTGAGCTACTTCATCTGGACATCTGCGGGCCCATGGAAAAGGATTCGCTCGGTGGCAGCAAATATTTGCTGCTGATCATCGACGAAGCCAGTGGATGCATGAAGGGCTTTTGTCTACGAGTGAAGTCCGAAAGTGGAGACTACATCCGGAAATATATCGCCATGGTACAGACGCAATTCTGTAAGAAGGTCAAGTTCGTGCGACACGACGGAGCTCGCGAGTTTGCAACCAACTCGCTTCAACTGTTCTACGAAGACGAAGGCATTGAACAGCAGACAACGGTGCCGTATGCACATCAACATTTGAAGCAGCAGTAAGCGGCCCTGACCAAGTGCACTGGAGAAAAGCAATTCATGCAGAGCTCGAGTCAATGCGACTTCGTAATGTGTTTCGTGCAGCCAAGCTGCCCAACGGACAACGCGTCATTAGCACAAAGTGGGTGTTCAAGATCAAGCGCAAGGCGGATGGGTCAATCGAGAAGTACAAGGCACGGCTTGTGGCCAAGGGTTTCCGCCAAAAGTATGGCATCGACTACACGGAGACATTTTCGCCTGTGGTCAAGTATGTGACGCTGCGACTGGTGATCGCAATTTCCAAGCATTTTGGATGGCCCATCGACCAGCTTGATGTGGTGACAGCTTTCCTGTATGGCATCATGAAGGAACAAGTGTTCTATGTGATTCCTGAAGGCATTGAACTTGACAGTACGTTCGACTGCCTGGAATTGGTGAAGTCAATTTACGGCCTCAAGCAAGCGTCGCGAGTGTGGAACGAGACGTTCGAAGAGTATGTGTGCTCCATTGGATTTCAAGTATCGGACTTCGACCCATGTCTCTACATCAAGACTTCGGACGGCCATTGCGTGTTTATACTGGTCTACGTGGACGACGTCTTGGTGACTGGAAGCTCGCTCGAGCTGATTGCACAAACCAAGAACGACCTGAAGACGCGGTTCGAGATGACGGACAGCGGCAAGTGTGCGTTTGTTCTTGGGATCGAGCTTTTGGACGGTGAAGATGGCAGTGTGACACTATGTCAGCGTCGGTATGTCGATGATATCCTCAAGCGCTTTGGCATGGATGATTGCAAGACAGTCGCAAGTCCAGTCGACGTGATCTCTCGACTGATGTCAAGTAACACTGCGAGCAAGATCGATGTTCCATTCGTGAAGCGGTTGGTGCTTTGATGCATCTGACGACTACAACACGACCGGACATCGCCTATGCTGTGAGCTTTGTGTCGCGCTTCATGAAGAATCTCCAAGAAGAACACTGGGTTGCGGTCAAGCGCATCTTTCGCTACCTACAAGGCACCAAGATGCACGGAATCTGCTACAAGCCAAGCGACAAGATCGACTTTCGTGGCTACTCGGATGCAGACTGGGCCGGCGACCTCGCTGATCGCAAGTCGACGTCTGGTTACGTATTCATGCTGTTGGGTACGCCAGTGAGTTGGGGCAGCAAGAAACAGCCAAGTGTTTCGTTGTCCGTGAGTGAAGCCGAATACATCGCACTCAGCTTGGCGATTCAAGAGGGCAAGTGGATTCATCGTCTGCTTTGTGAGATCGTGATGGCTGCCAATGAAGAAGGACCGGAACTCATGATCCATGAAGACAATTAGTCGTATCAAGATGACAAAGAACCCGGTCAACCACGGCCGTGCCAAGCACATTAATATCAAGTACCATCACATTCGCGATGAAGTGAAGCGTGGTGAAGTGAAGCTTGGATACTGCGAGACGACGATGATGTTGGCAGACATTATGACGAAGGGACTTCACGGACCGCGCCACAAGGACTTAACGGCGGCGCTAGGCATCTGTGCACGTTCGGATTAAGGGGGCGTGTTGACGGTAATCTTTTTTCTACCAGTATTCGTAGCCGTGGCCGGTTCAATCCGAGCCGCCTGCTCAGCTTAGTTTATACGACGTAGTTCTCATGGTAATTACCATAGTTGATTAGACGCGTAGGATGATGAGACGCTTCACATGATTTATATGTACACCACATATAAATCATGTAGTAAGTAGTAAGTCCCGATAATCGATCACTTTCGAATCTTCCAACTATTGGGCAAGTGATTTATGCTCTACCCTCTTCGGTATTTCCGCCCCGTTCGCTCCGCTTTCCTCGCTCCGATCTACAATGCAACACAGTACAAATACACAATGGCCGTCCAAAGTCTTGATGTAGATACATGGGTCGAAGTCCGATACTCGAAATCCAATGAAGCACACAAACTCGTCGAACATCTCATTCCACACTCGTGACGCTTGCTTGAGGCCGTAAATTGACTTCACCAAAATCCAGGCAGTCGAACGCACTATCAAGTCCAACGCCTTCAGGAATCACACAGAACACTTGTTCCTTAATGATGCCATACAGGAAAGCCGTCACCACACCAAGCTGGTCGATGGGCCATCCAAAGTGCCTGGAAATTGCGATCACCATTCGCAGCGTCACATACTTGATCACGGGCGAAAATGTATCCGTGTAGTCGATGCCATACTTTTGGCGGAAACCCTTGGCCACAAGCCGTGCCTAGCACTTCTCGATTGACCCATCCGCCTTGCGCTTGATCTTGAACACCCACTTTGTGCCAATGGCGCGTTGTCCGTTGGGCAGCTTGGCTGCACGAAACACACCGCGAAGTCGCATTGACTCGAGCTCTGCATGAATTGCTTTTCTCCAGTGCACTTGGTCAGGGCCGCTCACTGCCGCCTCAAAGGTTGAGGGCTCCGATAAGTCCACTGCTGCTTCAACGGCATTTGCACTCGCACGCCAAAACACAGGCGGTGTTTAATCACTAGAATCCTTCGTTTCTTCGTCTTCTTCTTGGCGTGACGAGTTGTTTTCCGGCGCGCTTGACTCTTCTAGTCCTGGTCGTTGACGCACTGCACGCGGTCGTGGAGCTGCTGTATCTTCATCATTGAGTCGGTTCTTGCGCTTGCCTGTTTGCTTGTACTCCATTTGACGCAGCTCTTCGTCATCAAGATCCAGCAATTCGAAGTCCAGGTCATCGACATCTTCATCAGTGATCGGCAGTTGAAGTCCAAAATGTGGACTCGTCGAAGTTGACATAGCGACTAATAACCACCTGCCCCGCCTCGATGTCGTAAATTCGATACGCCTTCTACACTTCTTCGTAACCCACAAATATGCCAGTGCAAGCCTTTGGATCCCACTTGAGTCAATTCTCTTTAGGTGTCAGTATGTACGTCTGACACCCGAATGCTCGCATGTGCTTGACTCTTGGTTTCGAGTTGTAGACGATCTCAAACGGGGTCTGTTGTACGACTTCAGGTGACAACAGTCGATTCTTGACGCAGATGGCCGTCATCGCTGTTGATGGAATGGCACGGGAGTGACGAGAAGACCGGAAGAGACCGGAGGGAGCGAAGAGGCTTGAGGAGCGGAGTAGAGAAGACTTGCTCGGCAGAAGAAGAATTCGAAAGTGATTGATTATCGGGGCTTACTACTTACTACATGATTTATATGTGGTGCATATATAAATCATGTGAAGCGTCTCATCATCCTACGCGTCTAATCAACTATGGTAATTACCGTAAGAACTACGTCGTAAATACTAAGCTGAACAGGCGGTTCGGATTGGACCGGTCACGGTTACCAATACTGGTAGGAAACCGATGACCGTCAACACGCCCCCTCAATGCGAACACTCACGAACCCCGAGAGTCGCCGTCATCTCCTTGTGGCGTGGCCCGTGAAGTCCCTTCGTCATGATGTCCGCTAACATCACCGCAGTTTCACAGTACTTGAGCTTCACTTCACCGCGCTTGACCTCATCACGGATGTGATGGTACTTGATATTAATGTGCTTGGTACGGCCGTGGTTGACCGGGTTCTTTGTCATCTTGATACACGACTGATTGTCTTCATGGATCATGAGTTCCGGTCCTTCTTCATTGGCAGCCATCATGATCTCACAAAGCAGACGATGAATCCACTTTCCCTCTTGAATCGCCAAGCTGAGTGCGATGTATTCAGCTTCACTCGTGGACAACGAAACACTTGGCTGTTTCTTGCTGCCCCAACTCACTGGCGTACCCAACAGCATGAATACGTAACCAGACGTCGACTTGCGATCAGCGTGGTCGCCGGCCCAGTCTGCATCCGAGTAGCCACGAAAGTCGATCTTGTCGCTTGGCTTGTAGCAGATTCCGTGCGACTTGGTCCCTTGCAAGTAACGAAAGATGCGCTTCACCGCCGTCCAATGTTCTTGCTGCGGATTCTCCATGAAGCGCGAGACGTACCTCGCAGCATACGCAATGTCCGGGCGCGTCGCAGTGGTCAGGTGCATCAACGCACCAACAGCTTCGCGAAAAGGAGCATCGACCTTGGTAGTTGCATCACTTGAAACAAGTCGAGAGCTCATGTCGACTGGACTTGCGACTGCCTTGCAATCATCCATGCCAAAGCGCTTGAGGATATCATCCACATACCGACGCTGGCATAGTGTTACACTTCCATCTGCGCCGTCCAAAAGCTCGATTCCAAGCACAAATGCACACTTGCCGCTGTCAGACATCTCGAATCGTGTCTTCAGGTCGGTCTTGGTGCGTGCGATTAGCTCGCATGAGCTACCAGTGATCAACACGTCATCCACATACACCAGCAGCAGCACGCATTGCCCTTCCACGATCCTTATGTAGAGAAACGGGTCGAGGCTTGACGCTTGAAATCCAATAGCACACACGAACTCGTCAAACGTTTCGTTCCATACGCGCGACGCTTGCTTGAGTCCGTAGATTGCCTTCACTAACTCCAGACAATCGAAGGAGCCCTCCAATTCCACGCATTCAGGGATGACGCAACACTTGTTCCTTCATGACACCATACAGGAATGCCGTCACCACGTCGAGTTGGTCGATGGTCCATCCGCAATTTTTGGCGACTGCAATCACCATGCGCAGCGTCACGTACTTGACGACGGGCGAGAATGTTTCCGTGTAGTCCATCCCATATTGTTGCTTGAAACCCTTTGCCACAAGGCGTGCCTTGTACTTGTCAATTGATCCGTCCGCTTTGCGCTTGATCTTGAAGACCCACTTCGTGCCAATGGCGCGATGTCCTTTAGGTAGCTTGGCTGCGCGGAATACTTCATGAAGTCGCATCGACTCAAGTTCCGCACGGATAGCTTCGCGCCAATGCACTTGATCAGGACCGCTCACCGCAGCTTCAAAAGTCGATGGCTCGGTTGAGTCTACTGCCGTTTCGATGGCGTTCGCACTCGCACGCCAAAACACAGGCGGAGTTGATGCATCAGCTTTCTTTGTTTCTTCATCTTTATCTTGGTGGGTCGTGTGATTGTCTGGCGCACTTGATTCTTCTAGTCCAGGCCGTTGACGCACTGTGCGCGTGGGTGGAGCTAGTACTCCTTCATCATGGGGACGACTCTTGCGCTTGCCTGTTTGCTTTTACTGCGCTTGACCTGGCGCTTCATCATCCAGATCGAGGGAGTCGAAGTCAATGTCATCGGCGTCTTCAGTGGTGGTTGGCGGCGAAAGTCCAAAGGCGGACTCGTCAAAGTTGACATCGCGACTGGTGACCACCTGCCTCGCCTCGATGTCATAAACGCGATACGCTTTGGACGCTTCTTCGTAGCCCAAGAATATTCCAGTGCGAGCCTTTGGATCCCACTTGAGCCGCTTCCCCCTTCGGTGTCAGTATGTAAACCTGACAACCGAACACCCGCATGTGCTTGATACTTGGCTTGGAGTTGGGGACGATCTCGAATGGAGTCTTGTGCATAACTTAAGGCGACGGCAGACGGTTCATGACGTAGATTGCCGTCAATGCTGCTTCTGCCCAGAAGCACTTTTCCAGCTTAGCATGGTGGAGCATGCTGCGACCAATTGTGACGATAGTCCGAATGGCGCGCTCTGCCGTGCCGTTGGTCTGGTGTGCATATGGCACTGTCGTCTGCTGCTCAATGCCTTCATCTTCGTAAAATTCTTGAAGCGAGTTGGTTGCAAACTCGCGGGCTCCGTCGTGTCGGACGAGCTAGACCTTCTTGCCAAACTGCGCTTGCACCATCCTGATGTATCGTGTGATGTAGTTTTCACTCTCCGATTTCACACGTAGACAGAAGTCCTTCATGCATCCACTGGCTTCGTCAGCGATCAGCAGTAGATACTTGCTGCCACCCAGAGAGTTCATCTCCATGGGTCCGCAGATGTCGACGTGAAGTAGCTCGAAGGTGTCGTATCTGCGCTTGTCCTTGTTGCATGGGAATAGTTTTTGGACCATTTTCCCTTGTTGACATCCTCGGCATGCGCTTGATCCATTTGACGTGAGAGGTACCTTCACATCCTTGATCATGTTCGTGGCCACCATTTTGCGAAGCACATCAGCTGGAGCGTGTCCCATCCGCGCATGTAAGTCGACACCGTTGCATCCGTTTGTTGTCGCATTGGCCGATCGATGAGCTGTGTGAAGCCAATAGAGGCCATCCACAAGATCTGCTGTTGCCACCACTTGTTGTGATCCTTTGCGAGTGACAAACATCTTGGTCCCGTCGAACACGACTTGAAACTTGCCGTGCTCCTTGATCTGCGGTACCGATAGTAGATTCTTGCTCATGCTTGGTACGTAAAGCACGTTTTTGATCTCGATCTCGCGCTCTTCACCGTCGGGCAGAACCACCTTTTCAAAGATGGTTCCAACACCCTTGATGGCCACCTTGTTGCCATCCGCCACCAAGATTTTACCGTCGTTGCACTCTACCAAGCATGCAAACTTGGTCTTGTCGTGGCAAATGTGGTGTGTTGCACCACTGTCGACTGCCCACATTCCGGACACGTCCTTCTTCGCTGAGAGTCCACACTCTAGCGAAACTGCAAACGCTACTTGATCGTAGTCGCTGCCTTCATCACGATATTGTCCCCACTGGACATTGTTTGCCCCGCGTCCACGACCATTGCCGCCGCGTCGGGCTCCTCGACTTTCATTCTTCTGCTTGGTCCAACAGCGATCGACGGTGTGTCCCACCTTCCCACAGTAGGTGCACTTGTATGGCTCCCGCTCAGTGTTGAAGGCCTTGGCTGCATCTTCACTCTTGACCATCGCCGCTGTTGTTGTCACCTTCTCCCCTTGGCGCTTGGTGTGCTCATTCGTGAGCACCTTCACCACATCTTGGGTACGAAGCTCTGCGCTGCTCATCTCCAAGTTTAGAACAACGTTCTCAAAACGCTTAGGGAGGCTGAGCAGCAGGCAAATTGCGACGTCCTCGTCCTCCATCTTCGCATCAATGCTGCTAAGCTTGGCAGAGATATTCAGGACCTCATTGCAGTGATGCATGACGCTGGCGCCTTCGTCCATATTCATGCTGAAGAGTTGACGCTTGAGGTAGATCCTTCCCGCTTTCTGGGATCCACCGTACAGCACCTTCAGGCTCTGCCACGCAACCCACGCTTCCTCGCAGTTGTCGACCACATGGTGGTAATCCGCACCCATGTGCAGCAACATCGTTCCAAACGCGATGTTGTTGGCCTTGAACTAGTCGTCCTGCGCTCGAGGGTCCACGAACGTCGGGGAGTTCTCCCGGTTGACAGCATGCCACACTGACTTTGTCAGGAACACGCCACACATGTATCAACTCCAGGTCGAATAGTTGTCCCCATCGAACTTATCGATAAGGGCGTTGGAGGATGCGTGGCCGGCAGAAGACATTGCGCTTGGGCTCAAACCTGTTGATGGTATGGCACGGGAGTGACGAGAAGACCGGAAGAGACCGGAGGGAGCGAAGAGGCTTGAGGAGCGGAGTAGAGAAGACTTGCTCGGCAGAAGGAGGATTCGAAAGTGATTGATTATCGGGGCTTACTACTTACTACATGATTTATATGTGGTGCACATATAAATCATGTGAAGCGTCTCATCATCCTACGCGTCTAATCAACTATGGTAATTACCGTAAGAACTACGTCGTAAATACTAAGCTGAACAGGCGGTTCGGATTGGACCGGTCACGGTTACAAACACTGGTAGGAAACCGATGACCGTCAACAATCGCTGCTTCGGCTTAGAAACACTTGTCCAGCTTAGCCTGATGAAACATGCTGCGGCCGATCGTGACGATAGTCCTAATGGCACGCTATCCTGTTCCGTTGGTTTGATGTGCATATTGCACCGTTGTCTTCTGTTCAATTCCTTCGTCTTCGTAGAACATTCACAGCGACCTGGTTGCAAACTTGCGGACTCCGTCGTGTCGAATAAACTTGAGCTTCATACTGAACTGCGTCTGTAGCATAGTGATGTACTTCCGGATGTAGTCTTCACTCTCGGACTTCACTCGTAAACAAAAGCCCTTCATACATTCACTGGCTTCGTCGACGATCAGTAGCAGATCTCTGCTGCCACCGAGCGATTCGATTTCCATGATCCCACAGATATCCAGATGAAGCAGCTCGAACGTTAAGTAGTTACGCTTGTCGCGGTTGCTCGGGAATGGTTTTTGGACCATTTCCCTTGTTGACACCCTCGACATGCAGTTGCTCCATTCGACTTGAGAGGGACTCGCACATCCTTGATCATGTTGGTCTTGATCATCTTGCGAAGTACGTCAACTGGAGCGTGACCCATTCGCGCATGTGGATCAGCACAGCTGGTTCCACTTGTTGTCACATTTGCTGATCGCTGAGTCGTACGAAGCCAGTAAAGTTGTCACATCTGCTGATCGCTGAGTCGTACAAAGCCAGTAAAGTTCATCCACTGGAGCGTGACCCATTTGCGCATGTAGATCAGCATAGCCGGTTCCACTTGTTGTCACATTCGCTGATTGCTGAGTCGTACAAAGCCAGTATAGTTCATCCACTGGAGCGTGACACATTCTCGCATGTAGATCGGCACAACTGGTTCCACTTGTTGTCACATTTGCTGATTGCTGAGTCGTACGAAGCCAGTAAAGTTCATCCACGAGATCCGCTGTCGCCACTGCTTGCTGTGAGCTCTTGAGAGTCACATACATCTTGGACCCGTCAAACACGACTTGAAACTTGCCATGGCTGTGATCTGTGGCACCGAAAGCAGGTTCTTGCTCATACTTGGAACAAATAGTGTGTTCTTGATCTCGATCTTGCGCTCTTCACCGTTGGGCAGAACCACCTTTCCATGATGGATCCCACACCCTTGATGGCCACCTTGTTGCCATCAGCCACCAATAGTTAGCCTTCATTGCACTCTGCCAAGCATGCAAACTTGGTCTTGTCATGGCAAATGTGGTGCGTTGCACCACTATCGACGGCCCACATTCCAGACACGCCCTTGCTCGTCGAAACTCCACATTCGAACGCGGCTGCAAACGCCACTCGATCGCAGCCATTGCCTTCATCATGATGTCCCACTGGACGTTATTAGCCCCGCGTCCACGACCATTGCCGCCACGTCAGGCTGCTTGACCTTCGTTCTTCTGCTTTGTCCAGCAGCGATCCACCGTATGTCCCTCCTTGCCACAATACGTGCATTGATAGGGCTCACGTTCGGTGCTGAATGCCTTGCTTGCATCTTCAGCCTTCACCGTAGTCGATTTTGTTGTCTCTTTTTCTCCTTGACGCTTGGCATGCTCATTCGTCAGGACTCTCACCACATCCTGGGTACGAAGCTCGGCGCTGCTCATTTCCATGTTGAGCACCACATTTTCGTAGCTCTTCGGAAGACTGAGTAGCAGACAAATTGCAACGTCTTCGTCTTCCATCTTCGCACTGATGCCGCTAAGCTTGGCGGAGACGTTGAGGACCTTGTTGCAGTGGTGCATGACGCTCGCGCCTTCATCCATCTTGGTGCAGAAAAGTTGTTGCTTGAGGAAGATGCGTCCTGCCTTCTGCGACCCACCTTACAGCGTCTTCAGACTTGTCCACGCTTCCTCGCAGCTGTCAAGCACATGGTGGTAGTCAGTATTTATTTGTAGCAGCATCACATCAAACGCGACGTTGCTCGCCTTAATGTAGTCCCGGACGCTCGCGGGTCGGTGAAAGTCGGAGTCACTTCACGGTTGACGACGTGCCAGACGGACTTCGTCAAATACACACTGCGCATGTATCGACTCCAAGTCACATAGTTGTCTCCATTGAACTGGTCAATGGAGACGTTGGATGATGTGTTGTGGTGGACGACATGGCGCTTGGCTCATAGCCTGCTACATGGCAGAAAGCGGAGCGGAGGGAGCGGAGAGACTGAAGAGAGTAGAGCAGAAGACACTTCCTCACTAGTTGGGAGATTCGAAAGTGATTGATTGTCGGGGCTTACTACATGATTTAGATGTGGTGTACATATAAAAATGTGAAGCGTTGCTACGCGTCTAATCAACTATGGTAATTACCATGAGAACTCATTATCCTACGCGTCTAATCAACTATGGTAATTACCATGAGAACTACGTCGTATAAACTAAGCTGAGCAGGCGGCTCGGATTGAACCGGCCACGGCTACGAATACTGGTAGAAAAACGATGACCGTCAACACTCCCCCTTAATCCGAACGTGCACAGATGCCTAGCGCCGCCGTTAAGTCCTTGTGGCGCGGTCCGTGAAGTCTCTTGGTCATATGTCTGCCAACATCATCGTCGTCTCGCAGTATCCAAGCTTCACTTCACCACGCTTCACTTCATCGCGAATGTGATGGTACTTGATATCAATGTGTTTGGCGCGGCCGTGGTTGACCGGATTCTTGGTAATTTTGATGCAGGACTGGTTGTCTTTGCGGATCGTGAGCTCGGGTTCGTCCCCGTTAGCAGCCGCCATGATCTCGCATGGTAAGCGGTAATTCCACTTGCCTTCCTGGATGGCCAGACTTAGCGCAATGTACTCCGCTTGACTTGTAGACAGTGACACAGTTGGCTGCTTCTTGCTGCCCCAACTCACTGGAGCACCAATAGCATAAACGTAGCCAGACATTGACTTGCGATCAGTAAGGTCGCCGGCCCAGTCTGCGTCCGAATAGCCACGAAAGTCGATCCTTGCACTTGGCTTATACCAAAATCCATGAATCTTGGTGCCTTGTAGGTAGCGAAAGATGCGCTTAACTGCAACCCAGTGTTCTTCTTGGGGATTTTCCATGAACCGCGACACATAGCCCACAGCAAACGCAATGTCCGGACGCGTTGCAGTGGTCAGGTGCATCAATGCACCAACAGCTTCGCGAAACGGAGCATCCACCTTGGTAGCTGCATCGCTTGAAACAAGTCGAGAGCTCATATCCACTGGACTTGACACAGCCTTGCAATCATCCATGCCAAAGCGCTTGAGGATATCATCGACATACCGACGCTGACATAGTGTCACACTGCCATCTTCACCGTCCAAAAGCTCAATTCCAAGAACAAATGTACACTTGCCGCTATCAGTCATCTCGAAGCGTGTCTTCAGGTCTTCCTTGGTGTGTGCAATCAACTTGGGTGAGCTTCCTGTCACCAACACGTCATCCACATAGACCAGTACAAATACACAATGGCCGTCCGAAGTCTTGATGTAGAGACATGGGTCGAAGCCTGACACTTGAAATCCAATGAAACACACAAACTCGTCAAACGTCTCGTTCCATACTCGCGAAGCTTGCTTCAGGCCGTAAATTGTCTTCACCAATTCCAGACAGTCAAAATCACCATCCAGATCAACACCTTCAGGAATCACACAGAACACTTGTTCCTTCATGATGCCATACAGGAAAGCCGTCACCACACCAAGCTGGTCGATGGGCCATCCAAAGTGCCTGGAAATTGCGATCACCATTCGCAGCGTCACATACTTGACCACGGGCGAAAACGTCTCCGTGTAGTCGATGCCATACTTTTGGCGGAAACCCTTGGCCACAAGCCGTGCCTAGCACTTCTCGATTGACCCATCCGCCTTGCGCTTGATCTTGAACACCCACTTTGTGCTAATGACGCGTTGTCCGTTAGGCAGCTTGGCTGCACGAAACACATTACGAAGTCGCATTAACTCGAGCTCTGCATGAATTGCTTTTCTCCAGTGCACTTGGTCAGGGCCGCTCACTACCGCCTCGAAGGTTGAGGGCTCCGATAAGTCCGCTGCTGTTTCAACGGCATTTGCACTCGCACGCCTGTTGACGGTCATCGGTTTTCTACCAGTATTGGTAACCGTGACCGGTCCAATCCGAACCGCCTGTTCAGCTTAGTATTTACGACGTAGTTCTTACGGTAATTACCATAGTTGATTAGACGCGTAGGATGATGAGACGCTTCACATGATTTATATGTACACCACATATAAATCATGTAGTAAGTAGTAAGTCCCGATAATCAATCACTTTCGAATCTTCCAACTATTGGGCAAGTGATTTCTGCTCTACTCTCTTCGGTCTCTCCGCTACGTTTGCTCCGCTTTCCTCGCTCCGATCTACAATGCAACAGGTTATGAGCCCAAGCGCCATGTCGTCCACCAGCAACGCCTCCATTGACAAGCTCAACGGAGACAATTACGCAACGTGGAGCCGGTACATGCGCGGTGTGTTTTTGACGAAGTCCGTCTGGCACGTCGTCAACCGTGAAGTGACTCCGACTTTCACCGACCCGCGAGCGTCCGATGACTACGTCAAGGCAAGCAACGTCGCGTTTGGTATGATGCTGCTGCACATGAACGCGGACTACCATCATGTGCTGGACAACTGCGAGGAAGCCTGGGTTGCGTGGACAAGTCTGAAGACGCTGTACGGTGGGTCGCGGAAGGCAGGACGCATCTACCTCAAGCGACAACTTTTCAGTATCAAGATGGCTGAAGGCGCGAACGTCATGCATCACTGCAACGAGGTCCTCAACGTCTCCGCAAAGCTTAGCGGCATCGGTGCGAAGATGGAAGACGAAGACGTTGCAATTTGTCTGCTACTCAGTCTTCCGAAGAGCTACGAAAATGTGGTGCTCAACATGGAAATGAGCAGCACCGAGCTTCGCACTCAAGATGTGGTGAGAGTCCTGACGAATGAGCATGCCAAGCGTCAAGGAGAAAAAGGGACAACGACAGCGACTACGGTGAAGGCTGAAGATGCAAGCAAGGCATTCAGCACCGAACGTGAGCCCTACCAATGCACGTATTGTGGCAAGGTGGGACACACGGTGGATCGTTGCTGGACAAAGCAGAAGAACGAAGGTCGGGGAGCCCGACACGGCGGCAATGGTCGTGGACGCGGGGCTAACAATGTCCAGTGGGGACATCATGATGAAGGCAATGGCTACGATCGAGTGGCGTTTGCAGTCTCGTTCGAATGTGGAGTTTCGACGAGCAAGGGCGTGTCTGGAATGTGGGCCGTCGACAGTGGTGCAACGCACCACATTTGCCATGACAAGACCAAGTTTACATGCTTGGCAGAGTGCAATGAAGGCTAACTATTGGTGGCTGATGGCAACAAGGTGGCCATCAAGGGTGTGGGAACCATCATGGAAAAGGTGGTTCTGCCCAACGGTGAAGAGCGTGAGATCGAAATCAAGAACGCGCTATATGTTCCAAGTATGAGCAAGAACCTGCTCTCGGTACCACAAATTAACAGCCATGGCAAGTTTTAAGTCGTGTTTGACGGGTCCAAGATGTATGTGACTCTCAAGAACTCACAGCAAGTGGTGGCGACAGCGGATCTCGTGGATGGACTCTACTGGCTTCGGAAGACTCAACGATCAGCGAATGTGACAACAAGTGGAACCAGTTGTGCCGATCTACATGCGAGAATGGGTCATGCTCCAGTCGATGTACTTCGCAAGATGATCGCCCCTCGCGACCAACATGATCAAGGATGTGCGAGTCCCTCTCAAGTCGGGTGGAGCAACTACATGTCGAGGATGTCAACAAGGGAAAATGGTCCAAAAACCATTTCCAAGCAACCGGGACAAGCGCAGCTACGATACGTTTGAGCTGCTTCATCTGGACATCTGCGGGCCCATGGAAAAGGATTCGCTCGGTGGCAGCAAATATTTGCTGCTGATCATCGACGAAGCCAGTGGATGCATGAAGGGCTTTTGTCTACGAGTGAAGTCCGAAAGTGAAGACTACATCCGGAAATATATCACCATGGTACAGACGCAATTCTGTAAGAAGGTCAAGTTCGTGCGACACGACGGAGCTCGCGAGTTTGCAACCAACTCGCTTCAACTGTTCTACGAAGACGAAGGCATTGAACAGCAGACAACGGTGCCGTATGCACATCAAACAAACGGAACAGCAGAGCGTGCCATTAGGAATATTGTCACGATCGGCCGCAGCATGTTTCATCAGGCTAAGCTGGACAAGTGTTTCTAAGCCGAAGCAGCGATGACGGTCATCTACGTCAAGAATCGACTGCCGTCACCTAAAGTTGTGCATAAGACCCCGTTTGAGATCGTGTACAACTCCAAGCGAAGTTTCAAGCACATGCGAGTATTCGGCTGTCAGACGTACATACTGACACCTAAAGAGAATTGACTCAAGTGGGATCCCAAGGCTCGTGTTGGCATTTCATGGGCTACGAAGAAGTGTCCAAGGCATATCGTGTATTTGACATTGAGGCGGGGCAGGTTGTTATCAGTCGGGATGTCAACCTCGACGGGTCCACCTTTGGACTTCAACTGCCGATCACTGATGAAGATGTCGATGACCTGGACTTCGAATTGCTGGATCTTGATGACGAAGAGCTGCGTCAAATGGAGTACACGCAAACAGGCAAGCGCAAGAACCGACTCAATGATGAAGATACAGCAGCTCCACGACCGCGTGCAGTGCGTCAACGACCAGGACTAGAAGAGTCAAGCGCGCCGGAAAACAACTCGTCACGCCAAGAAGAAGACGAAGAAACGAAGGATTCTAGTGATTCAACACCGCCTGTGTTTTGGCGTGCGAGTGCAAATGCCGTTGAAGCAGCAGTGGACTTATCAGAGCCCTCAACCTTTGAAGCAGCAGTAAGCGGCCCTGACCAAGTGCACTGGAGAAAAGCAATTCATGCAGAGCTCGAGTCAATGCGACTTCGCGGTGTGTTTCGTGCAGCCAAGCTGCCCAACGGACAACGCGCCATTAGCACAAAATGGGTGTTCAAGATCAAGCGCAAGGCGGATGGGTCAATCGAGAAGTACAAGGCACGACTTGTGGCCAAGGGTTTCCGCCAAAAGTATGGCATCGACTACACGGAGACGTTTTCGCCTGTGGTCAAGTATGTGACGCTGCGAATGGTGATCGCAATTTCCAAGCATTTTGGATGGCCCATCGACCAGCTTGATGTGGTGACAGCTTTCCTGTATGGCGTCATGAAGGAACAAGTGTTCTGCGTGATTCCTGAAGGCGTCGAACTTGACAGTACGTTCGACTGCCTGGAATTGGTGAAGTCAATTTACGGCCTCAGGCAAGCGTCGCGAGTGTGGAACGAGACGTTCGACGAGTATGTGTGCTCCATCGGATTTTAAGTATCGGACTTCGACCCATGTCTCTACATCAAGACTTCGGACGGCCATTGCGTGTTTATACTGGTCTACGTGGACGACGTCTTGGTGACTGGAAGCTCGCTCGAGCTGATTGCACAAACCAAGAACGACCTGAAGACGCGGTTCGAGATGACGGACAGCGGCAAGTGTGCGTTTGTTCTTGGGATCGAGCTTTTGGACGGTGAAGATGGCAGTGTGACACTATGTCAGCGTCGGTATGTCGATGATATCCTCAAGCGCTTTGGCATGGATGATTGCAAGGCAGTCGCAAGTCCAGTCGACATGAGCTCTCGACTTGTTTCAAGTGATGCAACTACCAAGGTCGATGCTCCTTTTCGCGAAGCTGTTGGTGCGTTGATGCACCTGACCACTGCAACGCGTCCGGACATTGCGTTTGCTGTGGGCTATGTGTCGCGGTTCATGGAAAATCCCCAAGAAGAACACTGGGTTGCAGTTAAGCGTATCTTTCGCTACCTACAAGGCACCAAGACGCATGGAATTTGCTATAAGCTAAGTGCAAGGATCGACTTCCGTGGATATTCGGATGCGGATTGGGCTGGTGATCTTACCGACCGCAAGTCAACATCGGGGTACACGTTCATGCTACTCGGTGCGCCAGTGAGTTGGGGCAGCAAGAAGCAGCCAAGTGTTTCGTTGTCCACGACTGAAGCTGAATACATCGCACTCAGCTTGGCGATTCAAGAGGGCAAGTGGATTCATCGTCTACTTTGTGAGATCGTTATGGCTGCCAATGAAGAAGGACCGGAACTCATGATTCATGAAGACAATCAGTCATGTATCAAGATGACGAAGAACCCGGTCAACCACGGCCGTGCCAAGCACATTGATATCAAGTACCATCACATCCGTGATGAGGTCAAGCGCGGTGAAGTGAAGCTCAAGTACTGTGAAACTGCGGTGATGTTAGCGGACATCATGACGAAGGGACTTCATGGACCACACCACAAGGAGATGACGACGGCTCTCGGGATTCGTGCGAGTTCGGATTGAGGGGGCGTGTTGACGGTCATCGGTTTTCTACCAGTATTGGTAACCGTGACCGATCCAATCCGAACCGCCTGTTCAGCTTAGTATTTACGACGTAGTTCTTACGGTAATTACCATAGTTGATTAGACGCGTAGGATGATGAGACGCTTCACATGATTTATATGTGCACCACATATAAATCATGTAGTAAGTAGTAAGTCCCGATAATCAATCACTTTCGAATCTTCCAACTATTGGGCAAGTGTTTTCTGCTCTACTCTCTTCGGTCTCTCCGCTACGTTTGCTCCGCTTTCCTCGCTCCGATCCTCAATGCAACAGGTTATGAGCCCAAGCGCCATGTCGTCCACCAGCAACGCCTCCATTGACAAGCTCAACGGAGACAATTACGCAACGTGGAGCCGGTACATGCGCGGTGTGTTTTTGACGAAGTCCGTCTGGCACGTCGTCAACCGTGAAGTGACTCCGACTTTCACCGACCCGCGAGCGTCCGATGACTACGTCAAGGCAAGCAACGTCGCGTTTGGTATGATGCTGCTGCACATGAACGCGGACTACCATCATGTGCTGGACAACTGCGAGGAAGCCTGGGTTGCGTGGACAAGTCTGAAGACGCTGTACGGTGGGTCGCAGAAGGCAGGACGCATCTACCTCAAGCGACAACTTTTCAGTATCAAGATGGCTGAAGGCACGAACGTCATGCATCACTGCAACGAGGTCCTCAACGTCTCCGCCAAGCTTAGCGGCATCAGTGCGAAGATGGAAGACGAAGACGTTGCGATCTGTATGCTACTCAGTCTTCCGAAGAGCTACGAAAATGTGGTGCTCAACATGGAAATGAGCAGCACCGAGCTTCGCACTCAAGATGTGGTGAGAGTCCTGACGAATGAGCATGCCAAGCGTCAAGGAGAAAAAGGGACAACGACAGCGACTACGGTGAAGGCTGAAGATGCAAGCAAGGCATTCAGCACCGAACGTGAGCCCTACCAATGCACGTATTGTGGCAAGGTGGGACACACGGTGGATCGTTGCTGGACAAAGCAGAAGAACGAAGGTCAAGCAGCCTGACGTGGCGGCAATGGTCGTGGACGCGGGGCTAACAATGTCCAGTGGGGACATCATGATGAAGGCAATGGCTACGATCGAGTGGCGTTTGCAGTCTCGTTCGAATGTGGAGTTTCGACGAGCAAGGACGTGTTTGGAATGTGGGCCGTCGACAGTGGTGCAACGCACCACATTTGCCACGACAAGACCAAGTTTACATGCTTGGCAGAGTGCAATGAAGGCTAACTCTTGGTGGCTGATGGCAACAAGGTGGCCATCAAGGGTGTGGGAACCATCATGGAAAAGGTGGTTCTGCCCAACGGTGAAGAGCGTGAGATCAAAATCAAGAACGCGCTATATGTTCCAAGTATGAGCAAGAACCTGCTCTCGGTGCCACAGATTAACAGCCATGGCAAGTTTCAAGTCGTGTTTGACGGGTCCAAGATGTATGTGACTCTCAAGAACTCACAGCAAGTGGTGGCGACAGCCGATCTTCTCGATGGACTCTACTGGCTTCGGAAGACTCAACGATCAGCGAATGTGACAACAAGTGGAACCAGTTGTGCCGATCTACATGCGAGAATGGGTCATGCTCCAGTCGATGTACTTCGCAAGATGATCGCCCCTCGCGACCAACATGATCAAGGATGTGCGAGTCCCTCTCAAGTCGGGTGGAGCAACTACATGTCGAGGATGTCAACAAGGGAAAATGGTCCAAAAACCATTTCCAAGCAACCGAGACAAGCGCAGCTACGATACGTTTGAGCTACTTCATCTGGACATCTGCGGGCCCATGGAAAAGGATTCGCTCGGTGGCAGCAAATATTTGCTGCTGATCATCGACGAAGCCAGTGGATGCATGAAGGGCTTTTGTCTACGAGTGAAGTCCGAAAGTGAAGACTACATCCGGAAATATATCACCATGGTACAGACGCAATTCTGTAAGAAGGTCAAGTTCGTGCGACACGACGGAGCTCGCGAGTTTGCAACCAACTCGCTTCAACTGTTCTACGAAGACGAAGGAATTGAACAGCAGACAACGGTGCCGTATGCACATCAACATTTGAAGCAGCAGTAAGCGGCCCTGGCCAAGTGCACTGGAGAAAAGCAATTCATGCAGAGCTCGAGTCAATGCGACTTCGCGGTGTGTTTCGTGCAGCCAAGCTGCCCAAGGACACGCGCCATTGGCACAAAATGGGTGTTCAAGATCAAGCGCAAGGCGGATGGGTCAATCGAGAAGTACAAGGCACGACTTGTGGCCAAGGGTTTCCGCCAAAAGTATGGCATCGACTACACGGAGACGTTTTCGCCTGTGGTCAAGTATGTGACGCTGCGAATGGTGATCGCAATTTCCAGGCACTTTGGATGGCCCATCGACCAGCTTGATGTGGTGACAGCTTTCCTGTATGGCGTCATGAAGGAACAAGTGTTCTGCGTGATTCCTGAAGGCGTCGAACTTGACAGTACGTTCGACTGCCTGGAATTGGTGAAGGCAATTTACGGCCTGAAGCAAGCTTTGCGAGTATGGAACGAGACGTTCGACGAGTATGTGTGCTCCATCGGATTTTAAGTATCGGACTTCGACCCATGTCTCTACATCAAGATTATGGAAGACCAATGCGTATTAATTTTGGTCTATGTGGATGACGTGTTGGTGACAGGAAGCTCACCCAAGTTGATTGCACACACCAAGGAAGACCTGAAGACACGCTTCGAGATGACTGATAGCGGCAAGTGTGCATTTGTTCTTGGAATTGAGCTTTTGGATGGAGAAGATGGCAGTGTGACACTATGTCAGCGTCGGTATGTCGATGATATCCTCAAGCGCTTTGGCATGGATGATTGCAAGGCTGTGTCAAGTCCAGTGAACATGAGCTCTCGACTCGTTTCAAGAGATGCAGCTACCAAGGTCGATGCTCCTTTTCGCGAAGCTGTTGGTGCGTTGATGCACCTGACCACTGCAACGCGTCCGGACATTGCGTTTGCTGTGGGCTATGTGTCGCGGTTCATGGAAAATCCCCAAGAAGAACACTGGGTTGCAGTTAAGCGTATCTTTCGCTACCTACAAGGCACCAAGACGCATGGAATTTGCTATAAGCTAAGTGCAAGGATCGACTTCCGTGGATATTCGGATGCGGATTGGGCTGGTGATCTTACCGACCGCAAGTCAACATCGGGGTACACGTTCATGCTACTCGGTGCGCCAGTGAGTTGGGGCAGCAAGAAGCAGCCAAGTGTTTCGTTGTCCACGACTGAAGCTGAATACATCGCACTCAGCTTGGCGATTCAAGAGGGCAAGTGGATTCATCGTCTGCTTTGTGAGATCATGATGGCTGCCAATGAAGAAGGACCGGAACTCATGATCCATGAAGACAATCAGTCGTGTATCAAGATGACGAAGAACCCGGTCAACCACGGCCGTGCCAAGCACATTGATATCAAGTACCATCACATCCGTGATGAGGTCAAGCGCGGTGAAGTGAAGCTCAAGTACTGTGACTGCGGTGATGTTAGCGGACATCATGACGAAGGGACTTCATGGACCACGCCACAAGGAGATGACGACGGCTCTCGGGATTCGTGAGCATTCGGATTGAGGGGGCGTGTTGACGGTCATCGGTTTTCTACCAGTATTGGTAACCGTGACTGTTGACGGTCATCGGTTTTCTACCAGTATTGGTAACCGTGACCGATCCAATCCGAACCGCCTGTTCAGCTTAGTATTTACGACGTAGTTCTCACGGCAATTAACATAGTTGATTAGACGCGTAGGATGATGAGACGCTTCACATGATTTATATGTACACCACATATAAATCATGTAGTAAGCAGTAAGTCCCGATAATCAATCACTTTCGAATCTTCCAACTATTGGGCAAGTGTTTTCTGCTCTACTCTCTTCGGTCTCTCCGCTCCGTTCGCTCCGCTTTCCTCGCTCCGATCTACAATTGAACAGATATCACTTGAGTCGACTTTCTTTCGGCGTCATTATGTACGTCTGACACCCGAATGCTCGCATGTGCTTGACTCTTGGTTTCGAGTTGTAGACGATCTCAAACGGGGTCTTGTGCACGACTTTAGGTGACGGCAGTCGATTCTTGACGTAGATGACCGTCATCGCTGCTTCGGCTTAGAAACACTTGTCCAGCTTAGCCTGATGAAACATGCTGCGGCCGATCGTGACAATAGTCCTAATGGCACGCTCTGCTGTTCCGTTTGTTTGATGTGCATACGGCACCGTTGTCTGCTGTTCAATTCCTTCGTCTTCGTAGAACATTCACAGCGACCTGGTTGCAAACTTGCGGACTCCGTCGTGTCGAACAAACTTGAGCTTCATACTGAACTGCGTCTGTAACATAGTGATGTACTTCCGGATGTAGTCTTCACTCTTGGACTTCACTCGTAAACAAAAGCCCTTCATACATCCACTGGCTTCTTCTACGATCAGTAGCAGATATCTGCTGCCACCGAGCGATTCGATTTCCATGATCCCACAGATGTCCAGATGAAGCAGCTCGAACGTATAGTAGTTACGCTTGTCACGGTTGCTCGGGAATGGTTTTTGGACCATTTCCCTTGTTGACACCCTCGACATGCAGTTGCTCCATTCGACTTAAGAGGGACTCGCACATCCTTGATCATGTTGGTCTTGATCATCTTGAGAAGTACGTCAACTGGAGCGTGACCCATTTGCGCATGTAGATCGGCACAACTGGTTCCACTTGTTGTCACATTTGCTGATCGCTGAGTCGTACAAAGCCAGTAAAGTTCATCCACTGGAGCGTGGCCCATTTGAGCATGTAGATCGGCACAGCTGGTTCCACTTTTTGTCACATTTGCTGATTGCTGAGTCGTACGAAGCCAGTAAAGTTCATCCACAAAATCCGCTATCGCCACTGCTTGCTGTGAGTTCTTGAGAGTCACATACATCTTGGACCCGTCAAACACGACTTGAAACTTGCCATGCCTGTGATCTGTGGCACCGAAAGCAGGTTCTTGCTCATACTTGGAACAAATAGTGTGTTCTTGATCTCGATCTTGCGCTCTTCACCGTTGGGCAGAACCACCTTTCCATGATGGATCCCACACCCTTGATGGCCACCTTGTTGCCATCAGCCACCAATAGTTAGCCTTCATTGCACTCTGCCAAGCATGCAAACTTGGTCTTGTCATGGCAAATGTGGTGCGTTGCACCACTATCGACGGCCCACATTCCAAACACGTCCTTGCTCGTCGAAACTCCACATTCGAACGAGACTGCAAACGCCACTCGATCGCAGCCATTGCCTTCATCATAATGTCCCACTGGACGTTATTAGCCCCGCGTCCACGACCATTGCCGCCACGTCAGGCTCCCCGACCTTCGTTCTTCTGCTTTGTCCAGCAGCTATCCACCGTATGTCCCTCCTTGCCACAATACGTGCATTGATAGGGCTCACGTTCGGTGCTGAATGCCTTGCTTGCATCTTCAGCCTTCACCGTAGTCGATTTTGTTGTCTCTTTTTCTCCTTGACGCTTGGCATGCTCATTCGTCAGGACTCTCACCACATCCTGGGTACGAAGCTCGGCGCTGCTCATTTCCATGTTGAGCACCACATTTTCGTAGCTCTTCGGAAGACTGAGTAGCAGACAAATTGCAACGTCTTCGTCTTCCATCTTCGCACTGATGCCGCTAAGCTTGGCGGAGACGTTGAGGACCTTGTTGCAGTGGTGCATGACGCTCGCGCCTTCATCCATCTTGGTGCAGAAAAGTTGTTGCTTGAGGAAGATGCGTCCTGCCTTCTGCGACCCACCGTACAGCGTCTTCAGACGTGTCCACGCTTCCTCGCAGCTGTCAAGCACATGGTGGTAGTCAGCATTTATGTGTAGCACCATCACATCAAACGCGACGTTGCTCGCCTTAATGTAGTCCCGGACGCTCGCGGGTCGGTGAAAGTCGGAGTCACTTCACGGTTGACGACGTGCCAGACGGACTTCGTCAAATACACACTGCGCATGTATCGACTCCAAGTCACATAGTTGTCTCCACTGAACTGGTCAATGGAGACGTTGGATGATGCGTTGGTGGTGGACGACATGGCGCTTGGGCTCATAACCTGCTACATGGCAGAAAGCGGAGCAAAGGGAGCGGAGAGACTGAAGAGAGTAGAGCAGAAAACATTTCCTCACTAGTTGGAAGATTCGAAAGTGATTGATTGTCGGGGCTTACTACATGATTTAAATGAGGTGTACAAATAAAAATGTGAAGCGTCTCATCATCCTACGCGTCTAATCAACTATGGTAATTACCAAGAGAACTCATCATCCTACGCGTCTAATCAACTATGGTAATTACCAAGAGAACTACGTCGTATAAACTAAGCTGAGCAGGCGGCTCGGATTGAACCGGTCACGGCTACGAATACTGGTAGAAAAACGATGACCGTCAACACGCCCCCTTAATCCAAACGTGCACAGATGCCTAGCGCCGCCGTTAAGTCCTTGTGGCGCGGTCCGTGAAGTCCCTTGGTCATAATGTCTGCCAACATCACCTTCGTCTCGCAGTATCCAAGCTTCACTTCACCACGCTTCACTTCATCGCAAATGTGATGGTACTTGATATCAATGTATTTGGCGCGGCCGTGGTTGACCGGATTCTTGGTCATTTTGATGCAGGACTGGTTGTCTTTGCGGATCGTGAGCTCGGGTCCGTCCTCGTTAGCAGCCGCCATGATCTCGCATGGTAAGCGGTAATTCCACTTGCCTTCCTGGATGGCCAGACTTAGCGCAATGTACTCCGCTTGACTTGTAGACAGTGACACAGTTGGCTGCTTCTTGCTGCCCCAACTCACTGGAGCACCCAATAGCATAAACGTAGCCAGACATTGACTTGCGATCAGTAAGGTCGCCGGCCCAGTCTGCGTCCGAATAGCCACGAAAGTTGATCCTTGCACTTGGCTTGTAGCAAATTCCATGCATCTTGGTGCCTTGTAGGTAGCGAAAGATGCGCTTGACCGCAACTCAGTGTTCTTCTTGGAGATTCTTCATGAAGCGCGACACAAAGCTCACAGCATATGCGATGTCCGGTCGTGTTGTAGTCGTCAGATGCATCAAAGCACCAACCGCTTCACGAACGGAACATCGATCTTGCTCGCAGTGTTGCTTGACATCAGTCGAGAGCTGACATCCACAGGACTCGCCACAGCCTTGCACTCCTCCATTCCAAAGCGCTTGAGGATATCATCGACATAACGGCGCTGACACAGAGTCACACTGCCATCTTCACCGTCCAAAAAGCTCGATCCCAAGAACAAATGTACATTTGCCGCTGTCTGTCATCTCGAAACGTGTCTTCAGGTCGTTCTTGGTTTGCGCAATTTGTTCGAGCGAGCTTCCAGTCACCAAGACGTCGTCCACGTAGACCAGTACAAATACACAATGGCCGTCCGAAGTCTTGATGTAGAGACATGGGTCGAAGTCCGATACTCGAAATCCAATGAAGCACAAAAACTCGTCGAACATCTCATTCCACACTCGCGACGCTTGCTTGAGGCCGTAAATTGACTTCACCAATTCCAGGCAGTCGAACGCACTATCAAGTCCAACGCCTTCAGGAATCACATAGAACACTTGTTCCTTAATGATGCCATACAGGAAAGCCGTCACCACACCAAGCTGGTCGATGGGCCATCCAAAATGCCTGGAAATTGCGATCACCGTTCGCAGCGTCACATACTTGATCACGGGCGAAAATGTATCCGTGTAGTCGATGCCATACTTTTGGCGGAAACCCTTGGCCACAAGCCGTGCCTAGCACTTCTCGATTGACCCATCCGCCTTGCGCTTGATCTTGAACACCCATTTTGTGCCAATGGCGCGTTGTCCGTTGGGCAGCTTGGCTGCACGAAACACACCGCGAAGTCGCATTGACTCGAGCTCTGCATGAATTGCTTTTCTTCAGTGCACTTGGTCAGGGCCGCTCACTGCCGCCTCAAAGGTTGAGGGCTCCGATAAGTCCGCTGCTGTTTCAACGGCATTTGCACTCGCACGCCAAACACAGGAGGAGTTGATTCATCAGAATCCTTCGTTTCTTCGCCTTCTACTTGACGTGACGAGTTGTTTTCCGACGCGCTTGACCCTTCTAGTCCAGGTCGTGGACGCACTGCACGCGGTCGTGGAGAAGCTGTTTTTTCATCACTTATTGTGAGTTGACGGTTGAGGTACTGCTATCAGCTACCATGGGAACCGTAAACCTGTCCACCCGCCTAATTACGGTGAGTTTTTACCAACAATTGGACGCATAGGATGTTTGGATGACCTACATGATTTATGATTCATGATTTATATGTGGACAACATGTAAATCAGTGCAGAGATAAATCAGGTAGCTTTAACAAAACCCACAAATAAATTCACTTCCAAATATTCCTTCTCCTACACAAGTCGTCTTCACTTCGCAGTGTAGACTTCTTTCAAGCCTTTCAAGCTTCGTTCTCTCGCCCAGTGCTCTTCAGACTTTAACAGGTCATGAGCCCAAGCACGATGTCCTCTGCTCAAGATTCCGTCACCAAGATCTCTATTGATAGATTCGATGGAGACAACTACGCGACGTGGAGCCGCTACATGCGTGGCGTGTTCCTGACCAAGTCGACGTGGCACGTGGTCAACCGGGAGACCACCCCCACCTTCGCCGATCCTCGCGCCAGTGATGACTACGTCAAGACGAACAACATTGCGTTCGGCTCGATGTTACTTCACATGAGCGCGGACTATCATCACGTGGTTGATGACTGCGACGAGGCATGGGTTGCGTGGACACGGTTGAAGACTCTCTATGGCGGATCGCAGAAGGCGGGACGGATCTTCTTGAAGCGGCAGCTGTTCAGCATGGAGATGGCGGAAGGCGGCAATGTAATGCATCATTGCAATGAAGTTCTCAACATCAGCGCCAAGCTCAGCAGCATCGGCGCCAAGATGGAGGATGAGGACGTGGCGATCTGCTTGTTGTGCAGCCTCCCCAAGAGCTACGAGAACGTCGTTCTCAACTTGGAGATGAGCAGCGCGGAACTGCGATCGTGAGACGTCGTGAGAGTGCTCACGAATGAGCACATCAAGAGGCAAGGTGACAATACGACATCGGTGAAGACTGAAGACGCGGCGAAGGCGTTCAGTGCCGAGCGTGAACCTCGCCAGTGTACATACTGCGGAAAATTGGGGCACACGGCGGAGAGGTACTGGACCAAGCAAAAGGAAGACAACCGAGGAGCTCGACGCGGCGGCGATGCCCGTGGACGCGGAGCGAATCAAGTCCAGTGGCAAGGCTACAACGGCAACAACAACTATGACTATGATCGAGTAGCGTTTGCTGTTTCGCTGAAATGCGGACTTTCAGCGACCAAGAGAATGTCTAAAATGTGGGCGATTGACAGCGGTGCAACACATCACATCTGCTATGACAAGTCCAAGTTCGAAGTGTTGACGGTCATCGGTTTTCTACCAGTATTGGTAACCGTGACCGGTCCAATCCGAACCGCCTGTTCAGCTTAGTATTTACGACGTAGTTCTTACGGTAATTAACATAGTTGATTAGACGCGTAGGATGATGAGACGCTTCACATGATTTATATGTACACCACATATAAATCATGTAGTAAGTAGCAAGTCCCGATAATCAATCACTTTCGAATCTTCCAACTATTGGGCAAGTGATTTCTGCTCTACTCTCTTCGGTCTCTCCGCTCCGTTCGCTCCGCTTTCCTCGCTCCGATCTACAATGCAACAGGTTATGAGCCCAAGCGCCATGTCGTCCACCAGCAACGCCTCCATTGACAAGTTCAACGGAGACAATTACGCAACGTGGAGCCGGTACATGCGCGGTGTGTTTTTGACGAAGCCCGTCTGGCACGTCGTCAACCGTGAAGTGACTCCGACTTTCACCGACCCACGAGCGTCCGATGACTACGTCAAGGCAAGCAACGTCGCGTTTGGTATGATGCTGCTGCACATGAACGTGGACTACCATCATGTGCTGGACAACTGCGAGGAAGCCTGGGTTGCGTGGACAAGTCTGAAGACGCTGTACGGTGGGTCGCAGAAGGCAGGACGCATCTACCTCAAGCGACAACTTTTCAGTATCAAGATGGCTGAAGGCGCGAACGTCATGCATCACTGCAACGAGGTCCTCAACGTCTCCGTACAAGCTTAGCGGCATCAGTGCGAAGATGGAAGACGAAGACGTTGCAATTTGTCTGCTACTCAGTCTTCCGAAGAGCTACGAAAATGTGGTGCTCAACATGGAAATGAGCAGCACCGAGCTTCGCACTCAAGATGTGGTGAGAGTCCTGACGAATGAGCATGCCAAGCGTCAAGGAGAAAAAGGGACAACGACAGCGACTACGGTGAAGGCTGAAGATGCAAGCAAGGCATTCAGCGCCGAGCGTGAGCCCTACCAATGCACGTATTGTGGCAAGGTGGGACACACGGTGGATCGTTGCTGGGCAAAGCAGAAGAACGAAGGTCGGGGAGCCCGACGCGGCGGCAATGGTCGTGGACGCGGGGCTAACAATGTCCAGTGGGGACATCATGATGAAGGCAATAGCTCCGATCTAGTGGCGTTTGCAGTCTCGTTCGAATGTGGAGTTTCGACGAGCAAGGACGTGTCTGGAATGTGGGCCGTCGACAGTGGTGCAACGCACCACATTTGCCACGACAAGACCAAGTTCGCAAGTTTGGCAGAGCGCAATGAGGGCGAACTCTTGGTGGCTGATGGCAACAAGGTGGCCATCAAGGGTGTGGGAACCATCATAGAAAAGGTGGTTCTGCCCAACGGTGAAGAGCGTGAGATCGAAATCAAGAACGCGCTATATGTTCCAAGTATGAGCAAGAACCTGCTCTCGGTACCACAGATTAACAGCCATGGCAAGTTTCAAGTCGTGTTTGACGGGTCCAAGATGTATGTGACTCTCAAGAACTCACAGCAAGTGGTGGTAACAGCCGATCTTGTCGATGGACTCTACTGGCTTCGGACGACTCAACGATCAGCGAATGTGACAACAAGTGGAACCAGTTGTGCCGATCTACATGCGAGAATGGGTCATGCTCCAGTCGATGTACTTCGCAAGATGATCGCCCCTCGCGACCAACATGATCAAGGATGTGCGAGTCCCTCTCAAGTCGGGTGGAGCAACTACATGTCGAGGATGTCAACAAGGGAAGATGGTCCAAAAACCATTTCCAAGCAACCGAGACAAGCGCAGCTACGATACGTTTGAGCTGCTTCATCTGGACATCTGCGGGCCCATGGAAAAGGATTCGCTCTGTGGCAGCAAATATTTGCTGCTGATCATCGACGAAGCCAGTGGATGCATGAAGGGCTTTTGTCTACGAGTGAAGTCCGAGAGTGAAGACTACATCCGGAAATATATCACCATGGTACAGACGCAATTCTGTAAGAAGGTCAAGTTCGTGCGACACGACGGAGCTCGCGAGTTTGCAACCAACTCGCTTCAACTGTTCTACGAAGACGAAGGAATTGAACAGCAGACAACGGTGCCGTATGCACATCAACATTTGAAGCAGCAGTAAGCGGCCCTGACCAAGTGCACTGGAGAAAAGCAATTCATGCAGAGCTCGAGTCAATGCGACTTCGCGGTGTGTTTCGTGCAGCCAAGCTGCCCAACGGACAACGCGCCATTGGCACAAAATGGGTGTTCAAGATCAAGCGCAAGGCGGATGGGTCAATCGAGAAGTACAAGGCACGACTTGTGGCCAAGGGTTTCCGCCAAAAGTATGGCATCGACTACACGGAGACGTTTTCGCCTGTGGTCAAGTATGTGACGCTGCGAATGGTGATCGCAATTTCCAGGCACTTTGGATGGCCCATCGACCAGCTTGATGTGGTGACAGCTTTCCTGTATGGCGTCATGAAGGAACAAGTGTTCTGCGTGATTCCTGAAGGCGTCGAACTTGACAGTACGTTCGACTGCCTGGAATTGGTGAAGTCAATTTACGGCCTCAGGCAAGCGTCGCGAGTGTGGAACGAGACGTTCGACGAGTATGTGTGCTCCATCGGATTTTAAGTATCGGACTTCGACCCATGTCTCTACATCAAGACTTCGGACGGCCATTGCGTGTTTATACTGGTCTTCGTGGACGACGTCTTGGTGACTGGAAGCTCGCTCGAGCTGATTGCACAAACCAAGAACGACCTGAAGACGCGGTTCGAGATGACGGACAGCGGCAAGTGTGCGTTTGTTCTTGGGATCGAGCTTTTGGACGGTGAAGATGGCAGTGTGACACTATGTCAGCGTCGGTATGTCGATGATATCCTCAAGCGCTTTGGCATGGATGATTGCAAGGCAGTCGCAAGTCCAGTCGACATGAGCTCTCGACTTGTTTCAAGTGATGCAACTACCAAGGTCGATGCTCCTTTTCGCGAAGCTGTTGGTGCATTGATGCACCTGACCACTGCAACGCGTCCGGACATTGCGTTTGGTGTGGGCTATGTGTCGCGGTTCATGGAAAATCCCCAAGAAGAACACTGGGTTGCAGTTAAGCGTATCTTTCGCTACCTACAAGGAACCAAGTCGCATGGCATTTGCTATCAGCCAAGTGCAAGGATCGACTTCCGTAGATATTCGGATGCGGATTGGGCTGGTGATCTTACCGACCGCAAGTCAACATCGGGGTACACGTTCATGCTACTCGGTGCGCCAGTGAGTTGGGGCAGCAAGAAGCAGCCAAGTGTTTCGTTGTCCACGACTGAAGCTGAATACATTGCACTTAGCTTGGCGATTCAAGAGGGCAAGTGGATTCATCGTCTGCTTTGTGAGATCGTGATGGCTGCCAATGAAGAAGGACCGGAACTCATGATTCATGAAGACAATCAGTCATGTATCAAGATGACGAAGAACCCGGTCAACCACGGCCGTGCCAAGCACATTGATATCAAGTACCATCACATCCGTGATGAGGTCAAGCGCGGTGAAGTGAAGCTCAAGTACTGTGAAACTGCGGTGATGTTAGCGGACATCATGACGAAGGGACTTCATGGACCACGCCACAAGGAGATGACGACGGCTCTCGGGATTCGTGAGCATTCGGATTGAGGGGGCGTGTTGACGGTCATCGGTTTTCTACCAGTATTGGTAACCGTGACTGTTGACGGTCATCGGTTTTCTACCAGTGTTGGTAACCGTGACCGATCCAATCCGAACCGCCTGTTCAGCTTAGTATTTACGACGTAGTTCTTACGGTAATTAACATAGTTGATTAGACGCGTAGGATGATAAGACGCTTCACATGATTTATATGTACACCACATATAAATCATGTAGTAAGTAGTAAGTCCCGATAATCAATCACTTTCGAATCTTCCAACTATTGGGCAAGTGTTTTCTGCTCTACTCTCTTCGGTCTCTCCGCTCCGTTCGCTCCGCTTTCCTCGCTCCGATCTACAATGCAACAAGAGTCCTGACGAATGAGCATGCCAAGCGTCAAGGAGAAAAAGGGACAACAAAATCGACTACGGTGAAGGCTGAAGATGCAAGCAAGGCATTCAGCGCCGAGCGTGAGCCCTACCAATGCACGTATTGTGGCAAGGTGGGACACACGGTGGATCGTTGCTGGACAAAGCAGAAGAACGAAGGTCGGGGAGCCCGACGCGGCGGCAATGGTCGTGGACGCGGGGCTAACAATGTCCAGTGGGGACATCATGATGAAGGCAATGGCTACGATCGAGTGGCGTTTGCAGTCTCGTTCGAATGTGGAGTTTCGACGAGCAAGGACGTGTCTGGAATGTGGGCCGTCGACAGTGGTGCAACGCACCACATTTGCCACGACAAGACCAAGTTCGCAAGTTTGGCAGAGCGCAATGAGGGCGAACTCTTGGTGGCTGATGGCAACAAGGTGGCCATCAAGGGTGTGGGAACCATCATGGAAAAGGTGGTTCTGCCCAACGGTGAAGAGCGTGAGATCGAAATCAAGAACGCGCTATATGTTCCAAGTATGAGCAAGAACCTGCTCTCGGTACCACAGATTAACAGCCATGGCAAGTTTCAAGTCGTGTTTGACGGGTCCAAGATGTATGTGACTCTCAAGAACTCACAGCAAGTGGTGGCGACAGCGGATCTCGTGGATGGACTCTACTGGCTTCGGACGACTCAACGATCAGCGAATGTGACAACAAGTGGAACCAGTTGTGCCGATCTACATGCGAGAATGGGTCATGCTCCAGTCGATGTACTTCGCAAGATGATCGCCCCTCGCGACCAACATGATCAAGGATGTGCGAGTCCCTCTCAAGTCGGGTGGAGCAACTACATGTCGAGGATGTCAACAAGGGAAAATGGTCCAAAAACCATTTCCAAGCAACCGAGACAAGCGCAGCTACGATACGTTTGAGCTGCTTCATCTGGACATCTGCGGGCCCATGGAAAAGGATTCGCTCGGTGGCAGCAAATATTTGCTGCTGATCATCGACGAAGCCAGTGGATGCATGAAGGGCTTTTGTCTACGAGTGAAGTCCGAGAGTGAAGACTACATCCGGAAATATATCACCATGGTACAGACGCAATTCTGTAAGAAGGTCAAGTTCGTGCGACACGACGGAGCTCGCGAGTTTGCAACCAACTCGCTTCAACTGTTCTACGAAGACGAAGGAATTGAACAGCAGACAACGGTGCCGTATGCACATCAACATTTGAAGCAGCAGTAAGCGGCCCTGACCAAGTGCACTGGAGAAAAGCAATTCATGCAGAGCTCGAGTCAATGCGACTTCGCGGTGTGTTTCGTGCAGCCAAGCTGCCCAAGGACAACGCGCCATTGGCACAAAATGGGTGTTCAAGATCAAGCGCAAGGCGGATGGGTCAATCGAGAAGTACAAGGCACGTCTCGCGGCAAAGGGCTTTCGCCAAAAGTATGGAATCGACTACACGGAGACGTTTTCGCCCGTGGTCAAGCATGTGACGCTGCGAATGGTGATCGCAATTTCCAAGCATTTTGGATGGCCCATCGACCAGCTTGATGTGGTGACAGCATTCCTGTATGGAGTAATGAAGGAGCAAGTGTTTTGCGTGATTCCTGAAGGCGTCGAACTTGACAGTACGTTCGACTGCCTGGAATTGGTGAAGGCAATTTACGGCCTGAAGCAAGCCTCGCGCGTTTGGAACGAGATTTTCGACGAGTATGTGTGTTCCATTGGATTTCAAGTGTCAGGCTTCGACCCATGTCTCTACATCAAGACTTCGGACGGCCATTGCGTGTTTATACTGGTCTTTGTGGATGACGTGTTGGTGACAGGAAGCTCACCCAAGTTGATTGCACACACCAAGGAAGACCTGAAGACACGCTTCGAGATGACTGATAGCGGCAAGTGTGCATTTGTTCTTGGAATTGAGCTTTTGGACGGTGAAGATGGCAGTGTGACACTATGTCAGCGTCGGTATGTCGATGATATCCTCAAGCGCTTTGGCATGGATGATTGCAAGGCAGTCGCAAGTCCAGTCGACATGAGCTCTCGACTCGTTTCAAGCGATGCAACTACCAAGGTGGATGCTCCGTTTCGCGAAGCGGTTGGTGCTTTGATGCACCTGACCACTGCAACGCGTCCGGACATTGCGTTTGCTGTGGGCTATGTGTCGCGGTTCATGGAAAATCCCCAAGAAGAACACTGGGTTGCAGTTAAGCGTATCTTTCGCTACCTACAAGGCACCAAGACGCATGGAATTTGCTACCAGCCAAGTGCAAGGATCGACTTCCGTAGATATTCGGATGCGGATTGGGCTGGTGATCTTACCGACCGCAAGTCAACATCGGGGTACACGTTCATGCTACTCGGTGCGCCAGTGAGTTGGGGCAGCAAGAAGCAGCCAAGTGTTTCGTTGTCCACGACTGAAGCTGAATACATTGCACTTAGCTTGGCGATTCAAGAGGGCAAGTGGATTCATCGTCTGCTTTGTGAGATCGTTATGGCTGCCAATGAAGAAGGACCGGAACTCATGATTCATGAAGACAATCAGTCATGTATCAAGATGACGAAAAACCCGGTCAACCACGGCCGTGCCAAGCACATTGATATCAAGTACCATCACATCCGTGATGAGGTCAAGCGCGGTGAAGTGAAGCTCAAGTACTGTGAAACTGCGGTGATGTTAGCGGACATCATGACGAAGGGACTTCATGGACCACGCCACAAGGAGATGACGACGGCTCTCGGGATTCGTGAGCATTCGGATTGAGGGGGCGTGTTGACGGTCATCGGTTTTCTACCAGTATTGGTAACCGTGACTGTTGACGGTCATCGGTTTTCTACCAGTGTTGGTAACCGTGACCGATCCAATCCGAACCGCCTGTTCAGCTTAGTATTTACGACGTAGTTCTTACGGTAATTAACATAGTTGATTAGACGCGTAGGATGATGAGACGCTTCACATGATTTATATGTACACCACATATAAATCATGTAGTAAGTAGTAAGTCCCGATAATCAATCACTTTCGAATCTTCCAACTATTGGGCAAGTGTTTTCTGCTCTACTCTCTTCGGTCTCTCCGCTCCGTTCGCTCCGCTTTCCTCGCTCCGATCTACAATGCAACAAGAGTCCTGACGAATGAGCATGCCAAGCGTCAAGGAGAAAAAGGGACAACAAAATCGACTACGGTGAAGGCTGAAGATGCAAGCAAGGCATTCAGCGCCGAGCGTGAGCCCTACCAATGCACGTATTGTGGCAAGGTGGGACACACGGTGGATCGTTGCTGGACAAAGCAGAAGAACGAAGGTCGGGGAGCCCGACGCGGCGGCAATGGTCGTGGACGCGGGGCTAACAATGTCCAGTGGGGACATCATGATGAAGGCAATGGCTACGATCGAGTGGCGTTTGCAGTCTCGTTCGAATGCGGAGTTTCGACGAGCAAGGACGTGTCTGGAATGTGGGCCGTCGACAGTGGTGCAACGCACCACATTTGCCACGACAAGACCAAGTTCGCAATTTGGCAGAGCGCAATGAGGGCGAACTCTTGGTGGCTGATGGCAACAAGGTGGCCATCAAGGGTGTGGGAACCATCATGGAAAAGGTGGTTCTGCCCAACGGTGAAGAGCGTGAGATCGAAATCAAGAACGCGCTATATGTTCCAAGTATGAGCAAGAACCTGCTCTCGGTACCACAGATTAACAGCCATGGCAAGTTTCAAGTCGTGTTTGACGGGTCCAAGATGTATGTGACTCTCAAGAACTCACAGCAAGTGGTGGTAACAGCCGATCTTGTCGATGGACTCTACTGGCTTCGGACGACTCAACGATCAGCGAATGTGACAACAAGTGGAACCAGTTGTGCCGATCTACATGCGAGAATGGGTCATGCTCCAGTCGATGTACTTCGCAAGATGATCGCCCCTCGCGACCAACATGATCAAGGATGTGCGAGTCCCTCTCAAGTCGGGTGGAGCAACTACATGTCGAGGATGTCAACAAGGGAAGATGGTCCAAAAACCATTTCCAAGCAACCGAGACAAGCGCAGCTACGATACGTTTGAGCTACTTCATCTGGACATCTGCGGGCCCATGGAAAAGGATTCGCTCGGTGGCAGCAAATATTTGCTGCTGATCATCGACGAAGCCAGTGGATGCATGAAGGGCTTTTGTCTACGAGTGAAGTCCGAGAGTGAAGACTACATCCGGAAATATATCACCATGGTACAGACGCAATTCTGTAAGAAGGTCAAGTTCGTGCGACACGACGGAGCTCGCGAGTTTGCAACCAACTCGCTTCAACTGTTCTACGAAGACGAAGGAATTGAACAGCAGACAACGGTGCCGTATGCACATCAACATTTGAAGCAGCAGTAAGCTGCCCTGACCAAGTGCACTGGAGAAAAGCAATTCATGCAGAGCTCGAGTCAATGCGACTTCGCGGTGTGTTTCGTGCAGCCAAGCTGCCCAACGGACAACGCGCCATTGGCGCAAAATGGGTGTTCAAGATCAAGCGCAAGGCGGATGGGTCAATCGAGAAGTACAAGGCACGACTTGTGGCCAAGGGTTTCCGCCAAAAGTATGGCATCGACTACACGGAGACGTTTTCGCCTGTGGTCAAGTATGTGACGCTGCGAATGGTGATCGCAATTTCCAAGCATTTTGGATGGCCCATCGACCAGCTTGATGTGGTGACAGCTTTCCTGTATGGCGTCATGAAGGAACAAGTGTTCTGCGTGATTCCTGAAGGCGTCGAACTTGACAGTACGTTCGACTGCCTGGAATTGGTGAAGTCAATTTACGGCCTCAAGCAAGCGTCGCGAGTGTGGAACGAGACGTTCGACGAGTATGTGTGCTCCATCGGATTTCAAGTATCGGACTTCGACCCATGTCTCTACATCAAGACTTCGGACGGCCATTGCGTGTTTATACTGGTCTTCGTGGACGACGTCTTGGTGACTGGAAGCTCGCTCGAGCTGATTGCACAAACCAAGAACGACCTGAAGACGCGGTTCGAGATGACGGGCAGCGGCAAGTGTGCGTTTGTTCTTGGGATCGAGCTTTTTGACGGTGAAGATGGTGTTAACATTAGGTGATGCGACATGTGTGAGATGGACATTAGGATGGATTAGTGTGTTCATGGGTCAGAGGTTAGAATCAGTAGTACTACTCGTAGACCAAGCTTGCTGTAGTTCAAGTGGTTATGTGTGGCAGCCATAACCCAGAGGTCACTGGTTCGATACCCGGCGGCAAAAGTTAAACCTTCGGGTCCTGGTGTTTGGGGTTCACCAGCACTGTCCTGCCAGACAGTGACGTCCCCCATTTTGTGTCCATTTTGTGTGTCAACGGAAAGCTGTGTGCCACACCAGAGATCCCGTTATAGGAACGGAACATGGGAACGGAACATGGGAAAGGAACATGGGAAAGGAACATGGGAAAGGATTTGCTGCATTGATGGGACGGGTAGCATGAAGAATGGATCGGAAGGATGAGTAGCAACGGTAGGATCGAGTTGGCACTCAAACATAATTCACTTTTGGTTTTGCTACTTCGACCAACAGTCATCTTCACTTCAACGCTCTGTTAACTTTAACAGGTTATGAGCCCAAGTAACGACTCCACGCCCAAGGTGGCACAGTTTGACGGCACAAACTATCCGTTATGGGCGTTCAAGATGAAGATGTACCTCATCTCCAAGGGGTTATGGGAAGCGGTTAACGCCACATCTGGCGTCTCCGAGGCGAAGGAGCAGCAGGCGCATGCGGCAATCGTGCTCAACTTGAGCGATACTCAGCTCATGCATGTCATTACAACGAGTAGTGCATGCGAAGCATGGGGAGCACTCGCGCGAGTTCATCGGACCCAAGACATGGCAAGTCGGCTGTGGCTAAAGGAGAAGTTTGCGACATTCAAGTTTACGGCATCGGACATGAGCGCCCACGTTATGGAGCTGGAGCGGCTCGTGCTGGAAATGAATGGAGCTTCGTGTGGACCAAGTGAAGAAGATACGTGTGCAACGTTGCTGCGAAGTCTCCCGGCGCAATACGAGGGACTGGTGCAGGCTTTTCGCATGAGCGTCACACAATTCAGCTTTAAAGATCTGGTGAGCAAGCTGATCGCCGAGGAAGTGCGCAAGAAGGATTCGACGCGCATTGAAGACGAGACAGCGCTACATGTCGGGAAACGACAGGAGAAGAAAAGCTTTAACAAAAGGAGCGGTGGTCCGCGGAAGACAGGGTCAAGTGTTCAGTGCTTTAATTGTGGTAAGCGCGGACACTACGCGCGAGACTGCAGGAAAAAGAAAGCTGCTAATGGCGAGAGACAAGAAGACCACTCGAATGTGGCGGTCACAGTAACTCAAGGAAATACGAGCGACTGCTGGATCATGGACAGCGGCGCAACGGCGCACATGTGCAAGGACAAAGACGCGTTTATCGACTATACGGCATCACCGACGGCACGCAATGTGAAAAGCGCGATAAACAGTGCAAGCTTAAAGGTGCTTGGACAAGGCACGGTGATCTTGCGTGTTTGGAATGGCACGTTGTGGATTAATGCCCAGCTGGAAAATACACTGCACGTGCAAGATCTCCTTAAGAACCTGTTCCCACTGACAGCAGCTACTGCACGCGGGATGACGGTTGAAATCACCAGCGACGGGTGCACTGTTTTAAAGAGCGGGCGAATCGTCGCGACAGGAAAGCGATGTGGTATGCTTATCAATCTAAATGTCGAAGAAAGTCCACAATGCCATATGGTGGAGGGTGAAGCTGAACTGTGGCACCGCCGACTTGGACACGTGTCATACTCGACTGTGAACAAGCTGATTCAAGACGGCTGCATTAAAGGAAAATGCTTGGACTCGAATGTCGTCTGTGACATATGTGCAACAGCCAAGCAAGTACGCAAGACTTTCCACAGCACTAAGGCTGATGCAGAAGCGAGGGAGAGTCATCGTATGGACTCAGTCATATGCTCGGATGTTCTAGGACCGATAACACCAGCATCAAGATCGAACTATCGATACGTTGCGACGTTCATGATGATGAACAGCCGCTTTGCGATGGTATTCCCGCTACGAAAAAAGAGTGAAGTCACGAAAGCATTTAAAAGGTACTGTCACGATATCAAAATCGAATGCGGTTTGGACGTGAAGGTACTACGCAGTGATAACGGCGGTGAGTACCGTAATGACGAGATGACTCGATTCTGCCATCAAGAGATGATAAAGCAAGAGTTCACAGTGCCGTATAATCCGGAGCAGAATGGCATGGCGGAGCGGCTTAATCGCACACTAGTCGAGATGACGCGCTGTATGCTGAGCGAATCCAAGATGGATAAAACATTCTGGTGTGAGGCGATGCTGACCGCTGTGGATATTCTCAACGTTCTTCCACGAGCTTCAAGTCCGAACCTAAACCCGTTCGAGATGGTGTTCAAGCGCAAACCTCGTATGGATATAATGCGCGTATTTGGAAGTCTTTGCTACGTGCATATTCCCAAACAAAATCGGAACAAGTTGGACCCCTCCGGTGTGCGGTGTATGCTGCTCGGATACGCCAAACAACACAAAGCGTATCGACTTCTAAATACAGCGACTGGAAAAGTGTTCGTTTCCCGGAGTGTGACTTTTGTGGAGACTGCCGTGGAACAGACACGCTACGAAGATACGCCTAGTGTAATTGACGTCGTTGGCGATGGCGACGATCTGCAGGATCCGAGGGACCACGCAATAAGCGATGAGGGAACCTGCACGCCGGTACCAGGAAGTCCAATTATGACACCAAATAGTACAGTACCGATGGACAGACCAACCGGAGCAGTAACCACACGACAATCAAGCACACCAGGACGAGACGGCGAACAAGAGTGGAATGTGAGACCAGCACGCAAGAAGCGAGCAATCAAGCGCTACGAGCAAGAGTTTCCCAATCTACGGCGAGGAACCTTCAACCTTGACGACTATGACGCTAGCTACGCGACGCAGTACTGTTTGAGCGCTAAAGAGGATGGTGAAAGCGCATCGACATACTCTCAAGTGTTGGAAAGCAAGTACAAGGACGACTGGATACGTGCAATGAAAAGTGAGATTCAAGCTTTGACACAGCACGACACATGGACGCTTCAAGATTTACCCTCGGACAAAAGATCAATAGGTTGCAAGTGGGTATTTCGCATAAAGCGCAAACCTAACGGAGAAATCGTGAAGTTCAAGGCACGACTCGTAGCGAAGGGATTCTCCCAGCGTCCTGGTGTGGACTATTTTGAGACGTTTGCTTTAGTAGCACGAAAAGAGTCAATCAACGTTGCTATAGCACTTGCGGCGGAGCAAGATTTGATAATGGAGAACGTTGACGTTGACACCGCTTTCCTCTACGGTGAAGTCAAGGAAGAGATCTACATGGATCAGACGGATGGATTTGTGGACAAGCAACACCGTGACAAGAAGTGTCTGCTAAACAAAGCTTTGTACGGTACAAAGCAAGCGGCACGAGAATGGAATCATCGTCTTAACGCACACCTTGAAAGCCAAGGGTTCACGCGTACGTCTGCCGATCTCTGTGTCTATGTGCGACAATCGGATACTCAATTTAGTCCGGTGATCATTCACGTTGACGACTTGATGCTCTTCGCTCGGACGCAAGAACACATCGATGACATCAAGCGTGCACTCAAGACCGAGTTCAGTATTAAAGAGCTCGGCGAACTGAAGTACTGTCTTGGCATCGAATTGACGCGTGATCGCAAGAGCAAATCTATTCGAATGAATCAGCGTGCTTACATCAAGCGTTTGACTGAGAAATTCGGCGTCGACCAATGCAAGGACGTGCACACACCGTCAAACGAAAGTGAAAAGCTGACCAAGCTGGGGGACGATGATGAATTCGTGCCGAAGTGGCCTTACCGTGAGCTAGTTGGTGCACTTATGTACGTTGCAACGTGCACTAGACCAGACATCATGCACGCGGTAGGAGAAGTGGCTAAATACTGCGAAAGGCATGGAAAAAGCCACTGGATCGCGGCCAAGCGTGTTCTGAAATACCTGACGACAACTGCAGATTACAGCATTGTATTTCACGGCACCGATAAGGGAGAGTTGCTCGGTTTTGCTGATGCGTCATGGGCAAGTGACCTGGATTCTCGCCGCTCGACGACAGGCTACGTTTTCTTTCTGCACGGCAATGTGGTGTCGTGGAAGTCGAAGAGACAACCGACAGTGGCGACGTCTAGCACCGAGGCTGAGTACATATCTTTGTACGCTGCAGCGCAAGAGGCGGTGTGGCTACGACTATTACTATCCGACATTGGCGTAGAACTTGGAGCGGCTACAACCATCTATGAAGACAATCAAGGCTGTATTGCGCTGGCGAAGAATCCAGTCTACCATGCAAGAACAAAACATATCGACATCAAGTATCACTTCCTTCGCGACAAGGTTGAGGAAGGCGTCATTGAGCTTGAGTACATGCCAACAGAAGCGATGATTGCAGACGGCTTGACGAAGGCTCTCGGGCGTACCAAGCATGCCGTTTTTCTGCAAGGTCTACATCTGGAAGTGTAAGCGATTCCAGGAATACGTGTGCGCATCAAGGGAGAGTGTTAACATTAGGTGATGCGACATGTGTGAGATGGACATTAGGATGGATTAGTGTGTCCATGGGTTAGAGGTTAGAATCAGTAGTACTACTCGTAGACCAAGCTTGCTGTAGTTCAAGTGGTTATGTGTGGCAGCCATAACCCAGAGGTCACTGGTTCGATACCCGGCGGCAAAAGTTAAACCTTCGGGTCCTGGTGTTTGGGGTTCACCAGCACTGTCCTGCCAGACAGTGACGTCCCCCATTTTGTGTCCATTTTGTGTGTCAACGGAAAGCTGTGTGCCACACCAGAGATCCCGTTATAGGAACGGAACATGGGAACGGAACATGGGAAAGGATTTGCTGCATTGATGGGACGGGAAGCATAAAAAATGGATCGGAAGGATGAGTAGCAACGGTAGGATCGAGTTGGCACTCGAACAAAATTCACTTTTGGTTTTGCTACTTCGACCAACAGTCATCTTCACTTCAACGCTCTGTTTAACTTTAACAGATGGCAGTGTGACACTATGTCAGCGTGGGTATGTCGATGATATCCTCAAGCGCTTTGGCATGGATGATTGCAAGGCAGTCGCAAGTCCAGTCGACATGAGCTCTCGACTTGTTTCAAGTGATGCAACTACCAAGGTCGATGCTCCTTTTCGCGAAGCTGTTGGTGCGTTGATGCACCTGACCACTGCAACGCGTCCGGACATTGCGTTTGGTGTGGGCTATGTGTCGCGGTTCATGGAAAATCCCCAAGAAGAACACTGGGTTGCAGTTAAGCGTATCTTTCGCTACCTACAAGGCACCAAGACGCATGGAATTTGCTACAAGCCAAGTGCAAGGATCGACTTCCGTAGATATTCGGATGCGGATTGGGCTGGTGATCTTACCGACCGCAAGTCAACATCGGGGTACACGTTCATGCTACTCGGTGCGCCAGTGAGTTGGGGCAGCAAGAAGCAGCCAAGTGTTTCGTTGTCCACGACTGAAGCTGAATACATTGCACTTAGCTTGGCGATTCAAGAGGGAAAGTAGATTCATCGTCTGCTTTATGAGATCGTGATGGCTGCCAATGAAGAAGGACCGGAACTCATGATTCATGAAGACAATCAGTCATGTATCAAGATGACGAAGAACCCGGTCAACCACGGCCGTGCCAAGCACATTGATATCAAGTACCATCACATCCGTGATGAGGTCAAGCGCGGTGAAGTGAAGCCCAAGTACTGTGAAACTGCGGTGATGTTAGCGGACATCATGACGAAGGGACTTCATGGACCACGCCACAAGGAGATGACGACGGCTCTCGGGATTCGTGAGCATTCGGATTGAGGGGGCGTGTTGACGGTCATCGGTTTTCTACCAGTGTTGGTAACCGTGACCGGTCCAATCCGAACCGCCTGTTCAGCTTAGTATTTACGACGTAGTTCTTACGGTAATTACCATAGTTGATTAGACGCGTAGGATGATGAGACGCTTCACATGATTTATATGTACACCACATATAAATCATGTAGTAAGTAGTAAGTCCCGATAATCAATCACTTTCGAATCTTCCAACTATTGGGCAAGTGTTTTCTGCTCTACTCTCTTCGGTCTCTCCGCTCCGTTCGCTCCGCTTTTCTCGCTCCGATCTACAATGCAACAGGTTATGAGCCCAAGCGCCATGTCGTCCACCAGCAACGCCTCCATTGACAAGTTCAACGGAGACAATTACGCAACGTGGAGCCGGTACATGCGCGGTGTGTTTTTGACGAAGTCCGTCTGGCATGTCGTCAACCGTGAAGTGACTCCGACTTTCACCGACTCGCAAGCGTCCGATGACTACGTCAAGGCGATCAACGTCGCGTTTGGTATGATGCTGCTGCACATGAACGCGGACTACCATCATGTGCTGGACAACTGCGAGGAAGCCTGGGTTGCGTGGACAAGTCTGAAGACGCTGTACGGTGGGTCGCAGAAGGCAGGACACATCTACCTCAAGCGACAACTTTTCAGTATCAAGATGGCTGAAGGCGCGAACGTCATGCATCACTGCAACGAGGTCCTCAACATCTCCGCCAAGCTTAGCGGCATCGGTGCGAAGATGGAAGACGAAGACGTTGCAATTTGTCTGCTACTCAGTCTTCCGAAGAGCTACGAAAATGTGGTGCTCAACATGGAAATGAGCAGCACCGAGCTTCGCACTCAAGATGTGGTGAGAGTCCTGACGAATGAGCATGCCAAGCGTCAAGGAGAAAAAGGGACAACGACAGCGACTACGGTGAAGGCTGAAGATGCAAGCAAGGCATTCAGCGCCGAGCGTGAGCCCTACCAATGCACGTATTGTGGCAAGGTGGGACACACGGTTGATCGTTGCTGGGCAAAGCAGAAGAACGAAGGTCGGGGAGCCCGACGCGGCGGCAATGGTCGTGGACGCGGGGCTAACAATGTCCAGTGGGGACATCATGATGAAGGCAATAGCTACGATCTAGTGGCGTTTGCAGTCTCGTTCGAATGTGGAGTTTCGACGAGCAAGGACGTGTCTGGAATGTGGGCCGTCGACAGTGGTGCAATGCACCACATTTGCCACGACAAGACCAAGTTCGCAAGTTTGGCAGAGCGCAATGAGGGCGAACTCTTGGTGGCTGATGGCAACAAGGTGGCCATCAAGGGTGTGGGAACCATCATGGAAAAGGTGGTTCTGCCCAACGGTGAAGAGCGTGAGATCGAAATCAAGAACGCGCTATATGTTCCAAGTATGAGCAAGAACCTGCTCTCGGTACCACAGATTAACAGCCATGGCAAGTTTCAAGTCGTGTTTGACGGGTCCAAGATGTATGTGACTCTCAAGAACTCACAGCAAGTGGTGGTGACAGCGGATCTCGTGGATGGACTCTACTGGCTTCGGACGACTCAACGATCAGCGAATGTGACAACAAGTGGAACCAGTTGTGCCGATCTACATGCGAGAATGGGTCATGCTCCAGTCGATGTACTTCGCAAGATGACGCCCTCGCGACCAACATGATCAAGGATGTGCGAGTCCCTCTCAAGTCGGGTGGAGCAACTACATGTCGAGGATGTCAACAAGGGAAAATGGTCCAAAAACCATTTCCAAGCAACCGAGACAAGCGCAGCTACGATACGTTTGAGCTGCTTCATCTGGACATCTGCGGGCCCATGGAAAAGGATTCGCTCTGTGGCAGCAAATATTTGCTGCTGATCATCGACGAAGCCAGTGGATGCATGAAGGGCTTTTGTCTACGAGTGAAGTCCGAGAGTGAAGACTACATCCGGAAATATATCACCATGGTACAGACGCAATTCTGTAAGAAGGTCAAGTTCGTGCGACACGACGGAGCTCGCGAGTTTGCAACCAACTCGCTTCAACTTTTCTACGAAGACGAAGGCATTGAACAGCAGACAACGGTGCCGTATGCACATCAAACAAACGGAAAAGCAGAGCGTGTCATTAGGACTATTGTCACGATCGGCCGCAACATGCTTCATCATGCCAAACTGGACAAGTGTTTCTAAGCCGAAGCAGCGATGACGGCCATCTACGTCAAGAATCGACTGCCGTCACCTAAAGTCGTGCACAAGACCCCGTTTGAGATCGTCTACAACTTGAAACTAAGCGTCAAGCACATGCGAACATTCGGGTGTCAGACATACATACTGACGCCGAAAGAGAATCGACTCAAGTGGGATCCAAAGGCTCGCGCTGGCATATTCGTGGGCTACGAAGAAGTTTCGAAGGCATATCGTGTTTATGACATCGAGGCGGGGCAGGTGGTTATCAGCCGCGATGTCAACTTCGACGAGTCCACCTTTGGACTTCAACTGCCGATCACTGATGAAGATGTCGATGACCTGGACTTCGAATTGCTGGATCTTGATGACAAAGAGCTGCGTCAAATGAATTACAAGCAAACAGGCAAGCGCAAGAACCGACTCAATGATGAAGATACAGCAGCTCCACGACCGCGTGCAGTGCGTCAACGACCAGGACTAGAAGAGTCAAGCGCGCCGGAAAACAACTCGTCACGCCAAGAAGAAGACGAAGAAACGAAGGATTCTGGTGATTCAACACCACCTGTGTTTTGGCGTGCGAGTGCAAATGCCGTTGAAGCAGCAGTGGACTCATCAGAGCCCTCAACATTTGAGGCGGCAGTGAGCAGCCCTGGGCAAGTGCACTGGAGAAAAGCAATTCATGCAGAGCTCGAGTCAATGCGACTTCGCGGTGTGTTTCGTGCAGCCAAGCTGCCCAACGGACAACACGCCATTGGCACAAAATGGGTGTTCAAGATCAAGCGCAAGGCGGATGGGTCAATCGAGAAGTACAAGGCACGACTTGTGGCCAAGGGTTTCCGCCAAAAGTATGGCATCGGCTACACGGAGACGTTTTCGCCTGTGGTCAAGTATGTGACGCTGCGAATGGTGATCGCAATTTTCAAGCACTTTGGATGGCCCATCGACCAGCTTGGTGTGGTGACGGCTTTCCTGTATGGCATCATGAAGGAACAAGTGTTCTGTGTGATTCCTGAAGGCGTCGAACTTGACAGTACGTTCGACTGCCTGGAATTGGTGAAGTCAATTTACGGCCTCAAGCAAGCGTCGCGAGTGTGGAACGAGACGTTCGACGAGTATGTGTGCTCCATCGGATTTCAAGTATCGGACTTCGACCCATGTCTCTACATCAAGACTTCGGACGGCCATTGCGTGTTTATACTGGTCTTCGTGGACGACGTCTTGGTGACTGGAAGCTCGCTCGAGCTGATTGCACAAACCAAGAACGACCTGAAGACGCGGTTCGAGATGACGGACAGCGGCAAGTGTGCGTTTGTTCTTGGGATCGAGCTTTTGGACGGTGAAGATGGCAGTGTGACACTATGTCAGCGTCGGTATGTCGATGATATCCTCAAGCGCTTTGGCATGGATGATTGCAAGGCAGTCGCAAGTCCAGTCGACATGAGCTCTCGACTTGTTTCAAGTGATGCAACTACCAAGGTCGATGCTCCTTTTCGCGAAGCTGTTGGTGCGTTGATGCACCTGACCACTGCAACGCGTCCGGACATTGCGTTTGGTGTGGGCTATGTGTCGCGGTTCATGGAAAATCCCCAAGAAGAACACTGGGTTGCAGTTAAGCGTATCTTTCGCTATCTACAAGGCACCAAGACGCATGGAATTTGCTACAAGCCAAGTGCAAGGATCGACTTCCGTAGATATTCGGATGCGGATTGGGCTGGTGATCTTACCGACCGCAAGTCAACATCGGGGTACACGTTCATGCTACTCGGTGCGCCAGTGAGTTGGGGCAGCAAGAAGCAGCCAAGTGTTTCGTTGTCCACGACTGAAGCTGAATACATCGCACTCAGCTTGGCGATTCAAGAGGGCAAGTGGATTCATCGTCTGCTTTGTGAGATCGTGATGGCTGCCAATGAAGAAGGACCGGAACTCATGATTCATGAAGACAATCAGTCATGTATCAAGATGACGAAGAACCCGGTCAACCACGGCCGTGCCAAGCACATTGATATCAAGTACCATCACATCCGTGATGAGGTCAAGCGCGGTGAAGTGAAGCTCAAGTACTGTGAAACTGCGGTGATGTTAGCGGACATCATGACGAAGGGACTTCATGGACATCGCCACATGGAGATGACGACGGCTCTCGGGATTCGTGAGCATTCGGATTGAGGGGGCGTGTTGACGGTCATCGGTTTTCTACCAGTGTTGGTAACCGTGACCGGTCCAATCCGAACCGCCTGTTCAGCTTAGTATTTACGACGTAGTTCTTACGGTAATTACCATAGTTGATTAGACGCGTAGGATGATGAGACGCTTCACATGATTTATATGTGCACCACATATAAATCATGTAGTAAGTAGTAATCCCCGATAATCAATCACTTTCGAATCTTCCAACTATTGGGCAAGTGTTTTATACTCTACTCTCTTCGATCTCTCCGCTCCGTTCGCTCCGCTTTCCTCGCTCCGATCTACAATGCAACACGAAGTTCTGGACGAGCGCAATGAAGGTGAAGTGTTGGTTGCAGATGGGAACAAGGCTGCAATCAACGGTGTCGGGACAATCGTCGAAAAGGTGATCCTGTCCAATGGTGAAGAGCGTGAAGTCGAGATCAAGAACGCGCTTTACGTCCCAAGCATGAACAAGAACTTGCTTTCGATACCACAAATCAACAAAAGCGGCAAGTTTCAAGTGGTGTTTGATGGTGACGAGATGAAGATTTCGAACAAAGGCTCCAAGCAAGTAATGGCGATGACCGATCTTGTGGATGGCCTCTACTGGCTTCGTACATCCCAGCGATCCGCGAATGCGGCTTCAGGACTAAGAGTCGAAAACCTTCATGCGCGTATGGGCCACGCACCGGTTGATGTCTTGTGCAGAATGGTCTCCAAGGGCATGATCAAGGATGCCAAGATGCCAACAAAATTGAGCGGACCAAGCGTGTGTCAAGGTTGTCTAGAAGGAAAAATGGTTCAACGACCGTTCCCAAGCAATCCAAACAAGCGCCACTACGATTCGTTTGAGCTTCTACACATCGACACTTGTGGTTCAATGGAAGTCGACTCGCTAGGTGGAAGCAAGTACTTGCTACTGATCGTCGATGAAGGCAGCGGATGCATGAAGGGTTTCAGTCTGCGCGCCAAGTCCGACAGCGAAGAGTGCATCAAGAAGTACATCAAGAAGTACATCATGGCAGTACAGACGCAGTTTAACTACAAGGTCAAGTTTGTTCGACACGATGGTGCACGCTAATGTGCGGCAAATTCGCTCAAGGCATTTTCAATGATCAAGGAATCGAGCAGCAGGTTACCGTTCCGTATGCGCATCAGACCAACGGCACGGCGGAACGGGCAATTCGGACCATTGTGACGATCGGGCGCAGCATGCTTCACTACGCCAAGCTGGACAAGTGTTTTTGGGCTGAAGCAGCAATGACGGCGATCTACATCAAGAATCGCCTACCATCGCCCAAGTGCCAAGATCGAACCCCATTCGAGATCGTCAACGGATTTCGACCAAGTGTGAAGCGCATGCGGGTTTTCGGCTGTGTTGACGGTCATCGGTTTCCTACCAGTATTGGTAACCGTGACCGGTCCAATCCGAACCGCCTGTTCAGCTTAGTATTTACGACGTAGTTCTTACGGTAATTACCATAGTTGATTAGACGCGTAGGATGATGAGACGCTTCACATGATTTATATGTGCACCACATATAAATCATGTAGTAAGTAGTAAGTCCCGATAATCAATCACTTTCGAATCTTCCAACTATTGGGCAAGTGTTTTCTGCTCTACTCTCTTCGGTCTCTCCGCTCCGTTCGCTTCGCTTTCCTCGCTCCGATCTACAATGCAGCAGGTTATGAGCCCAAGCGCCGTGTCGTCCACCAGCAACGCCTCCATTGACAAGTTCAACGGAGACAATTACGCAACGTGGAGCCGGTACATGCGCGGTGTGTTTTTGACGAAGTCCGTCTGGCACGTCGTCAACCGTGAAGTGACTCCGACTTTCACCGACCCGCGAGCGTCCGATGACTACATCAAGGCAAGCAACGTCGCGTTTGGTATGATGCTGCTGCACATGAACGCGGACTACCATCATGTGCTGGACAACTGCGAGGAAGCCTGGGTTGCGTGGACAAGTCTGAAGACGCTGTACGGTGGGTCGCAGAAGGCAGGACGCATCTACCTCAAGCGACAACTTTTTAGTATCAAGATGGCTGAAGGCGCGAACGTCATGCATCACTGCAACGAGGTCCTCAACATCTCCGCCAAGCTTAGCGGCATCGGTGCGAAGATGGAAGACGAAGACGTTGCAATTTGTCTGCTACTCAGTCTTCCGAAGAGCTACGAAAATGTGGTGCTCAACATGGAAATGAGCAGCACCGATCTTCGCACTCAAGATGTGGTGAGAGTTGTTGACGGTCATCGGTTTTCTACCAGTATCGGTAACTGTGATTGTTGACGGTCATCGGTTTCCTACCAGTGTTGGTAACCGTGACCGGTCCAATCCGAACCGCCTGTTCAGCTTAGTATTTACGACGTAGTTCTTACGGTAATTACCATAGTTGATTAGACGCGTAGGATGATGAGACGCTTCACATGATTTATATGTGCACCACATATAAATCATGTAGTAAGTAGTAAGCCCCGATAATCAATCACTTTCGAATCTTCCAACTATTGGGCAAGTGTTTTATACTCTACTCTCTTCGATCTCTCCGCTCCGTTCGCTCCGCTTTCCTCGCTCCGATCTACAATGCAACACGAAGTTCTGGACGAGCGCAATGAAGGTGAAGTGTTGGTTGCAGATGGGAACAAGGCTGCAATCAACGGTGTCGGGACAATCGTCGAAAAGGTGATCCTGTCCAATGGTGAAGAGCGTGAAGTCGAGATCAAGAACGCGCTTTACGTCCCAAGCATGAACAAGAACTTGCTTTCGATACCACAAATCAACAAAAGCGGCAAGTTTCAAGTGGTGTTTGATGGTGACGAGATGAAGATTTCGAACAAAGGCTCCAAGCAAGTAATGGCGATGACCGATCTTGTGGATGGCCTCTACTGGCTTCGTACATCCCAGCGATCCGCGAATGCGGCTTCAGGACTAAGAGTCGAAAACCTTCATGCGCGTATGGGCCACGCACCGGTTGATGTCTTGTGCAGAATGGTCTCCAAGGGCATGATCAAGGATGCCAAGATGCCAACAAAATTGAGCGGACCAAGCGTGTGTCAAGGTTGTCTAGAAGGAAAAATGGTTCAACGACCGTTCCCAAGCAATCCAAACAAGCGCCACTACGATTCGTTTGAGCTTCTACACATCGACACTTGTGGTTCAATGGAAGACGACTCGCTAGGTGGAAGCAAGTACTTGCTACTGATCGTCGATGAAGGCAGCGGATGCATGAAGGGTTTCAGTCTGCGCGCCAAGTCCGACAGCGAAGAGTGCATCAAGAAGTACATCATGGCAGTACAGACGCAGTTTAACTTCAAGGTCAAGTTCGTTCGACACGATGGTGCACACAAATTTGCGGCAAATTCGCTCAAGGCATTTTCAATGATCAAGGAATCGAGCAGCAGGTTACCGTTCCGTATGCGCATCAGACCAACGGCACGGCGGAACGGGCAATTCGGACCATTGTGACGATCGGGCGCAGCATGCTTCACTACGCCAAGCTGGACAAGTGTTTTTGGGCTGAAGCAGCAATGACGGCGATCTACATCAAGAATCGCCTACCATCGCCCAAGTGCCAAGATCGAACCCCATTCGAGATCGTCAACGGATTTCGACCAAGTGTGAAGCGCATGCGGGTTTTCGGCTGTGTTGACGGTCATCGGTTTCCTACCAGTATTGGTAACCGTGACCGGTCCAATCCGAACCGCCTGTTCAGCTTAGTATTTACGACGTAGTTCTTACGGTAATTACCATAGTTGATTAGACGCGTAGGATGATGAGACGCTTCACATTATTTATATGTGCACCACATATAAATCATGTAGTAAGTAGTAAGTCCCGATAATCAATCACTTTCGAATCTTCCAACTATTGGGCAAGTGTTTTCTGCTCTACTCTCTTCGGTCTCTCCGCTCCGTTCGCTCCGCTTTCCTCGCTCCGATCTACAATGCAGCAGGTTATGAGCCCAAGCGCCGTGTCGTCCACCAGCAACGCCTCCATTGACAAGTTCAACGGAGACAATTACGCAACGTGGAGCCGGTACATGCGCGGTGTGTTTTTGACGAAGTCCGTCTGGCACGTCGTCAACCGTGAAGTGACTCCGACTTTCACCGACCCGCGAGCGTCCGATGACTACATCAAGGCAAGCAACGTCGCGTTTGGTATGATGCTGCTGCACATGAACGCGGACTACCATCATGTGCTGGACAACTGCGAGGAAGCCTGGGTTGCGTGGACAAGTCTGAAGACGCTGTACGGTGGGTCGCAGAAGGCAGGACGCATCTACCTCAAGCGACAACTTTTTAGTATCAAGATGGCTGAAGGCGCGAACGTCATGCATCACTGCAACGAGGTCCTCAACATCTCCGCCAAGCTTAGCGGCATCGGTGCGAAGATGGAAGACGAAGACGTTGCAATTTGTCTGCTACTCAGTCTTCCGAAGAGCTACGAAAATGTGGTGCTCAACATGGAAATGAGCAGCACCGATCTTCGCACTCAAGATGTGGTGAGAGTTGTTGACGGTCATCGGTTTTCTACCAGTATTGGTAACTGTGATTGTTGACGGTCATCGGTTTTCTACCAGTGTTGGTAACCGTGACCGGTCCAATCCGAACCGCCTGTTCAGCTTAGTATTTACGACGTAGTTCTTACGGTAATTACCATAGTTGATTAGACGCGTAGGATGATGAGACGCTTCACATGATTTATATGTGCACCACATATAAATCATGTAGTAAGTAGTAAGCCCCGATAATCAATCACTTTCGAATCTTCCAACTATTGGGCAAGTGTTTTATACTCTACTCTCTTCGATCTCTCCGCTCCGTTCGCTCCGCTTTCCTCGCTCCGATCTACAATGCAACACGAAGTTCTGGACGAGCGCAATGAAGGTGAAGTGTTGGTTGCAGATGGGAACAAGGCTGCAATCAACGGTGTCGGGACAATCGTCGAAAAGGTGATCCTGTCCAATGGTGAAGAGCGTGAAGTCGAGATCAAGAACGCGCTTTACGTCCCAAGCATGAACAAGAACTTGCTTTCGATACCACAAATCAACAAAAGCGGCAAGTTTCAAGTGGTGTTTGATGGTGACGAGATGAAGATTTCGAACAAAGGCTCCAAGCAAGTAATGGCGATGACCGATCTTGTGGATGGCCTCTACTGGCTTCGTACATCCCAGCGATCCGCGAATGCGGCTTCAGGACTAAGAGTCGAAAACCTTCATGCGCGTATGGGCCACGCACCGGTTGATGTCTTGTGCAGAATGGTCTCCAAGGGCATGATCAAGGATGCCAAGATGCCAACAAAATTGAGCGGACCAAGCGTGTGTCAAGGTTGTCTAGAAGGAAAAATGGTTCAACGACCGTTCCCAAGCAATCCAAACAAGCGCCACTACGATTCGTTTGAGCTTCTACACATCGACACTTGTGGTTCAATGGAAGACGACTCGCTAGGTGGAAGCAAGTACTTGCTACTGATCGTCGATGAAGGCAGCGGATGCATGAAGGGTTTCAGTCTGCGCGCCAAGTCCGACAGCGAAGAGTGCATCAAGAAGTACATCATGGCAGTACAGACGCAGTTTAACTTCAAGGTCAAGTTCGTTCGACACGATGGTGCACACAAATTTGCGGCAAATTTACTCAAGGCATTTTCAATGATCAAGGAATCGAGTAGCAGGTTACCGTTCCGTATGCGCATCAGACCAACGGCACGGCGGAACGGGCAATTCGGACCATTGTGACGATCGGGCGCAGCATGCTTCACTACGCCAAGCTGGACAAGTGTTTTTGGGCTGAAGCAGCAATGACGGCGATCTACATCAAGAATCGCCTACCATCGCCCAAGTGCCAAGATCGAACCCCATTCGAGATCGTCAACGGATTTCGACCAAGTGTGAAGCGCATGCGGGTTTTCGGCTGTGTTGACGGTCATCGGTTTCCTACCAGTATTGGTAACCGTGACCGGTCCAATCCGAACCGCCTGTTCAGCTTAGTATTTACGACGTAGTTCTTACGGTAATTAACATAGTTGATTAGACGCGTAGGATGATGAGACGCTTCACATGATTTATATGTGCACCACATATAAACCATGTAGTAAGTAGTAAGCCCCGATAATCAATCACTTTCGAATCTTCCAACTATTGGGCAAGTGTTTTCTGCTCTACTCTCTTCGGTCTCTCCGCTCCGTTCGCTCCGCTTTCCTCGCTCCGATCTACAATGCAACAGGCTGCCGAATGTTTGTGCTGACCCCTAAGGAAAAGAGATCGAAATGGGATCCGAAGGCTCGTGAAGGGCTATTCATGGGGTACGAAGAAGTGTCAAAGGCATATCGCGTTTACGACATTGAAGCGGACCAAGTGGTGATGTCTCGCGATGTCACATTCGACGAATCAACGCTTGGTTTCTCGCCGATGCTACCACAAGAAATTGTTGATGACACTGCGCTGGATATCGAATCGATGAACATCAGCGATGAGCCTCACCCCATGCAGTTTAAGCAAACTGGAAAACGCAAAAGCCGTTCAAACAGTCAAGAACAAGTTCTACAACGGACACTTCTTGAGCGTCGTGGAACCGGGTTAGAAGAAGCAAGTGCCCCGGATGACTTTGATTCGCACCAAGCGAAGCGACGATCAAGTGCTCGAGACAATCTGGACGAAGAGCAAAAGGGCAGTGACGAAGATAACGAGGATGCTACACCTCAAGTCTTTTGGCGAGCGAGTGCCAATGCAGTCGAAGGTACTGACTTGTCTGAGCCGACAACGTTTAAAGATGCTGTTGGTGGACCAGATCAAGTGCATTGGCATAAAGCAAACTGTGCCGAGTTGGACTAGATGAAACTTCGTGGCGTGTTTCGAGCGACCAAACTGCCAGCTGGACAGCATACCATTGGCACCAAGTGGGTATTCAAGATCAAACGGAAAGCTGATGGATCCATCGAGAAATACAAGGCGCGTCTCGTGGCAAAAGGGTTCAAGCAGAAATATGGCATCGACTACACGGAAACGTTTTTGCCGGTAGTCAAGTACGTGAAGCTGCGCATGGTGGTTGTAATCACGAAGTACTTTGACTGGACACTGGACCAACTGGACGTGGTAACAGCTTTCCTGTACGGAGAGATGAAGGAAAAGGTATTCTGTGCGATTCCAGAAGGAGTCGAAGTTGATGAAGACTTTGACTGCTTTGAACTGGTCAAGGCGATCTACGGACTAAAACAAGCATCGCGCGTATGGAACGAGACTTTTCATGAGCTCGTCTGCTCCATTAAATTTCAAGTCTCCGATTTTGACCCGTGTCTTTATCTCAAGATTGCAAGTGGCGAGTGCGTGCTTTTGCTGATATACGTCGATGATGTGTTGGTGACTGGAAGGTCGACTGAGCCAATTGTGCGCACCAAGAGTGACTTAAAGGCGCGTTTCGAAATGACCGACAGCGGCAAGTGCGCATTCGTGTTGGGCATCGAGCTGGTGGACAACGACAACGGTAGCGTGACGATGTGCCAGCGACGCTACGTCGAAGATGTTCTCAATCGTTTTGACATGCGCGACTGCAAAGCCGTCACCAGCCCAACGGACATCAGTTCTCGACTCATACCAAGCACCGCAGCAACCAAAATCGACGCCCCGTTTCGTGAAGCAGTAGGTGCTTTGATGCACTTGATGACCGCGACACGACCGGACATTGCCTTTGCGGTGAGTTACGTTTCGCGCTTCATGGAAAACCCCCAAGTCGAGCATTGGATGGCGGTCAAGTGCATTCTGCGATACTTACAAGGGACTAAGTCGCATGGCATCTGTTTCAAGTCTGATGACACGATAGACTTCTGCGGCTACTCGGATGCAGACTGGGCCGGCGACCATGCAGACCGCAAGTCGACTTCGGGATATGCGTTCATCCTGATGGGTGCTCCGGTGAGCTGGGGAAGCAAAAAGCAGTCAAGTGTGTCGCTGTCAACAAGTGAAGCTGAGTACATTGCACAAAGTCTGGCGATTCAAGAAGGCAAGTGGGTGCATCGATTGCTGTGCGAGATTCTGGATATAGCAGAGGACAAGTCTGGACCCGAGCTCAAGATCATGGAAGACAACCAATCGTGCGTCAAGATGACGAAGAATCCTGTGAACCATGGTCGGGCCAAGCACATCGACATCAAGTACCATAACATTCGTGATGAAGTCAAAGCGTTGTGATGTCAAGTTGGAGTACTGTGAGACTACGATTATGTTGGCGGACATCATGACCAAGGGACTGCCAGGACCGCGTCACAAGGACTTGACGGCAGCGCTCGGCATACACGCGTGTTCGCATCGAGGGGCGTATTGTGGGCTGACGGTTGAGGTACTGTTATCAGCTACCATGGAAACCGTAAACCTGTCCAAGTCGATCTCGCGTAATTACGGTGAGTTCTGACCAATGATTAGACGCATAGGATGATTGGATGATCTACATGATTTTTGATTCACGATTTATATGTGCACAACATATAAATCAGGACACAGATAAATCAGGTAGCTTAAGCAAACCCACAAATAAAGTCACTTCCAAATATTCCTTCTCCTACACAAGTAGTCTACACTTCGCAGTGCAGACTTCTTCAGCGTTCTTCCAGCTTCGTTCTCTCGCCCAGTGCTCTTCAGACTTTAACACCCCAGGAAACGACAGAGTGATGACTTGGAGTCGAACTTCGCGCGTTTGTCTTGAGGCACTTGAAAATACGCGTGGCATCCAAACACTTTAAGGTTGGCCAGAATCGGTTTCTTCATCGTCCACACTTGATATGGAGACTTGTCTTGATGGATGGCACGTGTTGGACAGCGGTTTCGAAGAAACATCGACGTCATCACTGCTTCACCCCAGTAGCTCTTTACCAGTCCAGCATGTTCCATCATACAGCGTGCACACTCGACCAGCGTGCGATTCATTCTCTCAGCTACTCCGTTGAGCTGAGGAGTATTTGGGGGGGTGAACCTTTGTTGCGTCCCCCGTTCCGCGCAGAATCGTGCCAACTTGTCGGACTTGTATTCACCCCCATTGTCACTTTGAAGGTACTTCTCGCTTTCCGGTTTGCGTTTCGGCCATCGCAGCGTATTCCATGAACTTCACCGCAACTATAGATTTGCTCTTGAGCAGTTACACGACACATTATCTTGACTCGTCGTCGATGAATGTCACAAAGTACCGCTTTCCACTGAAAGTTGCCATCGACATCGGTCCGCATACGTCGCTGTGAATCACTTCGAGAAGTTTGGAGGTGCGAGCTGTAGTGTTCGATTCGAAGCGCATTCGAGTCTGTTTTCCCAGAGCACAACCTTCACACACGTCACACTTCTTCACCGAAGATATGTCGATGCCAATTCCAATGTTCTTCGTCACGATGCAATTGAGTCCATCATGACCTATGTGGCCAAGCTGAAGGTGCCAGAGGTGCGACTTGGTGCCCCTTTGACATCCCGACGACTTGGCTGCATTTGCTTGTTCCGGCGCCACTGAAGTCATTTGCAGCTTGAACAGTCCTTTACCTTCACGGGCACTAATTTTTCACTTGGTCCCTTTCGCTTCTCCATAGCACCCATCCTTTGTGAACGTCACTGGGCCAACATCCTTGGTGAAGCGGCCGACTGAGAGCAGGTTTCTGGCTAACTTTAGGATGTGGCACACGTTTGTGAGCACACCTTTCTTTATCCCTTGGGGTGTCTTCATCGACATGACAATGTCGCCACTGCCGATTGCTTGGACGATTTCGTCATCCGTGATCTGAACATCCACAGCGTTAAACACCTTGTAGTTCCGCATGGACTTCTTGGAGCACGACATGTGCTGCGTCGCTCCGAAGTCGACCAGCCAGATGCCGCTCTATTTAGCAGATGTCGTTTCACCGATCGAGAAGGGGTAGCCGCCCGAGCCTTCTTCTAGAGCGACATTTGCACGTTGTGATCGATAACGGTCGCCGCTGTCTTGAGCGCACTGTGGACGGTGTCTCTCCGTGTTTTCTTGAATGCGCGAGGGGCACTCCGCCATTCAGTGACCAATCTTTCCGCAATTGTGGCACGGCCAAGACTTCTTCACTGTTCTCCCTTTGCACTGATTGTCCCTTGTAATGAACGCTTGACCTTGAGAAGCTTCATCACCTTTACTTCCTTGCTCCTTCTGCTCCATTTCTTCATGAAGCAGTCGAGATGTCACGAGCTCCCAGCTAAGAGTGTCTGAGCGCGACTCCAAAGCTGTGATCAAGAATTGATACGAGTCACTCAGGCTGCCGAGGAGTGTGATCACCAGATCTTCCTCGCAGACCGGAGCCCCCACCGCTTCTAGCTGCTCCGGCAACGTCTTGAGCTTGTTGATGTATTAAAGCACATCGTCGCCTTCTTCCATCATCGTCGTGAAGAAGCACGGCGCAAGAACAGTTTGTTGGCAAGACTCTTCTTCTCGAAGTGGTCTTCCAACCTTGACCATGCGTCGCATGCGCCACTTGCCGACCGGACCAATGGTAGCTGGGAATCTTCCATGGCTAGACAGATCACTGCCATCGCCTTTCTTGACTTCCTCTTGTACGCCTCTTGGTACAACTGAGTCACGCACTGTTCCGCCTTGATCTCGCCGCTGACGACCTCCCACAGGTCCCGTTCCTCCGGCACCATCTCCATTTTGAACTTCCAGGCGTGATAGTTAGTTCCATCGAGCTTGGAGATGCGGAGAAAGGAGGCGTCCATGGCAGTGTGGTGGATTCTATCTCACAAAATGACTTTAGTGAGTGTCGATCTTCCACTTGCCTAGACTTGCCGACTCACGGAGGGGGTACTCTGATCCGTTCCTTGCTGTATAACCTTGTGCTCACCTTGTGTACCCGTCGGTTGGGCTGGCTTGAGCTCTTCGTAACGGCCTTGGAGCATGTCGATCTCGCTGAGAGATTGGGTTGAGAGTTCGCTTCCGGTGCGGAAATCTTCACACCACGAACAGGGGTTCTGCGATCTTTATCTCGAGTCGCGGCAATCTCTAGTTAAAGATGTCGCGGTCTCGGTCTTGAATCACACCGATATCGATTTGTCTTCGGGATTGGGGTCTTGCTGTGCGAAAACCTTCACTCATCAAATAGTAGTCTTGCGTCGATCTTGCCTTGGTATCAGTCCGATCTGGTCTTGGGATCGTCCGATCTTGCTGGGAGTGCGCAATTTGGGCAGATCGGTCCTTGGTTTCGCCAAAATGAAACACGCCAATCTGTCCAGTGGATCGCTTCGATCTTGCTCGGTCTTGTCTTGAACGCCTTGTCCACATCTTCTGACCACTTGAGCCGTCTCGCGATCTTGTGTCCAAAATCCATTTCTTTTGTTGATGCTACCCTAGCAGTTGAGTTGAGAGTGAGTAATTGATCGATCCAGGCCAAACTTCCCGATGTCACTCTTCCCGATCTTTGCCAACAATCCAAGATCGGTCTTCTGTGTCCTTGTAACACGCGTGCCTTGACCCGCCGGGGAAGCCAAAATAATCTTGCCCGGAGAAGAGGGGAGGAGAACGTGTGTCGTGAGCAGAAGAAGTAGAGTTCAAGTCTGCTTATTAACCAGCCAATTTAATAGCCAACCTATCTTTAAGCCTATTCCCAACTATAGGTCACTCTCCAAGTCGATATCACCTTTAAGCTTGACCGCCCCCTTGAACACGTGTCGAAATTTCATGACCTGTACTCCAAAGATAGCGCCAATATCCCCGATATCGTACCTAAACGCCAAAAGAGGACCAAATCCCAAATGTGGTACCAAATACCCATTTTGGTACTAGAGAGCCCGAAATAGTGCCCAAATGCCGAATATGCTTAATCCATTTTGCGACGTCAATTTAACCGGCTTCCACTGGCTCTTTCGATCTGAACTTCTGAGACACCACTCATGGACCTTCAACAAGCATGTTTGTCATGATCCAAAAGTCTCATCAACGATATATCCATACCCATCAGGGAACATGACCGATCTGATGTCCAATTCGAGATCGTTGAGGATCGACGCAGTACAATCCGGCCATATCTGTTCTTCCGTTCATTGTGTGTACTTCAAAACCATCCCGAAGGGTTTATCTGCTCAATGGGACCATCCACAGTTCTTACAACGGTCCCACAGACTCCCACGAACATCCGCACTTTCAGATCAGGCTATACTTAACCAAATCAGTACTCTCTTTGGGAGACCCGTATGGAGTGTCACCGATCTGCAGGATGTTACACCTTCGTCACAGAGTCATATCACATCACCTGGTCCCAGATCTTTGTCCCAGATCGGTCCATGGAAATCGTTCTATAGGCCGTCTTGTCCCCGATCACTCCGTCTCAGATCGTTCCATACCCATCAGTCTGACGACAGTTGGATCGGATCGCCGATCCCCGTTGAGACCGCCTTCCATCTCCTTATCGGATCGCCAGGTCCCATGGCCTCATTTTCCACCAGTAAGTGGCGTCTCAAATATGTGGCCACCGATCCTCGTACAAAATTTGAGTAGTGACTTTGCCACAACCGCCCCCTGTACTGAAGTCTTTTGTACAGCAATTGACCTCAGTACAGTCACTCATCAACTTCGTTCCAAGCACTCAAGTCCGTCTCATGGCCTTTCCGACGCATCCACCCACCTCGCTGATCTCATCAGAAGGACCCACCATGTTTCTGTCTCCGGATCGCGACCTGTCACCCGGTTCGCCCGATCACGGAGGACACACTCCAACGGTCCCAGATCGGCCTGGATCTCCACGTCATCTAGGTCCAGCCGGATCGCCAACGATCGCCACGGGATCGCCAGATCGACGACCGACTAGACCCTCGTTTCCAGCCCGGGACCTGCCGTCTGGATCGCCGGATCGCGGGTGGTATGCTCCTATCGTCCCAGATCAACATGAGTCTCTCAGTAATCCCAGATCGGTCGGATCGCTCTCGACCGACGCGGAATTATCAGATCGTTCTTCCGAGCCATTCCCGCTTCCCACTCCTCCGGCGGCCCCAGATGCGTCCAGATCCGACGTCCCGGCCGCTAATGAATCTCGTGAAAGGTCTGCTCCAGCTGTGGGCATCACCGGCTTCGTTCCCAGAGTTTCTGCCGACGACGTTCGTCTTACGTTGGCTACGATCTCTTATATATGGGATCGAGAGGCTACCATCTGCAGCCAAGCCGACACCATTCATGCGCTTCAGCAGTCATACCGAGATCCGGTCGCCCGGGAGGATCGCTTGTAAGACGAGCTTGATTCGCTGGATAAATTAGCCACCCCTTCGTCTCTTTCGTCCAGCGTCGATCTGATTGGATGGAAGGCCGCTACGTCAACGCAGTACATTCTTCGAGCGACTGTAAACGAGCTCTGCGGACACATCGAGATCAATCGGCGCTGATTCTTCGGCTACGCACTTTGTTACGTGCCAGCGATGAGGATCAAGGCAGCTTGGAACGGCAGGTAAAAGCTTTATGGGCTCAAGTCCATTCGCTCCAAGCCGAACTCAATTCTCTCCAACAGCAGCGTGACCAGCTGACCTCCGACGGGTATTTCCTTCAAATAGACGTTTTGCATTTGATGGAGGAAGTGGATCGGTCTAAGGAGGCGATCGCCGATGGCCTGGCCTTGATCAGCGACCTCGTACAACAATTGGATTGTTTGACTCCTCTGGAGGGTCAGTTGGCAGTTTCGCAGGCGGAGAACGCCAACCTCTGTCGTCAGCTTGCGGAAAACCGCACGGTACACGACCAGTTACAGGTGGCGGAGAAAGATCGGGATCGGTCCATAGCAGAACACCGTGCTCTCCTCGACATACTGAACAGTGCTATACTCGGGTCCCGGTCGTCTGCGTTGACCGCTCGACCGATGCCTAGAAGTGCTACTCCGGCCGGATCGCCACCTGTTTCCGCACCCCAGGGATTGAGATCGCTTGCCCGTAGGTCCAGGTCGAGATCGTCTGGCCCGCCGGCCAAGCGTCGGCGTGTTCAACCAAGGTCACGATCCAGGGATTCTTCCATCACCCGTTCGGCCTCTCGGCTATTGTCGTTGAATCCCTCAACACCTTCCAAGAAACTTCCCAGATCGGCCCCACCCGAGCCTTCATCCAATCCTTCTTCTTCTCCGCCTTCGTCCGCGGCTTCTGGGACTGGATCGGGAAGTGAGGAGCTGACCGAGTCGGACTTGAGCTCGGATAATTTGACTCGTTTCGTGTTGTCCCACTCGAGATCGACCGCTCGTCGTCAAACTAGATCGGATGTCCGATCTTTGACTCCAGACCCCTCTCCGTCTGCCCAGGCCTGCTTCCACTTCATCCGTAGCTACCGCGTTTAATTAAGCACTGTCGCGTTCGCCATCTCTAGACGTTCCGGAGCCTCGTTATATTCCGTACTCATTTACTCCGGTCGCGGTTGTCCCCGTAATTGAAATTCAAGATGATGGCGACTCAGAAGATGTGGAGGTGTCGCCGACAGAGGAAACACACAGCAATACTGGCTCTGTTAGTACGCCCCCTAGGTCCACTGCGCTCTCGGATCGCCATTTCTCCGATAGCGACAATAGCATCACCATTCCGGCGTGCCAAGTGGCAAACAGAGTCCTCTCTCCAGTTGATTTCGGCGATCTTCCACCACTTCAGCAAGCGCGGGATTGGTGAATTCCCAATCATTTGGCACCCTCCCGACGGGTAGCTTCCGAGATCGCTCCTTGGTCAGTTTCGCGGATCGCGATGGTCTGCGTGAGGACAATGACCATTGAGATGCTGTTTCACCACGATTCCAAGCCCAGGAATTTTCTGTTTCCCTTCCACCCTCATGGGCGAGCTCCACCTACGGATAATTGGGCACCTGGGCTGATCTTGCGGCGACACATCGAGGCTCTTTACGCTACAGCCCCTTGGGATAATATCGTGATCCCTGTAAACCCGATATCGTTCACCATGACTGGATGGTATCGTGATATGAGTCATCGCTACCTGGAGCTTGAGTCCACTCATCGACAAGCTCTGTGGGAAACCACTCATGCTTTCCTGATTCCTCCGGCTCAACGGCGATCTGGACGGTTCATGCAAGCATTCTGGCGCCAGCGAAAGCAACGCCGATCTCGCTTTGGAGCGCGTTGGAAGAGCTTTTTGATGATGGTACTCAGCGGCATGATTGCTTGCCACTGCGATCTTGAAATCTTGCAGGATTCCTTCTTCCTCCACTATCCGCGCCCAAATGAAAAGCGAGTTTGGTATCCAGGGTTGGGACATTCTAACGACCCAGCCGACTTGCTAGAGGCATTGACCATGGCGGACCAAAAGGATCCTTGGCGCAATCCGTTCCGTAACGCCTATTGGGATCACCCCGGATCGCAGATCCCTCGTCTACAGGACAAGTTCAAGCCTGCTCCATCATCTTAGTATAAGGTCGATGTCCAAGCTCAATCGTCTTTCATAATCGTGTAAGTCATTCAATCATCTTCTTTATGATATTTCATTCTTTGCAACTTCCACGACCTCGATTATTCTAGCTTCAAATCATTCAGCAAGGTAATTCACTTGACTGTCTCCATACTCACACACAAACCACCATCCGTCAGCATGTGCTACCTCCTGGCACATCTTGCAACCTCATCCACCAACATGTGCTACCTCCTAGCACATCTTTCAACCCTTCCATCCGTATATTCTGCCTCCAAGCATACTTGTTTAAACTGTTAAGGTTCGTCCGACTTGCCTTCGTGAGACTGCATCGCTTCGAAACGGTTTCGACTCACTCGGTTCCGCTCAAACTCCTGCAAGATCGCCCCACAACTTAGATCGGCATCATATACCCAACTTAAATCGGGATGTCCCTTCCACTTTACCAGAAACTGTCGGTGTACTCGCCCATAACGGGTTTTCCTACCAGATCGCACGTCCAATATTTCTCCTACTTCGTATTCGCCCTTCTTCAAGATCGCCATCCCAACTGTCTTCTGGTAACAAAGCTTCATCAAAGTCCAAACGATCTGCTTCGTCTATCGTAAGCTATTCCTTCGGCCGTTCAAGGAGCGTCTTTACCTTCTTCAGCTTCGATAGATGTACAATCGAATATAGCCGATATGGGGTTCCAGCGATCTCCAATTTTACAGCATGATCTCCACATACGTCCGCAACTCGGAATGGCCCATGCCACATGTGCGCTAGCTTCTTCGCATATCCCTCTTTAACTCGGTCCAGGTATAGCCAAACTTGCGCTCCTACTTCGATCTCGTGTGGTTCCAGATCTTCGTTGTGTCGATCCGCTCGCTCCTGGATCGCGGCTCGTAAACGATCGTTCACTGCAGACCGGGCTCGCTGGTATTGTCTTTGGATTTTGTATCTCCACCTCTTTGGATCGCGATCTCGTGTCCCCGTATTCCCCACTGGTAGCGTAGCCTCCAAAGTCGATCGCGGGTCCCACCCATGAATCAGATAAAACGGGGTATCCCCCCGGATCCGATCTTGTGCAGTGTTAATGGCAAATGTGAGCCGCTCAGCATACTCATCCCAGTCTCGCTGGTCAACTTCAGCCACGTACATCTTGAGCGAATGTGTCAGGGTTTGCACCATTCGTTCGGCTGTTCCATTTGCTTGTGGCCTGTAAGCCATAGTAGCACGCTGTTTTTGTCCTACGATTTGACTGAAGGCTCGAAAGAAGTCGGACATATATCCCGGTTATCGATCGTGCCTGATAGCCTCGCTAGCTCCGAAGCGTCGAAACACACATTCTTCGTAATTCTCCGCTATTGTTTGTGCCGTCCGAGAGGAGCTAGCCTTTGCAATCACATATCCCGAGAAAAGGTCGACCCAAATGAGCAGTTCGGTGTTCCCCTTGATGGACTTGGGCAACGACGGTATATGATCCATGGCGATGATCTGGAATGTATAGGTTGCGTGTAGATTGCCCGGGGATTTCCCATGAATCATCGGGTTTCCTTTCCCGGTCTCACAGTCGGTACATTCGCCCACATATCGTTGAACGCTCCGATACAGTCCTCTCCAATGAAATCGCGATCTGATCCTCTGATAGGTTCGGCCAATACCCTGATGGCCTCCTTCCAGACTCTTGTGATAGTGATGCAAAAATTCCTGCTGCAACGTCTCAGGGATCACCAACCGCATCAAACCATCGCGATCTTCTGACTCTCTTTTCGCCATGGGGCAAACAAATAGCAGATTGTTCTCATCGATCTCGTATTCCGGCGCCAGTTTGGCGCACATCTTCACTTCTACCGCATCCAAGTTTGATACGTCGCCACGTAGATACTTCTTGAGATTGACAATCCAACGCTCTTCATCTTGAGCTTGGACAATTCGTTGAATCCTGATCCTCTGTACTATCTCCTCCTGTATCACTTCAGGTTCATGACGTATCCTCCTGGCTGATCTCGTGATCGCAGTTACCCGAGCCAGCTGACCATCTTGCTTGGGCTTCAACAATTCATCGAGACGGTTCAGAGTCATCAGATCTTGCCGATCCTCTTCAGCTACAACCGTTCTTCCCTTTTCGCTCTGCAATGCTGTGCTGGCTAGTCGATCTGCGCTCTGATTCCACTCTCGCTTCATATGCAGAAACTCGTGACTAGGCCATGACCGCAGCTTCTCCAACGTTTTGTGTCTCAGAAGCTGAAGGCCCGGTGCCTTGCAGTCGATCTCACCGCGCATCTGTCGAATCACCAGACTGGAATCTCCACACAGTATTACTCGCCCCCTATCCAGATCGGCGAGTAACTCAAAGCACAGTAGCAAGCCATTATACTCAGCTTCATTCACAGTCAGATCGTGAACATATCTCGATTCGGCCGCCACGATCGTCCATTCGGGTAACTTCCATATCACGGCACTGAACGACCCTCCTTTCTTTTTTATCCTAGCCGATCCATCGAAACTGGCCACCAGCAACTCCTCATCTGTTTCCACCGTTGGAGGAGGCATCGATATTTTGAGTCGACAGTCTTTTCGTGGGGAGATCGCAATCAGCATCTCTTCCACTTCTCCTCTCGGAGTGATACTCGCTGCTAACATGCCCAGGATCTCTTCCTCTCCTCTTTCACATTTCTTCACCTCCATAGTCCAATTTGACAACAAAGCAGCCCACCGTCCTAATCTCCCGTTGAGCCCTCGAGACTGCATCAACCAGGCTAACGTAGAATGTAGGGTCAGTACAGTGATCTCCCGCGAGGCAGCGTAGTATAGCATACATCCAGCACACGAAGTAGCGCCAGCACTTCTTTTTCTACCGTTCCGTAGTTAAGCTCATTAGGCTTTAAAGTGCGGCTAGTAAACGTCACCGGATGGTACACGCCATCGTACTCCTGTATCAGGGCCGCTGAGACAGCCCACTTGCTAGCGTAGACCACGATTACGGGGGACCGATCTGGGTCGAAATGCTTGAGCATGGGAGCTGTAGCTATCTTAGCTTTTAGCATAGTGAAAGCAACCTTGGCTTCCGTCCATCGACCCTCGTTGGAGCATTCGTCTCCTGCTGCAAGCTGAGATCGGCCGATCTCGAAGAAATCCGATTCTCTTAACTCATACAACACCGCGGCATACACCGCGAAATCCTCAATGAAGCGACGGTAGTAGTTCAAGCTCCCGAGAAAGGATTGCATAGCTCGTAGCGTGCTAGGAAACGGGATGTTAACCAACGACTCTAGGTTCTTGGGCTGAGCCTCCAGACCATCCATCGACACTCGAGGTCCCAAATAATCGACCTTACGGCACCCCCAAAAGCTCTTCGTGAGGCTGATAGACAGATTCCACTTATCACATGCCTCCAGCAACCGTTCTACTTTTGTGTACAAAGATCCCCATGACGTGGCTGGTATGAGAATATCATCAATGTAAGATCGGCGTCCCAGTATAGACGGTCGTCGATCTGTCTCAGGCTCTCCATCTTTGAACACGTCGATCGGGCCATCAGAGGCTGATCTCTGACCGATCTTGAGATATCTATACAACGCATTGTCAACCAGACGTTGGTAGATCTGGGGCGCGTTCTTAAGCCCAAAAGGCATTCGCAGCCACTCGAACAAGCCAAACGGCGTGACAAACGCTGAGATCAGTTTTGATCGTTCAGTCATTTCGACGACCTAGAATGCACTAGCCATGTCTAGCGAACAGAACCATAGAGCTTTATCCAGATCTTCCAGCAGATCGCTGATCAACGGCATGGGATAAACCATCAGGCGCGTCAGCTGGTTCACTCTTCGATAATAAATGCAAAGGCGAATATCTACTCCGTCCTTCTTGATGATCACCACTATCGGAGACGCCCAAGGTAACGTGGATAACTGAACGATCTTGGCTGCTAACAGTCCTTTGATGAGATCTGACAGCTTCTCTCGATATTTAGGTGCGACTGGACGGACTCTTTGCGCAATTGGTGCGGGTTCACCGACATCGATATCACAAATCGCCCCTCGTGCCGCTAGTGGTGGAGCGTTTCCGTTGCCCATAAGAAGGTGACAGCTCTTCCAAATCAGCGATCTAAGTCTTTGTTGATCTATGGTGAGAGGAACGTCTGGATCGCCAATCTTGATGTCGTTAATTGTCACTTTTTCCGTAGCAGTGGACATCTCTGGTAACACCGCCAGGTGTTGCTCGATGTCTTCGGCAAACAAATCTCCACTCTCGTGATAGTAGACTGGTGCTTCTGCGAAGTCAGCTTCGTCGATCTTAGACGGCTTGTCCTCTTCATATCTTTGCGTCGCCTCGGACCGATCGAGTCCTGCTCTGTTGTCTGCAAGATTGACGTCCAATGAAGACATTCTGTTGTCTTGTTCTTCTCGTTCGGTCTTGTGATCTCTTCTCATCGCGATCTTGGTTTCAATCTCACGATCGTTATCCTTCGACGATAGATTTATTCCATCGAGTGGATTCAATCCGACTCCGTTGACCGTTCCTTCCCTTGCAACCACAGTATCAGCCTTTTGCAAGTCGTCGTCGCCAGCTTGCTGCGTTACCATGGAGATCGCTGGAGGTATGTCCTTTAAAGCATCAGACGGACACTTCATGATGCATTTGGGAGTGGCGTACGTAGGGCGATCTACCAATTGTACGATCCGATCTGTTGGGAGTTCAACACTCGATTTGTCGTAGCCTCATACGCCAGAGTTTGCCACTCCTTGTACTTCCCCGATCCGACCGTCACAAAACCTTGAGCTCGTGGTACTATATGGCCTTCGGTCCACAAGCCTAATATCGTGTGGGTGGGCAGTGTGATCTCAAAGTCGCCAATGTTAATCATCTGCAAGTATTCGTCTAACCCAACCCCGAGATCACGGTGGGGACCTAATCTGATCCTCTAGCGACCCACAAATTCATCTTAGCCCCTCCGATCCCGATCTTCACTTCTCTTGAATCTCCGACCGGGATAACCACATGTCGGTCCTTCGCCGTTACATGTTGTATCTTCGATCCGTACGTGGGGCGACGTCCTGCGAGATGGATACGGATTTATTCTGGTAGACATAGCGCGCCATTAGCTAGATCGAGCCGCACTCCGGCAGGCACCATAAAGTCCATTCTCATAGTAACGTCTTGCCCTGCCAGATCGCCTACCCATACATTTAAATAGTATACCAGCAATCCCGCGAGGGTCACCTTGATCTTGGTACGTCCTATCGTCATGTACGGGGTTTCTCCGATCCTAATACATTCTTGTCGTTGACTTTCGTCAATATTGCAACCGACCTCACGAGCAAAGACGGTGTCAATGATCGACACTTCAGCACCAGAATCAAATAGCAGAGTGTCTTTTTCGTTGTTGATCTTGCCAACAGCTTTCGCCTGCTTAAACCACTTCCCGGGCGAGTAATGTTTCCAGTATTCGCAAGATTCACCGTAAGCGAGCTCGATCTCCATAGTTGGTTCAGATCGCGAGTACTCATCGATCCTCCTCAGATGAGAGACAGAAGTGACACGTCTTGACTTTGGACGAGATGTATTTGTTTCCTTCTCTGTATCCTGCTTACTCTCGCGATCTGTCTTCTTTTTTTTATCGTTTGCAATAATGCAGAGCCCAGAACGCTCAGCTCGCACCAGATCCAAACCTGGCGAGCGTCCTAGTTTGACATCTTCTCGGCCTTCTCTGGCAGCATCCCCGCATGCTTATTCGGGACGTACCACTGGCGGATCATGTTGTAGAACTCCTCCATAGGACAATTCCCCGGGTCATGCATCTCACCGCAGGCGCGACACACCAAAATTCAATTGTCAGAGGGGTGTCCTTTACGCCCACATTTCTGGCAAGTGAGCCGCTTCCAGCAACCGAGATCTCTATGCTTGGTCGATCCACAATGAGTACACGGCTTCAGTGGCATATTGCGATCTTGATAATCTTGACGAGTGTTCGGGTCGGCCGATCTAGCGTTTGCTGCAACGTCATTGGGGGATGAACGCCGATCCGCAGTAGCAGCCACATGGATCGATCTCAATCGATCTTCCAAATCCGATCCGCAGGTGTACGATCCTGACTCGCTGCTGACGTCCTCGGTACGGACCATCTTCACCGCTCGTGCAGGCTTAGAAAACGCTGGACCCGGAGTTCCCTTCTGCCTGAATTTGGACGATCCCATCATCACTTTCCCTTGACGCGATCTCCCTTGTTGATATCCATGCAGTGTCTTTTGCATGTCATCCGCGTCTTCTACATTCAGCAGTAACAATTGATTGGACAGATCGGGGTCGTCCAAGGTGTCAATGAAATGGTTGACACGTTCCTTGCGTGCGGCTGGCAATTTAGTCATCACCGGTATCTTCGCCTGCATTCCCATCACATTAAGCCGATACAGGTACTGTAAAGGATCTTCCTCCGATTGTTTCTTTGCATGGTAATATTGCCGGCTCGCGTACATCCCGTGTCCCGCATATTCCACAAGAAAACTGCTCATCAATTCTTTCCAATTGAATCTCGTCGATCTACTCAGCTGTCGGTACCAGTAGCGGGCTGGGCCCACCACGAGATTACCGAAGACCAGACATCTCTCTTCGTCCGGTGCTTGTTCCCGGATAAACGCTGAATTCACTTTTCCGATCCAGGTTCGCGCTTTGCCTTCTTCCCGATCCTTCCCTGAGAATTCTTTCAGCTCAGAAATCGCTGAGATTCTGATCCTTTGCGTGATGTTTTCCCCTCCGGTAGTCACACCGGTCGCGGCTACGTGAGGGCGCCGTGGTTCGGGCATCCATAAATCATCCGGGTCGTATTCCGTCCCATGATGGATCTGTTGGTAAGTGTCCGACCCCACCGACTCCATCTCCACATCCGGCATGTCAAGGCTTTCGTGTGAAGGTTTGAGCAAAGTACGTCGATCTGGGTAGCGGTTTGGCTGTCGATTCATTCGCTGAGCTGTACGTTGATCCGCCTCGTACTTCTTCATGGCTGAATTGAAGTACCGACTTAGATCGCCCTCTTCTTGATCCTCCAGCCCAGTGCGGGTACTGGCCGATCTCTGCGGCATGCTGCTCTTGGCTTGTCCCTTATAGGCGTCGATCTTGGCTTGTCCGATCTTGTCCTTTAAGAACCTTCCACCCGATGGTCCTAGAGACATCTGACGAATGCTGATGGATCCATCTGACTCGCTCTCGGAGTCATCCGAGGCGTAGCGGGGCGATCCCGCGGGGTGTTTACGGAGCGAGCCCGAGGGCGTCCCGATCTTGTCTTCAGGAGTATTCGCTTTGCCCACCAGCATTATCATGATCTCTACAAACTCATTCACCGCGTCCTTCAACTGTTCCAAGCTGCAACTCAGCAGTTCATCTCCATCAAAGGCGTTAGGGCAGATACCCATGTCGTCCAACATCTGCAAAATCAAATTGATCTCGTCGACTTTGTTGGTCCCGTGAAGTGGGACCGAGATCGCATTATCCAGAGGTCCAATCACCTCGGGCCTTAATATCTTGAACACTGGGTCCGTCTTGAGCAGCGTCTTCAACTGGCCATAATAGTACTGCCATTTTGCACGCTCCCGCGCTTCACCCGTCGTCTCATTCTCCCTGGACGCGATCTTTATTGGGTTACATATTGCGTCTTTGGCATCGCGATCTTATCTGGTGTTTCATCGTATTCCTCTTTGGCTCCGATCTTTGATTGCACGGTTCGGCCGATCTGGCGATCTTTGACATCTGATCCCATCGATCTCGTCGCGGATCGTTCTGATGTGGTCGATCTCGCGATTGTGCTCTTCGGCTTGAGGTCGGGCGATCTATCGACTACGATATAGGGTTTGGCTTTCGCCGATTTGGTTTTCACCATTGGATTTTAATCCAGCAGATCGCTCTTTGCAGAGCGATCTGCGGTGGCCCCCGAATGGACCCTAGGAGGGGGTTGAGGTTTATCTTCCAGATCGATCTCTCGATCTTGCACTTTCATTTTCATTTCGTCAGAGCCCCTCCTAACACTCTGATGACCTGAGGATCTTGTGATTCTGCGTGTCTGCGTCGATCCCTCCGTCGCTGACACTTCAATCCCAGGTTCTTGCTTGATCTTGACATCTTCGCCAGTGGACGCACGGTAAAATCCAGAGGCTTCAGAAGTTCCGGGCATGCGGACCATTGTGGTGGAGTCCATCTCACAAAATTGCTTGTATGAGTGTCGATCTTCCACTTGCCTAGACTTGCCGACTCACGGAGGGGGTACTCTGATCCGTGCCTTACTGTATAACCTTGTGCTCACCTTGTGTACCCGTCGGTTGGGCTGGCTTGAGCTCTTCGTAACGGCCTTGGAGGATGTCGATCTCGCTGAGAGATTGGGTTGAGAGTTCGCTTCCGGTGCGAAAATCTTCACACCACGAACAGGGGTTCTGCGATCTTGATCTCGAGTCGCGGCAATCTCTAGGTACAGATGTCGCGGTCTCGGTCTTGAATCACACCGATATCGATTTGTCTTCGGGATTGGGGTCTTGCTGTGCGAAAACCTTCACTCAGCAGATAGTAGTCTTGCGTCGATCTTGCCTTGGGATCGGTCCGATCTGGTCTTGGGATCGTCCGATCTTGCTGGGAGTGCGCAATTTGGGCAGATCGGTCCTTGGTTTCGCCAAAATGAAACACGCCAATCTGTCCAGTGGATCGCTTCAATCTTGCTCGGTCTTGTCTTGAACACCTTGTCTAGATCTTCTGACCACTTGAGCCGTCTCGCGATCTTGTGTCCAAAATCCATTTCTTTTGTTGATGCTACCCTAGCAGTTGAGTTGAGAGTGAGTAATTGATCGATCCAGGCCAAACTTCCCGATGTCACTCTTCCCGATCTTTGCCAACAATCCAAGATCGGTCTTCTGTGTCCTTGTAACACGCGTGCCTTGACCCGCCGGGGAAGCCAAAATAATCTTGCCCGGAGAAGAGGGGAGGAGAACGTGTGTCGTGAGCAGAAGAAGTAGAGTTCAAGTCTGCTTATTAACCAGCCAATTTAATAGCCAACCTATCTTTAAGCCTATTCCCAACTATAGGTCACTCTCCAAGTCGATATCACCTTTAAGCTTGACCGCCCCCTTGAACACGTGTCGAAATTTCATGACCTGTACTCCAAAGATAGCGCCAATATCCCCGATATCGTACCTAAACGCCAAAAGAGGACCAAATCCCAAATGTGGTACCAAATACCCATTTTTGGTACTAGAGAGCCCGAAATAGTGCCCAAATGCCGAATATGCTTAATCCATTTTGCGACGTCAATTTAACCGGCTTCCACTGGCTCTTTCGATCTGAACTTCTGAGACACCACTCATGGACCTTCAACAAGCATGTTTGTCATGATCCAAAAGTCTCATCAACGATATATCCATACCCATCAGGGAACATGACCGATCTGATGTCCAATTCGAGATCGTTGAGGATCGACGCAGTACAATCCGGCCATATCTGTTCTTCCGTTCATTGTGCGTACTTCGATGCCTTTCTCAGAAAGGTTCTGCTTTAACATACACATCCCTGCCTTTGATCAGCCTTCAGAGCGGTCGTTTGGTCCAATTCAGTCCCTCGTCCCAGATCGCACCGTGAAATTCACCCCTTTCTACGACCCGTCTCAAATCACGTCGCATCGCCTGGTCCCAGCCGTACCTTTCTCAAATGATTCTGCTTTAACATCCACATCCTTGCCTTTGATCAGCCCTCAGAGTGGTCGTTCGGTTCGATCCAGTCCCTCATCCCAGATCGCACCGTGGAAATCACCCCTTGCTACGCTCCGTCTCAAATCACGTCACATCGCCTGGTCCCAGGCATCATTTTCCACCAGTAAGTGACGTCTTCACTGGGTGGAAACCGATTCACGTCCCGTCATTTGATTAGTGACTTTACCACATACACAATGGCCGTCCGAAGTCTTGATGTAGAGACATGGGTCGAAGTCCGATACTCGAAATCCAATGAAGCACACAAACTCGTCGAACATCTCATTCCACACTCACGACGCTTGCTTGAGGCCGTAAATTGACTTCGCCATTTCCAGGCAGTCGAACGCACTATCAAGTTCAACGCCGTCAGGAATCACACAGAACACTTGTTCCTTCACGACGTCAAACAGGAAACCGTCACCACATCAAGCTGGTCGATGGACCATCCAAAGTGCTTGGAAATTGCGATCACCATTCGCACCGTCACATACTTGACCACGGGCGAAAATGTATTCGTGTAGTCGATGCCATACTTTTGGTGGAAACCCTTGACCACAAGTCGTGCCTTGTACTTATCGATTGACCCATCCGCCTTGCGCTTGATCTTGAACATCCACTTTGTGCTAATGACGCGTTGTCCGTTGGGCAGCTTGGCTGCACGAAACACACCACGAAGTCGCATTGCCTCGAGCTCTGCATGAATAGCTTTTCGCCAGTGCACTTATTCAGGGCCGCTCACTGCCGCCTCAAAGGTTGAGGGATCCGATAAGTCCGCTGCTGTTTCAACGGCATTTGCACTCGCACGCCAAAACACAGGAGGAGTTGATTCATCAGAATCCTTCGTTTCTTCGTCTTCTTCTTGGCGTGACGAGTTGTTTTCCGACGCGCTTGACCCTTCTAGTCCAGGTCGTGGACGCACTGCACGCGGTCGTGGAGAAGCTGTTTTTTCATCACTAAGGAGGTTTTTGCGCTTTCCTGTTTGCTTGTACTCCACCTGAAGCGGCTCTTCATCATTGAGGTCAAGCAATTCGAAGTCCAGATCATCGGCATCTTCATCAGTGATCGGCGGCGAAATTCAAAATGTGGACTCTTCGAAGTTGACATGGCGACTAATAACCACCTGCCCCGCCTCGATGTCGTAAATTCGATACGCCTTCTACACTTCTTCGTAGCCCACGAACATGCCAGCGCGAGCCTTTGGATCCCACTTGAGTCGACTTTCTTTCGGCGTCAGTATGTACGTCTGACACCCGAATGCTCGCATGTGCTTAACTCTTGGTTTCGAGTTGTAGACGATCTCAAACGGAGTCTTGTGTACGACTTTAGGTGACGGTAGTCGATTCTTGACGTAGATTGCCGTCATTGCTGCTTCGGCCCAGAAACACTTTTTCAACTTAGCATGATGAAACATGCTGCGGCCGATCGTGACGATAGTCCAAATGGCACGCTATGCTGTTCCGTTGGTTTGATGTGCATATTGCACCGTTGTCTGCTGTTCAATTCCTTCGTCTTAGTAGAGCATTCACAGCGACCTGGTTGCAAACTTGCGGACTCCGTCGTGTCGAACAAACTTGAGCTTCATACTGAACTGCGTCTGTATCATAGTGATGTACTTCCGGATGCAGTCTTCACTCTCGGACTTCACTCGTAAACAAAAGCCCTTCATACATCCACTGGCTTCTTCTACGATCAGTAGCAGATATCTGCTGCCACCGAGCGATTCGATTTCCATGATCCCACAGATGTCCAGATGAAGCAGCTCGAACGTATAGTAGTTACGCTTGTCACGGTTGCTCGGGAATGGTTTTTGGACCATTTCCCTTGTTGACACCCTCGACATGCAGTTGCTCCATTCGACTTAAGAGGGACTCGCACATCCTTGATCATGTTGGTCGTGATAATCTTGCGAAGTACGTCAACTGGAGTGTGACCCATTCGCGCATGTAGATCAGCACAGCTGGTTTCATTTGTTGTCACATTTGGTGATCGCTGAGTCGTACGAAGCCAGTAAAGTCCATCCACAAAATCCGCTGTCGCCACCGCTTGCTGTGAGTTCTTGAGAATCACATACATCTTGGACCCGTCAAACACGACTTGAAACTTGCCATGTCTGTTGATCTGTGGCACCGAAAGCAGGTTGTTGCTCATACTTGGAACAAATAGTGTGTTCTTGATCTCGATCTCGCGCTCTTCACCGTTGGGCAGAACCACCTTTTCCATGATGGTTCCCACACCCTTGATGGCCACCTTGTTGCCATCAGCCACCAATAGTTAGCCTTCATTGCACTCTGCCAAGCTTGCAAACTTGGTCTTGTCGTGGCAACTGTGGTGTGTTGCACCACTATCGACGGTCCCCATTCCAAACACGTCCTTGCTCGTCGAAACTCCACATTCGAACGAGACTGCAAACGCCACTCGATCGTAGCCATTGCCTTCATCATAATGTCCCCACTGGACGTTATTATCCCCGCGTCCACGACCATTGCCACCGCGTCGGGCTGCTCGACCTTCGTTCTTCTGCTTTGTCCAGCAGCGATCCACCGTATGTCCCTCCTTGCCACAATACGTGCATTGACAGGGCTCACGTTCGGTGCTGAATGCCTTGCTTGCATCTTCAGCCTTCACCGTAGTCGCTGTTGTTGTCCCTTTTTCTCCTCGACGCTTGGCATGCTCATTCGTCATCCCCTCTCACCATATCCTGGGTACGAAGCTCGGCGCTGCTCATTTCCATGTTGAGCACCACATTTTTGTAGCTCTTTGGAAGAATGAGCAGCAGACAGATCGCAACGTCTTCGTCTTCCATCTTTGCACTGATGCCGCTAAGCTTGAAGGATATGTTGAGGACCTCGTTGAAGGGGTGCATGACGTTCGCGCCTTCAGCCATCTTGGTGCAGAACAGTTGTCGCTTGAGGAAGATTCGTCCTGCCTTCTGCGACCCACCGTACAGCGTCTTCAGACGTGTCCACGCAACCCACGCTTCCTCGCAGCTGTCAAGCACATGGTGGTAGTCCGCATTTATGCGTAGCAGCATTATACCAAACGCGACGTTGCTCGCCTTAATGTACTCATCAGACGCTCGCGAGTCGGTGAAAGTCGGAGTCGCTTCACGGTTTACGACGTACCAGACGGACTTCTTCAAAAAAACACCGCGCATGTATCGACTCCAAGTCGCGTAGTTGTCTCCATAGAGCTCATCAAAAGAGACGTTGGATGATGCTTTGGTGGTGGACGACATGGAGCTTGGGCTCCTAACCTGTTGGATTGGTAGAGAGCGGAGCGAATGGAGCGGAGAGGCTGAAGAGAGTAGAGCAGAAGACATTTCCTCACTAGTTGGAAGATTCGAAAGTAATTGATTATCGGGGCTCACTACTTACTACATGATTTATATGTGGTGCACATATAAATTATGTGAAGCATCTCATCATCCTACGCGTCTAATCAACTATGGTAATTACCGTAAGAACTACGTTGTATAGACTAAGCTGAGCAGGCGGCTCGGATTGAACCGGTCACGGCTACGAATACTGGTAGAAAAACGATGACCGTCAACACGCCCCCTCGATCCGAACGGGTACAGATGCCTAGCGCCGCCGTTAAGTCCTTGTGGCGCGGTCCGTGAAGTCCCTTGGTCATAATGTCTGCCAACATCACCGTCGTCTCGCATTATCCAAGCTTCACTTCACCACGCTTGACTTCATCGCGAGTGTGATGGTACTTGATATCAATGTGTTTGGCACGGCCGTGGTTAACTGGATTCTTGGTCATTTTGATGCAGGATTAGTTGTCTTTGCGGATCGTGAGCTCGGGTCAGTCCTCGTTGGCAGCCGCCATGATCCCGCATGGTAAGCGGTAATTCCACTTGCCTTCCTGGATGGCCAGACTTAGTGCAATGTACCCCGCTTGACTTGTAGACAGTGACATAGTTGGATGCTTCTTGCTGCCCCAACTCACTGGAGCACCCAATAGCATAGACGTGGCCAGACATTGACTTGCGATCAGTAAGGTCGCCGGCCCAGTCTGCGTCCGAATAGCCACGAAAGTAGATCCTTGCGCTTGGCTTGTAGCAAATTTCATACACCTTGGTGCTGTGGTGAAGTCGATCTCACAAAATTGCTTGTATGAGTGTCGATCTTCCACTTGCTTAGACTTGCCGACTCACGGAGGGGGTACTCCGATCCGTGCCTTGTTGTATGACCTTGTGCTCACCTTGTGTACCCGTCGGTTGGGCTGGCTTGAGCTCTTCGTAACGGCCTTGGGAGATGTCGATCTCGCTGAGAGGTTAAGTTGAGGGTTCGCTTCCGGTGCGAAAATCTTCACACCACGAACGGGGGTTCTGCGGTCCCGATCTTGGATCGCACCGATCTTGACTTGTCTTCGAGATCGGGGTCTTTGCTGTGCGGAAATCTTCACTCAGCAATAAAAGTCTTGCGTCGATCTTGCCTTGGGATCGGTCCGATCTGGTCTTGGGATCGTCCGATCTTGCTGGGAGTGCGCAATTTGGGTAGATCGGTCCTTGGTTTTGCCAAAATGAAACGTGCCGATCTGTCCAGGGGATCGCTTCGATCCTGCTCGGTCTTGTCTTGAACGCCTTGTCCAGATCTTCTGACCACTTGAGCCGTCTCGCGATCCTGTGTCCAAAATCCTTTTCCTTTTCCGTTGTGTGCTGCTACCCTAGCAGTTGAGTTGAGTGTGAGTACTTGATCGATCCGGGCCAGATATCCCGTGATCGCTCTTCTCGATCTTGGCCAACAATCCAAGATCGGTCTTCTGTGTCCCTGTAACACGCGTGCCTTAACCCGCCGGAGAAGCCAAATCAATCTTGCCTGGAGAAGAGGGGAGGATAACGTGCGTCGTGAGCAGAAGAAGTAGAGTTCAAGTCTGTTTATTAACCAACCAAATTACTATCCAACCTACCCTTAAGCCTATTCTTAACTATAGGTCACTCTTCAAACCGATATCGCCTTGAATCTGGTTTGCCCCCTTGCCACGTGTCGAAATTTCGTGCCCTGTACTCCAATGATAGCGCCAATATCCCCGATATCGTACCTAGAGCACCAAATGGACCAAAATCTCCTATATGGTACCAAATACCCATTCTTGGCACCCAAGTACCCAATATATGACCCAAAATGCCGAATGTGTCCAAATTCACTTTGCGACGTCAATTCGGACAGCTTCCACTGACGCTTTCGGCATGAAACTTCTTGACATCACTTAGTGACCTCTATCAAGTATATTCCACATGATCCAGTATCTTCATCAACCATATATTCATGATCAGTGTGGAACATGACCGATCTGTCATCCAATATCGAGATGTTGGAGGTCGATCCGGTCTGAATCGGCAATTAACACTTTTTCATCTCCTCATACGTGCTTCAATATCATCCTCCAGTGTTATCCAATCGACAACTTCATTAATACGTCTCGACATCGGTTTCCTTGACTCCCCTGGGTATGCAAAACTTCCAGATCGGTGTATAATTAACCAAAATCAGTACTCCCAATTTAGGATCGGTAAAGAGTATCACCGATCCGTATGGTGTTGCACCTTCTTTGCCGATTCACCGAACCGTACCACCTGGTCCCAGATGCACTTTGGGGAGTCACCTTGTCCCAGATGTGTCAATTCTCCAACAAACCGTTGCCACAACATGCCGATCTGCGATCTGATCTTAGCCTGCTTCAATGTACGTATACTTCTTCTTGACCGGCATTCCAATGAGCTGTATGACTTCATCCCGACGTCTGGTTCCAAATCGCCCCATAACATTCTGCAAGGTGTTACACCTTCGTCGCAGAGTCATATCCCATCACCCGGTCCCAGATCCTTGTCCCAGATTGTTCCATGTAAATCGTTCCAGATCGCTCCGTCCCAGGTCGATTCACACCCATTAGTCTAATCGACAGTTGGACCGGTTCGCCGATCCCGTTAATATCATCTTCCACCTCCGTATTGGATCGCCGAGTCTCATGGCCTCCTTTTCCACCAGTAAGCGGCGCTTTAAAGGTGTGGCCACCGATCCTCGTACAAAATTTGAGTAGTGACTTTGCCACAACCGCCCCCTGTACTGAAGTCTTTTGCACAGCAATTGACCTCAGTACAGTCACTCATCAACTTCGTTCCAAGCACTCAAGTCCGTCTCATGGCCTTTCCGACGCATCCACCCACCTCGCTGATCTCATCAGAAGGACCCACCATGTTTCTGTCTCCGGATCGCGACCTGTCGCCCGGATCGCCCGATCTCGGAGGACACACCCCAGCGGTCCCCGATCGGCCTATGTCTCCGCGCCATCTAGGCACAACCGGATCGCCCACAATCCCCACTTGATCGCCAGATCGACAGCCGACCAGACCCTCGTCTCCATCCCGAGACTCGCCATCTAGATCGCTGGATCGCGGGTGGTATGCTCCTATCGTCCCAGATCAACATGAGTCTCTCAGTAATCCCAGATCGGTCGGATCGCTCTCGACCGACGCGGAATTATCAGATCGTTCTTCCGAGCCATTCCCGCTTCCCACTCCTCCGGCGGCCCCAGATGCGTCCAGATCCGACGTCCCGGCCGCTAATGAATCTCGTGAAAGGTCTGCTCCAGCTGTGGGCGTCACCGGCTTCGTTCCCAGAGTTTCTGCCGACGACGTTCGTCTCACGATGGCCACGATCTCGTATTTGTGGGATCGAGAGGCTACCTTCTGCAGCCAAGCCGACACCATTCATGCGCTCCAGCAGTCCTACCGAGATGCCGTCGTCCGGGGGGATCGCTTACAAGACGAGCTTGATTCGCTGTACAGATCAGCCGCTCCTTTTGTCTCCTTCGTCCAGCGTCGATATGACTGGATGCAGGGCCGCTACGTCGACGCAGTGCATTCTTTGAGTGATTGCAATCGAGCTCTGCGGACATATCGAGATCAATCGGAGGAGATTCGTCGGCTACGCACTTTGATATGTGCCAACGACGAGGCTCAGGGTAACTTGGAACGACAGGTGGATGCTTTGAGGGCTCAGCTTCGTTCGCTCCAAGCCGAACTCAATTCTCTCCGACAGCAGCGTGATTAGCTGACCATGAACATGTCCTTCCTTCACATAGATTTTTTGCACTTGAAGGAGCAATTGGCTCAGTCTCAGGAGGAGATCGCAGATGGACTGTCTTCGATCAGCGATCTCATACAACAAGTGGATGGTTTGACTCCCCTATAGGGTCAGTTGGCACTTTCGCAGGCGGAGAACGCTAACCTACGTCGTCAGCTTGCGGAACACCTCGAGATACACGACCAATTGCAGGTGGTGGAGCATGATCGGGATCAGGCTATAGCTGAACACCGTGCTCTCCTCGACACACTGAACAGTGCTATACTCGGATCCCGGTCGTCTGCGTTGACCGCTCGATCGACGCCTAAGAGTGCTACTCCGGCCGGATCGCCCCCTGCTCCCACTACCCCGGGATCGAGATCGCTTGCCCGTAGGTCCAGATCGAGATCGTCCGGCCCGCCTGCCAAGCGTCGGCATATTCAGCCAAGGTCACGATCCAGAGATTCTTTCACCGCCCGTGTGGCCTCCCGGCTATTGTCGTTGAACCCTTCATTGCCTTAAAACAAACTTCCCAGATTGGCCCCACCCGAGCCTCAACCCAATTCTTCTTGTTCTCCGCTTTCGTCCATGGCTTCTGGGACTGGATCGGGAAGTGAGGAGCTGACCGAGTCGGATTCTAGCTCGGATAATTTGACTCGTGCTGCATTATCCCAATCTAGATCGGCCGCTCGTCGTCAACCTAGATCGGATGTCCGATCTTCGACTTCGAACCCCTCTCCGGCCGCTCGGGTTGTTCCCGCTTCTCCCGCAGCTACTGCGTTGGCTCAAGCACTGTTGCGTTCGCCTTCTCCAGACGTTCCGAAGCCTCGTTATTTTTCGTACCCATCCACTTCGGTCGCGACTGTCCCCGTAGTCGAAATTCAAGATAATGGCGGCGTAGAAGACGTGGAGGTATCGCCGACAGGGGAGACACACAGCGAGACTGGCTCTGTTAGTCCGCCTCCGGAGTCCACTGCGCTTTCGGATCGCCATTCGTCCGATAGCGAAAACAGCATCACCCTTCCGGCGCGCCAAGTGGCTAACAGAGTTTTCTCTTCCGTTGACTTCGACAATCTTCCGCCACTCCAGCAACCACGGGATCGGTAGATTCCCAACTATCTGGCGCCCTCCCGACGGGTAGCTTCCGAGATCGCTCCATGGTCTGTTTCGCGGATCGCGATGGTTTGCGTGAGGACCATGACCATTGAGCTGTTGTTTCACCACTACTCCAAGCCCAGGAATTTTCTGTTTCCCTTCTACAATCATGGACGAGCTCCGCCTACGAGGACTTGGGCTTCTGCCCTGATCTCGCGGCGACACATCGAGGCTCTTTACGCTACAGCCCCTTGGGATAATATCATAGTCCCAGTGAACCCGATATCGTTCACCATGGCTGGGTGGTATCGTGATATGAGTCATCGGTACCTGGAGCTTGAGTCCACTCATCGACAAGCTCTGTGGGAATCCACTCATGCTTTCCCGATTCCTCCGGCTCAACGGCGATCTGAACGGTTCATGCAGACATTCTGGCGCCAACGAAAACAACGCCGTTCTCGCTTTGGAGCGCGTTGGTAGAACTTCTTGAAGATGATACTCAGCGGCATGATCGCTTGCCACTGCGATCTCGACATCTTGCTAGATCCCTTCTTCCTCCACTATCCGCGATCAAATGAAAAGCGAGTTTGGTATCCAGGGTTGGGACATTCTAACGACCCAGCCGACTTGCTAGAGGCATTGACCATGGCGGACCAAAAGGATCCTTGGCGCAATCCGTTCCGTAACGCCTATTGGGATCACCCCGGATCGCAGATCCCTCGTCTACAGGACAAGTTCAAGCCTGCTCCATCATCTTAGTATAAGGTCGATGTCCAAGCTCAATCGTCTTTCATAATCGTGTAAGTCATTCAATCATCTTCTTTATGATATTTCATTCTTTGCAACTTCCACGACCTCGATTATTCTAGCTTCAAATCATTCAGCAAGGTAATTCACTTGACTGTCTCCATACTCACACACAAACCACCATCCGTCAGCATGTGCTACCTCCTGGCACATCTTGCAACCTCATCCACCAACATGTGCTACCTCCTAGCACATCTTTCAACCCTTCCATCCGTATATTCTGCCTCCAAGCATACTTGTTTAAACTGTTAAGGTTCGTCCGACTTGCCTTCGTGAGACTGCATCGCTTCGAAACGGTTTCGACTCACTCGGTTCCGCTCAAACTCCTGCAAGATCGCCCCACAACTTAGATCGGCATCATATACCCAACTTAAATCGGGATGTCCCTTCCACTTTACCAGAAACTGTCGGTGTACTCGCCCATAACGGGTTTTCCTACCAGATCGCACGTCCAATATTTCTCCTACTTCGTATTCGCCCTTCTTCAAGATCGCCATCCCAACTGTCTTCTGGTAACAAAGCTTCATCAAAGTCCAAACGATCTGCTTCGTCTATCGTAAGCTATTCCTTCGGCCGTTCAAGGAGCGTCTTTACCTTCTTCAGCTTCGATAGATGTACAATCGAATATAGCCGATATGGGGTTCCAGCGATCTCCAATTTTACAGCATGATCTCCACATACGTCCGCAACTCGGAATGGCCCATGCCACATGTGCGCTAGCTTCTTCGCATATCCCTCTTTAACTCGGTCCAGGTATAGCCAAACTTGCGCTCCTACTTCGATCTCGTGTGGTTCCAGATCTTCGTTGTGTCGATCCGCTCGCTCCTGGATCGCGGCTCGTAAACGATCGTTCACTGCAGATTGGGCTCGCTGGTATTGTCTTTGGATTTTGTATCTCCACCTCTTTGGATCGCGATCTCGTGTCCCCGTATTCCCCACTGGTAGCGTAGCCTCCAAAGTCGATCGCGGGTCCCACCCATGAATCAGATAAAATGGGGTATCCCCCCGGATCCGATCTTGTGCAGTGTTAATGGCAAATGTGAGCCGCTCAGCATACTCATCCCAGTCTCGCTGGTCAACTTCAGCCACGTACATCTTGAGCGAATGTGTCAGGGTTTGCACCATTCGTTCGGCTGTTCCATTTGCTTGTGGCCTGTTAGCCATAGTAGCACGCTGTTTTTGTCCTACGATCCGACTGAAGGCTCGAAAGAAGTCGGACATAAATCCCGGTTCTCGATCGTGCCTGATAGCCTCGCTAGCTCCGAAGCGTCGAAACACACATTCTTCGTAATTCTCCGCTATTGTTTGTGCCGTCCGAGAGGAGCTAGCCTTTGCAATCACATATCCCGAGAAAAGGTCGACCCAAATGAGCAGTTCGGTGTTCCCCTTGATGGACTTGGGCAACGACGGTATATGATCCATGGCGATGATCTGGAATGGATAGGTTGCGTGTAGATTGCCCGGGGATTTCCCATGAATCATCGGGTTTCCTTTCCCGGTCTCACAGTCGGTACATTCGCCCACATATCGTTGAACGCTCCGATACAGTCCTCTCCAATGAAATCGCGATCTGATCCTCTGATAGGTTCGGCCAATACCCTGATGGCCTCCTTTCAGACTCGTGTGATAGTGATGCAAAAACTCCTGCCGCAACGTCTCAGGGATCACCAACCGCATCAAACCATCGCGATCTTCTGACTCTCTTTTCGCCATGGGGCAAACAAATAGCAGATTGTTCTCATCGATCTCGTATTCCGGCGCCAGTTTGGCGCACATCTTCACTTCTACCGCATCCAAGTTTGATACGTCGCCACGTAGATACTTCTTGAGATTGACAATCCAACGCTCTTCATCTTGAGCTTGGACAATTCGTTGAATCCTGATCCTCTGTACTATCTCCTCCTGTATCACTTCAGGTTCATGACGTATCCTCCTGGCTGATCTCGCGATCGCAGTTACCCGAGCCAGCTGACCATCTTGCTTGGGCTTCAACAATTCATCGAGACGGTTCAGAGTCATCAGATCTTGCCGATCCTCTTCAGCTACAACCGTTCTTCCCTTTTCGCTCTGCAATGCTGTGCTGGCTAGTCGATCTGCGCTCTGATTCCACTCTCGCTTCATATGCAGAAACTCGTGACTAGGCCATGACTGCAGCTTCTCCAACGCTTTGTGTCTCAGAAGCTGAAGGCCCGGTGCCTTGCAGTCGATCTCACCGCGCATCTGTCGAATCACCAGACTGGAATCTCCACACAGTATTACTCGCCCCCTATCCAGATCGGCGAGTAACTCAAAGCACAGTAGCAAGCCATTATACTCAGCTTCATTCACAGTCAGATCGTGAACATATCTCGATTCGGCCGCCACGATCGTCCATTCGGGTAACTTCCATATCACGGCACTGAACGACCCTCCTTTCTTTTTTATCCTAGCCGATCCATCGAAACTGGCCACCAGCAACTCCTCACTTGTTTCCACCGTTGGAGGAGGCATCGATATTTTGAGTCGACAGTCTTTTCGTGGGGAGATCGCAATCAGCATCTCTTCCACTTCTCCTCTCGGAGTGATACTCGCTGCTAACATGCCCAGGATCTCTTCCTCTCCTCTTTCACATTTCTTCACCTCCATAGTCCAATTTGACAACAAAGCAGCCCACCGTCCTAATCTCCCGTTGAGCCCTCGAGACTGCATCAACCAGGCTAACGTAGAATGTCGGGTCAGTACAGTGATCTCCCGCGAGGCAAGCGTAGTATAGCATACATCCAGCACACGAAGTAGCGCCAGCACTTCTTTTTCTACCGTTCCGTAGTTAAGCTCATTAGGCTTTAAAGTGCGGCTAGTAAACGTCACCGGATGGTACACGCCATCGTACTCCTGTATTAGGGCCGCTGAGACAGCCCACTTGCTAGCGTAGACCACGATTACGGGGGACCGATCTGGGTCGAAATGCTTGAGCATGGGAGCTGTAGCTATCTTAGCTTTTAGCATAGTGAAAGCAACCTTGGCTTCCGTCCATCGACCCTCGTTGGAGCATTCGTCTCTTGCTGCAAGCTGAGATCGGCCGATCTCGAAGAAATCCGATTCTCTTAACTCATACACACCGCGGCATACACCGCGAAATCCTCAATGAAGCGACGGTAGTAGTTCAAGCTCCCGAGAAAGGATTGCATAGCTCGTAGCGTGCTAGGAAACGGGATGTTAACCAACGACTCTAGGTTCTTGGGCTGAGCCTCCAGACCATCCATCGACACTCGAGGTCCCAAATAATCGACCTTACGGCACCCCCAAAAGCTCTTCGTGAGGCTGATAGACAGATTCCACTTATCACATGCCTCCAGCAACCGTTCTACTTTTGTGTACAAAGATCCCCATGACGTGGCTGGTATGAGAATATCGTCAATGTAAGATCGGCGTCCCAGTATAGACGGTCGTCGATCTGTCTCAGGCTCTCCATCTTTGAACACGTCGATCGGGCCATCAGAGGCTGATCTCTGACCGATCTTGAGATATCCATACAACGCATTGTCCACCAGACGTTGGTAGATCTGGGGAGCGTTCTTAAGCCCAAAATGCATTCGCAGCCACTCGAACAAGCCAAACGGTTGACAAACGCTGAGATCAGTTTTGATCGTTCAGTCATTTCGACGACCTAGAATCCACTAGCCATGTCTAGCGAACAGAACCATAGAGCTTTATCCAGATCTTCCAACAGATCGCTGATCAACGGCATGGGATAAACCATCAGACGCGTCAGCTGGTTCACTCTTCGATAATCAATGCAAAGGCGAATATCCACTCCGTTCTTCTTGATGATCACCACTATCGGAGACGCCCAAGGTGACGTGGATGGCTGAACGATCTTGGCTGCTAATAGTCCTTTGATGAGATCTGACAGCTTCTCCCGATATTTGATTACGACCGGACGCACTCTTTGCGCTATCGGTGCTGCCCCACCGACATCGATATCACAGATCGCGCCTCGTGCTGCTGGTGGTAGAGCATTACCTTTACCCATGAGGAGGTGACGGCTCTTCCAGATCAGCGATCTGAGCCGTTGTTGATCTGTGGTGAGAGGCACATCGGGATCACCGATCTGAATGTCCTCAATCGTAACTTCTTCCGTAGTCGCCGACATCTCTGGTAGCACGGCCATATGCTGCTCGATATCTTCCGCAAACAAATCTCCGCTCTCGTGGTGATAAACTGGTATTTCTGCAATCTCGACGTCTTCAGTATTTAGCATTATTTCTTCTTTAGGCCCCTTCGTCTCTTCCGGCTGGCCCAATTTCAACAGTCGGTCAGTCGGCTCAGCCTTCGGTAGAGACGATCTGTCACGTAGCCCTTCTTGACCGGTGTCGCGGTCTCCCTTCGTTGCATGTTGGGTACCGATCTCATGACCGTTCTCCATCCGCGATAGTTCGGCTCCCCTGACCGTTACTTCCCTCGCAACTACAGCATCTGCCTTTTGCGAATCGTCATCGTTAGCTTGCGGCGTTACCGTGGAGATCGCCGGAGACAGGTTCTGTAACGCATCAGACGGACGTTTCAAGATGCGTTTGGGAGCGGCATACGTAGGACGGTCTACCAATGGTCCGATCTGTTCTTTCGGGAGTTCGTTCACTCGATCCGTCGTAGCCTCATATGCCAGAGTTTGCCATTACTTGTACTTCCCTGACCCGACTGTCACCAAACCTTGAGTTCGCGGTACCATATCGCCTTCGACCCACATGCCTAATATAGTGTGGGTAGGCAGTATGATCTCACGGTCGCCAATGTTGGTCATCTGCAGGTATTTCGTCTTACCCCACCCCGAGATCACAGTGGGGACCCAATCTAGTCCTCTAGCGACCCACAACTTCATCTTAGCCCCTCCGATCCCGATCTTCACTTCCCTTGACTCTCCGACCGGGATCACCACGTGTTGGTCCTTCGCCGTTATATGTTGTATCTTCGATCCATACGCGGGGCGACGTCCTGCGAGATGAATGCGGATTTATTCTGGTAGACATAGCGCGCCATTCGCTAGATCGAGCCGCACTCCAGCAGGCACCATAAAATCCATACCCAGAATCGCTTCTTGCCCTGCCAGATCGCCTACCCATACATTCAAATAGTATACCAGCGATCCCGCGAGGGTCACCTTGATCTTGGTACGTCCTACTGTCATGTACGGAGTTTCTCCAATCCTAATACATTCTTGTCGTTGACTTTCGTCAATATTGCAACCGACCTCACGAGCAAAGGTGGTGTCAATGATCGACACTTCAGCACCAGAATCAAATAACAGAGTAGCTTTTACATTGTTGATCTTGCCAACAGCTTTCGCCTGCTTAAACCACTTCCCGGGCGAGTAATGTTTCCAGTATTCGCAAGATTCACCGTAAGCGAGCTCGATCTCCATAGTTGGTTCAGATCGCGAGTACTCATCGATCCTCCTCAGATGAGAGACAGAAGTGACACGTCTTGACTTTGGACGAGATGTATTTGTTTCCTTCTCTGTATCCTGCTTACTCTCGCGATCTGTCTTCTTTTTTTCCACGTATGCAATAATGCAGAGCCCAGAACGCTCGACTCGTACCAGATTCAAACCTGGCGAGCGTCCTAGTTTAACATCTTCTCGGCCTTCTCTGGTAGCATCCCCGCATGCTTATTCGGGACGTACCACTGACGGATCATGTTGTAGAACTCCTCCATGGGACACTTCCCCGGGTCGTGCATCTCACCGCAAGCACGACACACGAAAAAACAATTGTCAGAGGGGTGTCCTTTACGCCCACATTTCTGGCAAGTGAGCCGCTTCCAGCAACCGAGATCTCTATGCTTGGTCGATCCACAATGAGTACACGGCTTCAGTGGCATATTGCGATCTTGATAATCTTGACGAGTGTTCGGGTCGGCCGATCTAGCGTTTGCTGCAACGTCATTGGGGGATGAACGCCGATCCGCAGTAGCAGCCACATGGATCGATCTCAATCGATCTTCCAAATCCGATCCGCAGGTGTACGATCCTGACTCGCTGCTGACGTCCTCGGTACGGACCATCTTCACCGCTCGTGCAGGCTTAGACAGCGCTGGACCCGGAGTTCCCTTCTGCCTGAATTTGGACGATCCCATCATCACTTTCCCTTGACGCGATCTCCCTTGTTGATATCCATGCAGTGTCTTTTGCATGGCATCCGTGTCTTCTACATTCAGCAGTAACAATTGATTGGACAGATCGGGGTCGTCCAAGGTGTCAATGAAATGATTGACATGTTCCTTGCGCGCAGCTGGCAATCCAGTCATCACCGGTATCTTCGCCTGCATTCCCATCACATTAAGCCGATACAGGTACTGTAAAGGATCTTCCTCCGATTGTTTCTTTGCATGGTAATATTGCTGGCTCGCGTACATCCCGTGTCCCGCATATTCCACAAGAAAACTGCTCATCAATTCTTTCCAATTGAATCTCGTCGATCTACTCAGCTGTCGGTACCAGTAGCGGGCTGGGCCCACCACGAGATTACCGAAGACCAGACATCTCTCTTCGTCCGGTGCTTGTTCCCGGATAAACGCTGAATTCACTTTTCCGATCCAGGTTCGCGCTTTGCCTTCTTCCCGATCCTTCCCTGAGAATTCTTTCAGCTCAGAAATCGCTGAGATTCTGATCCTTTGCGTGATGTTTTCCCCTCCGGTAGTCACACCGGTCGCGGCTACGTGAGGGCGCCGTGGTTCGGGCATCCATAAATCATCCGGGTCGTATTCCGTCCCATGATGGATCTGTTGGTAAGTGTCCGACCCCACCGACTCCATCTCCACATCCGGCATGTCAAGGCTTTCGTGTGAAGGTTTGAGCAAAGTACGTCGATCTGGGTAGCGGTTTGGCTGTCGATTCATTCGCTGAGCTGTACGTTGATCCGCCTCGTACTTCTTCATGGCTGAATTGAAGTACCGACTTAGATCGCCCTCTTCTTGATCCTCCAGCCCAGTGCGGGTACTGGCCGATCTCTGCGGCATGCTGCTCTTGGCTTGTCCCTTATAGGCGTCGATCTTGGCTTGTCCGATCTTGTCCTTTAAGAACCTTCCACCCGATGGTCCTAGAGACATCTGACGAATGCTGATGGATCCATCTGACTCGCTCTCGGAGTCATCCGAGGAGTAGCGGGGCGATCCCGCGGGGTGTTTACGGAGCGAGCCCGAGGGCGTCCCGATCTTGTCTTCAGGAGTATTCGCTTTGCCCACCAGCATTATCATGATCTCTACAAACTCATTCACCGCGTCCTTCAACTGTTCCAAGCTGCAACTCAGCAGTTCATCTCCATCAAAAGCGTCAGGGCAGATACCCATGTCGTCCAACATCTGCAAAATCAAATTGATCTCGTCGACTTTGTTGGTCCCGTGAAGTGGGACCGAGATCGGCTTATCCAGAGGACCAATCACCTTGGGCCTTAATATCTTGAACACTGGGTCCGTCTTGAGCAGCGTCTTCAACTGGCCATTCAAGTACTGCCATTTTGCACGCTCCCGCGCTTCACCCGTCGTCTCATTCTCCCTGGACGCGATCTTTATTGGGTTACATATTGCGTCTTTGGCATCGCGATCTTATCTGGTGTTTCATCGTATTCCTCTTTGGCTCCGATCTTTGATTGCACGGTTCGGCCGATCTGGCGATCTTTGACATCTGATCCCATCGATCTCGTCGCGGATCGTTCTGATGTGGTCGATCTCGCGATTGTGCTTTTCGGCTTGAGGTCGGGCGATCTATCGACTACGATATAGGGTTTGGCTTTCGCCGATTTGGTTTTCACCATTGGATATTCATCCAGCAGATCGCTCTTTGCAGAGCGATCTGCGGTGGCCCCCGAATGGACCCTAGGAGGGGGTTGAGGTTTATCTTCCAGATCGATCTCTCGATCTTGCACTTTCATTTTCATTTCGTCAGAGCCCCTCCTAACACTCTGATGACCTGAGGATCTTGTGATTCTGCGTGTCTGCGTCGATCCCTCCGTCGCTGACACTTCAATCCCAGGTTCTTGCTTGATCTTGACATCTTCGCCAGTGGACGCACGGTAAAATCCAGAGGCCTCAGAAGTTCCGGGCATGCGGACCATTGTGGTGGAGTCCATCTCACAAAATTGCTTGTATGAGTGTCGATCTTCCACTTGCCTAGACTTGCCGACTCACGGAGGGGGTACTCTGATCCGTGCCTTACTGTATAACCTTGTGCTCACCTTGTGTACCCGTCGGTTGGGCTGGCTTGAGCTCTTCGTAACGGCCTTGGAGGATGTCGATCTCGCTGAGAGATTGGGTTGAGAGTTCGCTTCCGGTGCGAAAATCTTCACACCACGAACAGGGGTTCTGCGATCTTGATCTCGAGTCGCGGCAATCTCCAGGTACAGATGTCGCGTTCTCGATCTTGAATCGCACCGATATCGATTTGCCTTCGGGATCGGGGTCTTTGCTGTGCGGAAATCTTCACTCAGCAAATAGTAGTCTTGCGTCGATCTTGCCTTGGGATCGGTCCGATCTGGTCTTGGGATCAAATGAAACGTGCCGATCTGTCCAGGGGATCGCTTCGATCCTGCTCGGTCTTGTCTTGAACGCCTTGTCCAGATCTTCTGACCACTTGAGCTGTCTCGCGATCCTGTGTCCAAAATCCTTTTCCTTTTCCGTTGTGTGCTGCTACCCTAGCAGTTGAGTTGAGTGTGAGTACTTGATCGATCCGGGCCAGATATCCCGGGATCGCTCTTCTCGATCTTGGCCAATAATCCAAGATGGGTCTTCTGTGTCCCTGTAACACGCGTGCCTTAACCCGCCGGAGAAGCCAAATCAATCTTGCCTGGAGAAGAGGGGAGGATAACGTGCGTCGTGAGCAGAAGAAGTAGAGTTCAAGTCTGTTTATTAACCAACCAAATTACTATCCAACCTACCCTTAAGCCTATTCTTAACTATAGGTCACTCTTCAAACCGATATCGCCTTGAATCTGGTTTGCCCCCTTGCCACGTGTCGAAATTTCGTGCCCTGTACTCCAATGATAGCGCCAATATCCCCGATATCGTACCTAGAGCACCAAATGGACCAAAATCTCCTATATGGTACCAAATACCCATTCTTGGCACCCAAGTACCCAATATATGACCCAAAATGCCGAATGTGTCCAAATTCACTTTGCGACGTCAATTCGGACAGCTTCCACTGACGCTTTCGGCATGAAACTTCTTGACATCACTTAGTGACCTCTATCAAGTATATTCCACATGATCCAGTATCTTCATCAACCATATATTCATGATCAGTGTGGAACATGACCGATCTGTCATCCAATATCGAGATGTTGGAGGTCGATCCGGTCTGAATCGGCAATTAACACTTTTTCATCTCCTCATACGTGCTTCAATATCATCCTCCAGTGTTATCCAATCGACAACTTCATTAATACGTCTCGACATCGGTTTCCTTGACTCCCCTGAGTATGCAAAACTTCCAGATCGGTGTATAATTAACCAAAATCAGTACTCCCAATTTAGGATCGGTAAAGAGTATCACCGATCCGTATGGTGTTGCACCTTCTTTGCCGATTCACCGACCCGTACCACCTGGTCCCAGATGCACTTTGGGGAGTCACCTTGTCCCAGATGTGTCAATTCTCCAACAAACCGTTGCCACAACATGTCGATCTGCGATCTGATCTTAGCCTGCTTCAATGTACGTATACTTCTTCTTGACCGGCATTCCAATGAGCTGTATGACTTCATCCCGACGTCTGGTTCCAGATCGCCCCATAACATTCTGCAAGATGTTACACCTTCGTCGTAGAGTCATATCCCATCACCCGGTCCCAGATCCTTGTCCCAGATTGTTCCATGTAAATCGTTCCAGATCGCTCCGTCCCAGGTCGATTCACACCCATTAGTCTAATCGACAGTTGGACCGGTTCGCCGATCCCGTTAATATCATCTTCCACCTCCGTATTGGATCGCCAGGTCCCATGGCCTCACTTTCCACCAGTAAGCGGCGCTTTAAAGGTGTGGCCACCGATCCTCGTACAAAATTTGAGTAGTGACTTTGCCACAGTGCCTTGTATGTAGCGAAAGATGCGCTTGACCGCAACCCAGTGTTCTTTTTGGGGACTCTCCATGAAGCGCGACACAAAGCTCACAGCATAGGCGATGTCCGGTCGTGTTTCAGTCTTCAGATGCATCAAAACACCAACAGCTTCACGGAATGGAACATCGATCTTGCTCGCAGCGTTTCTTGACATCAGTCGAGAGCTGACATCCACAGGACTCGCCACAGCCTTGCACTCCTCCATTCCAAAGCGCTTGAAGATATCATCGACACAACGGCGCTGACAAATATTCACACTGCCATCTTCACCGTCCAAAAAGCTCTATCCTAAGAACAAATGTACATTTGCCGCTGTCTGTCATCTCGAAACGTGTCTTCAGGTCGTTCTTGGTTCGCGCAATTTGTTAGAGCGAGCTTCCAGTCACCAAGAAGTCGTCCACGTAGACCAGTACAAATACACGATGGCCGTCCGAAGTCTTGATGTAGAGACATGGGTCGAAGTCCGATACTCGAAATGCAATGAAGCACACAAACTCGTCGAACATCTCATTCCACACTCACGACGCTTGCTTGAGGCCGTAAATTGACTTCACCCATTCTAGGCAGTCGAACGCACTATCAAGTTCAACGCCTTCAGGAATCACACAGATGTGGTGAAATCGATCTCACAAAATTACTTTAGTGAGTGTCGATCTTCCACTTGCCCAGACTTGCCGACTCACGGAGGGGGCACTCCTATCCGTGCCTTGCTGTATAACCATGTGCTCATCTTGTGTACCAGTCGGTTGGACTGGATTGAGCTCTTCGTAACGGCCTTGGAGGATGTCGATCTCGCTGAGAGATTGGGTTGAGAGTTCGCTTCCGGTGCGAAAATCTTCACACCACGAACAGGGGTTCTGCGATCTTGATCTCGAGTCGCGGCAATCTCTAGTTACAGATGTCGCGTTCTCGATCTTGAATCGCACCGATATCGATTTGTCTTCGGGATCGGGGTCTTTGCTGTGCGGAAATCTTTACTCAGCAAATAGTATTCTTGCGTCGATCTTGCCTTGGTATCGGTCCGATTTGGTCTTGGGGTCGGCCGATCTTGCTGGAAGTACGCAATTTGGGCAGATCGGTGTCTTGTTTCGCCAAAATGAAACGTGCCGATCTGTCCTGTAGATCGTTTTGGTCTTGCTCGGTCTTGTCCTGAACTCCTTGTCTATATCTTTTGACCACTTGAGCCTCCTCGCGATCTTGTGTCCAATCCTTTTCCTTGTGTCTGCTACCCTAGCAGTTGAGCTGAGTTTGATTACTTCATCGATCCGGGCCAAACTTCCCTAGATCGCTCTTCTCGATCTTGGCCAGCTTTCCAAGATTGGTCTTTAATGTCCTTGTAGCACGCGTGCCTCAAACCGTCGGGGAAGCCAAAGAAATCTTTCCCGGAAGTGGGGGGGGGAACGTGCGTCGTGAGTAGAAGAAGTAGAGTTTAGGCCTGTTTATTTACCAGCCAAAATACTAGCCAACCTATCTCTGGGCCTATCCCTAACCTTAGGTCGCTCTCCAAACCAATATCACCTTTAAGTTTGACCGCCCCTTGAGCACGTGTCGAAATTTCGTGACCTGTACTCCAAAGATAGCGCCGATACTCCCGATATCGTACCTAGACACCAAAAAGGGACCAAATTCCAAATGTGGTACCAAATACCCATTTTTGGTACTAGAGAGCCCGAAATAGTGCCCAAATGCCGAATATGCTTAATCCATTTTGCGACGTCAATTTAACCGGCTTCCACTGGCTCTTTCGATCTGAACTTTTGAGACACCACTCATGGACCTTCAACAAGCATGTTTGTCATGATCCAAAAATCTCATCAGCGATATATACATACCCAGCATGGAACAAGACCGACCTGATGTCCAATTCGAGATTGTTGAGGATCGACACAGTACAATCTGGCCATATCTGTTCTTCCGTTCATTGTGCGTACTCCTATACCATCCTCAAGGGTTATCTGCTCAACGGGACCATCCGCAGTTCTTACAAAGGTCCCACAGACTCCCACGAACATCCACACTTTCAGATCAGGCTATACTTAACCAAATCAGTACTCCCATTGGGGAATCGGTGATGTGTATCCTCAATCTGCTGGATGCTGAACCTTGTCACAGAGTCACGTCGCATCGCCTGGTCCCAGGTGTATCTTTCTCAGAATGATTCTGCTTTAACATCCACATCCTTGCCTTTGATCAGCCTTCAGAGCGGTCGTTTGGTTCAATCCAGTCCCTCGTCCCAGATCGCACCGCGAAATCTCCCCCTTTCTACGCCCCATCTCAAATCGTTCCATACCCATCAGTCTGACGACAGTTGGAGTGGATCGTTTTTCTCCGTTGGGATCACCTTCCATCTCTTTATTGGATCGCCAGGTCGGAAAATGGCATCATTCTCTGCCAGTAAGTGACGTCTTAACTGGGTTGTCAACGATCCATGTCCCATCATTTGATGAATGACTATACCACAACTGCTCCATTAACAATAAGGATGTATTTTTGTCCGTAGTTGACGCATTGCTTATCCACCGACTACGGACGGAAAATACACCCTCGCTGAGATTTAATTCAAGGCAAACGGTCCACGGTGCCTGTGAGGCGTGGCCGTCACAAAGTATGTTCACAACGGTGGAGCAAACCGTCATTTTCAATTGTGGCACCCCGATTTGCGGCCCTAGACAAAAATAGTATAACCGATGCCAGTCTAACAGATCCTGTGATTTCCCAGATGACTAGGCCAGCGGAAGAGCCATGAAAGTCTCATTTACAGAAGAGAGCTCTTAGTGCCATGTCCAAACGGCCGACGATCTAGCGCAGCTACAAATTCTGCACAAAAGGCTACCGGCCATACCGGCAGCGCACCAATTGATTGGCCTCAAACATCAAGAGCAAGATTATTTGCACAACGTAGTGGATCCATTTACGCGTTTAGAACGAAAGTCCCGGCCTGTTTCAGAACAGTTTGACTGCTCATTTCATTTAGTCTAGACCATGGCGTCCCGACTACAGTTAAAGATAGCTTCTACTCCCGCGCTTGGTAACTGTCTTCTGATGTCTCTTATTCAAGCTCTATATGACTCGGATTCGATCAACCAAGACTCGGTACTCCGGGCGAAACCGCAAGTCTGAAGAAGGGAGTTAAATTCAAGGATTAATTTCACCAAGGGGATCAGTTTCCACACGCAGCGCGAGCCACCCCGATCAGTGTCAAGCGAGGCTGGAAAAAGATGGACGTTCACTGGCAATCAACAATTTTAATGGCATCTGGAAGAGTCCCTTAAACTCATCCAACCGCAAGTCGGAAGTCAGTGCTCACGTAGGAATTAATTATGACATGCTATGCATGGCGGGGAAATTCTTACACAGTAAAACATAATTTATACGCGGGACAAATTTGTCACTGGCACCTGGCAATGTAGTCTGTACCGCCCCAGCTCAATTACGCGTCGGAACAAGAATGTCGAGACTGGGTAACACGTGCTTCTGACGGCGGCTGTTTGTTTTCATCCGTTGCGCAGGACAAGCAGCTGCTGGAGAGAAGGGCGCCAATCGTGTAACGTCATGCGGAATATCATTACTTGGCCTTTATTCATACTCGGATACCGCCAAAAAAATTAAAACTGATGACTTAAACGTTTCAAACAATTTTAATTTGATTTCTCACAAGTGACAGATGTCGTCATACAAGAGGAAGCGGACGATTCTAAAGCCGATGAGAGTGGGGTTTGCAGTAGCTATCTCGACGACAGCATGAACGCAGTCGTTATCTCGACGACAGCATGACCGGTGGCCTTCGCGAATCTTAGGTTTAGGCACTGCACAACAATGTATTATAAGGAATATCAGTGCGCTGTCTTTGTCTGCCACTACCACAACGACATCAAATCATAGTCCATCATATATTCATAATCTCAAACTTAATTTAGTACCAGGCATTGGTGGTAGTTTTTACCTCCGATGCCCCACTTCTGAATTCAACGGATCAGGAACGCCTGGCGTGAAACGACCTGTCAGATATTACCAGCTAGAACATCATCAAGATACAAGACAATGAATTTGATCGTCTAGCATCTTGGAGCAGTGACATTCACTACTATACGAGGTCAGTCAGCTACGGCATCCTCAATCCGGAACCGACATAGACTACCACATTCGTCACATTGACCACATTCGAAGTACCGAGGACAGTAATGCAACACGTATGCAACCGATACTAGCTGAATTTTTCTTCTAAGCAGATCATAGTACGACCACCACTCGCCTCTCGCCTTGGCGTGCAGAGTATCCGAGTATAAGCACGCATGCCGAGGATGTATTTCGCTGCACAGGTCAGCTCACAATCTCTTCAGACCCAAGAGCCGAAAAAAAACAAGCAGCTATTGAGAAAGATTTATGCCGCGCGGTCCTTTATATCACCCGGGGGTGAACTGCGAGTTTTTCTGACTCAGTTTAAGCTCCTTACAGGACCCGCACCCCTCATTACACTACAGGGCTTTTCGGCTTGTAGGGCCTCCGGACGGCACCGGACACTCATTAGTGATTGCTCGTCTACATTATTAGCCTATCTCCGGCGCCCTGTAATCGAACCCCCGCCGGGTATCGATCTGGGTACCTCCTGGTCCCAGTTCCAGTGGTCAACCACTCGGCCACTGGGGTCGGTCTAAACAGCTGTTGAGCACACGGACATCCCTTTCACTACCATCAGAGTGTAAAATGATATGTGGGAAGCATTAGCGGGGTCATCGACAGACTCAACTGGCGAAACCTTTCCTCTTTCGACAGCAGCACGAAGAAATACATGCCAGCCGTCCGCGCTGAACCAGACAGGCTGATGACTTTTCTCTCAGCCATTCCCGACCAACATGCACTTCTCAACGCTCCCAGTGATGCGGTCATCGTCTCATGGACTTCCTTATAAAGACGGGAAAGTATTAAGCAAATCCTTTACAGTATAGCGATAGGCTGAAGGGCCGAGCAGCCCAAAATTGGATTGATTAGTAAAGTATACGAGCTTCACGATCCCCGTCCAGGGCTTTTTTGCCCCCTCTGATCTACTGCACAGACAATTGGGATCAGCTTTTAGCACGAAGATATGGCAGTGATGAGCTTTTAAAGCAGTGTGACGTCAAAAACAAGTGTGCATTTCCACGTCACACAATTTGTGCAGAAACTCGCAATGCCAATATTAAAGCGCTCATCGAAAAAGCAGCGGGAGAAAATGAAGACATTCCGTCTCGAATCCGGCGCCATCTTACAGCACTCCGTAAAAATGAGAATTATTTCCGTGTCAATCGCAACGCTTCCTAAAATATGACTGGGCGATCATGAACATCTTCTTCAAGAAGACGCTGTTCCACGAGTCCGGTCAACAGACTCTACGCTATTAACAACACCCAGTAGCACGACTAACTTCAGCTCCCAATACCACTGGAACAACTTCGTGACGTTTTTATGGAGTACCAGCTGACACAGGAGCTATTCTCGCGTCCCACCACTATCCAAACTCACCGCCATGACCGGGCAGCACACCCTCTATTTCAATCTTACAATGCTCGAGATTTCTCGCTTGCAGCTCAACGCTCCTGGATGGATGGAAGAACATTACCATTGAACTCATCAAGCTTTATGGAGGATACAGGAGACTCACATAGCCTCGGAGGTGGAGGCGCGTTTAGGAGCGCAATTGTGGATCCTCCTTTGGGGCGTCAACACATTACATCTGTCGACTGGGGTTCTAATCGAAATGAAAGCGGCGACAAAATGGGTGGGGTAGCGCTATTACTAGACCCGAGGCAGAGGCAAGTATGTCAGCCTTGGCAGCAGGAGATATGGCCCAAGCGGGTCATCGCACTGGTGGTGGAAGACACCCTATTCATTAACGTGTACGCGACCAGTGATTGCCACGAGCGATAATTAATAAAGGCCTGCGGTAGTGGCCCTGTGTAACGGGGCACCCTGAGCTTGTACTGGTGACAGTACAAGCTACTTATTCTGATGACAGAATAAGGCGGTGCCTTGGAACTTCACGTACACTCGTACGTACAGAGGAAGACGGTAAGAAGAAGCGAGTACTTGGTTAAAGTAAAAAGCAGAACTGTATTTATAATAGTTAATGTCTGCAATAAATCACTATTTATCTTCATCTAACTATGTCTGAATACAAATGTGTATATTAAGTATCTGCTCACCACTCATTGTGTGCGTCTGTCGTGGCGTGTCTTCGTTGGTTGATATAATGGCCTATATCAACCTATTAGGAACTACTCGTAAGTGCTACAGAATCTTTGTCCTTATGACAATATTCTGAGAATATAACTCTTATAGTTATATTCTATTAACAATTTCTTATAAATTGTTATGTAACGATTCACCCCGTTACATCACCCCCCCTAACCATCAGTCACTTTAGTGACCTTATGACTAAATGGATACTCTTCCCTAATCATTTGGGAAGGGTTTGCACTTGTTGGTCCGAGTCCACTTTCCAACAGTTCATCGCAAAGGAAAACAAATTCATGCTGTGCGCGAACAAGGCCGTTGAGAGCGCGTCTGCACGTCTATGTGCAGACGCCGAAGCAGAAACCGCTGCAACCGATGTGCCATCGGTTGCTTAAGAAACTCAGCCTGTGTCACCTGGTGATGCAGGCGCTCGTCATGAAGACACTCATGTCTACACAGAGTATGAGATCGGTGTCTCATACTCTCCTGACACGGAAGACGGATCCGTATCGACGGCGATCGTAACTAAGCCGCCTGCCAAGCGTGGCATGGATGATGCTATGCGTCGCAGCGTCTTTGGTTCATCTGACGAATCAGATGAACCATCACCAAAGCGAAGGCGCTCGAGGTCGCGAGACTCGGGCGCTAACAGTGGTGTCGGTTCTCCTATGGACACCACTTCGCAACGAGGTGCCAGTCCTTCTGTTGGCACGTCGCAAGAAGATCGGGACCGCAGTGTGTTTCGTCTCGCTCCCGAGAAGAAGGCATGGATGCCTCCAAAATCCGTCATGGATCACTTGTCGGCAACGACGAGTGATCGTTATCGAACACGGTTGTTCAATTCGTCAAGGATCTATCACCTTGACCCCAGCGCGAAAAACTATCGCGCTGAGAATGAGTTCTTCATCGATGCTTTCTTTAGACACCGATGGTACAGTGGGAATCACAATCGTGATGGTCCCTCACTGCTTCAGGCGTGGAACGCCTACATCCATAACCTTGAGGATGTAGGTCGTGACGCTTGGAACGACAAACTTATCAGGGGTCGTGATAAGTTTGAAAAGCGAACCCCGACAGGAGCACGCTACAATCTGCATCGTCTGTCAAGGGAGGGTGAGTTACCCTGTCTTTCCTGGGGAGAACCTTGCCCTTGTTGTGTAAACAACTCTGCGCGCGCACCTAAGGGGGCTTACCTCCTTACTAGCCCGTGGTGGCGCGCACGTATGTCTAGTGAGATGTACGAAGGGATTGACAACCTGAAATCCCTTTACGACCGTGCCGGGAAGACTTCCTCCGGCGGTCCTTCTGCGGCATAGGATGTGCCGCGGTGTACTGCTCAACCAGACCCAGTGCGTCTCCCATCAGTTGGGAGCGGGGGTCCCAAGTATCCCAGGACGGGGGATAGCCGCGCCACCGGACGAGATGACTCGTCCGACGTCCGTTCAAGTCGCGGTGGCTCAACAGCTGCTCAATTAGATAGCGCTGGCCACCGCGAGAGTCCTATAAAGGAGGTGGTGGAGGAGGAAAGACGCTCTCCACACGATCATGGGGATCCGTGTGTTCCCGAGAGCTTCTTTGATCGCGTAACGCAAGGGTTACGCGACGATCTCGAACATGAGCGGGACAGGCGTCTCCAACTGGCGGACACTGTCTCGAAGCATCGAGATGAGTTTGCCTTTGCTCAGCTTGAGAACGAGAGAGCTCTGACATCTCTTCGTACCGAGCTAAGGGTAGCTCGTGGGATTGCTGATCGGTCTCGGGATGAGATAGCTGCTCTTCAGACCCTTGTCGATGCCCACCATCGGGAGCACAAGGCTCTCTGCGAGATGCTTGAGCACAAGGGCGTTCTTCATCGGAAGAAGCAGCGTACTGATGGTACGGCTTAAGCCGACCAACGTAAAACGTGGGATGCGTTCGCATCTTACGTGGTAACTCGATCGTGTATGCATTGCCTAGGCGGTGCAATACACGAAATGGGCCAATGTACTTGGGTAGTAGTTTACTGCTACCCAAGTTAGTCACTACATGTTTTGGTAGATTAACCGTAGACAGTAGGACTAAGTCACCTTTATTAAATAAAAGAGTGTTTGCCCTTCCATTCTTGTCAGCGTTTTGCTTTTGCTTATCCTCCGCTTCGGCGATGGAATCTTGCACAAAACGGACTACCATTTCACGAGCCAGTATGAACTCATCTGATGACTCGTTAGCTTCAGTGCGCTGTGAGTGCACTGCAGCGACATCAATCGTTTCTTCAGTGAGGGCTTCCTCGCTCTCGATGGCATCATCTTCTTCGATATCGATGTTATCGATATCGGCATCAAACGCAATGACCTCTTCGTCAGAGCGTGATGAGCGTGAACCAAATCGGTTTTTGCTCTCTCGAGTCCCTCCCCCCTTAACCCAGAGTTACACTCTAGTAAGGTGGGTACACGCGGATGACGTAAGCCATTCACGTAAAACGGTGTATGTGTCGTGGACGCATGCACCGAGTTGTGAATGGCAAACTCTACCATTGGCAAGAACTCACTCCAACTCTCAAAGGAGTGTACGTATCCTCGAAGTATCTCTTCAAGGACACAATTGGCACGTTCCGTCTGACTATCTGACTCTGGATGATCAGATGTCGACATCTTCAAGCGCGTTCCGAGTGATTTGAACACGGAACGCCATAAATCAGCAGTGAATCGTGGATCTCTGTCTGATACGAGTTCACGGGGCAACCCATGAAGTCGTAAAATGTTGTCAATAAAGACACAAGCACAGCCACTTGCCGTGATTGACTCTGGTACAGCCACAAGGTATACCATGTTGCTGAATCTGTCAACAAATACGAAAATAACCGTATTCCCGCGTGCGTCTTTGGGTAAACCGAAGACAAAATCCATTGAGATGGATTCCCAGCACTCAGCCGGAACCGGTAGAGGCTGTAAAGGTGCACGCAGTGAAGGACTTGACTTCACTTGTTGACATACTGCGCATGCGCGAACATACTTTCGCACGAACTGATACTGGCGGGGCCAGTAAAAGTCTCGACTCACCGTGATATATGTTGTCTCCCGGCCACGATGTCCTCCTATAGGAGCATCGTGATACTCGAACATGATCCGCAAACGCAGATCAGTATCATCTGGAATGACAACACGTGTTGTGTCACCAGAAACGGCTGTATAATACAGTAAACCGTCGCGAGTAGTGCATCGATCTGATGCAGATCGATACGCAGACGACAATCGTTTCAACGATTCTCGAGATGGTTGGGAGAGATGTGTCAACAAGTTCACAATCTCAACATCTTGGGCGTATGCCCGCCTCACATCATCATGCAACGTTGTAGATGGGACTGAGGACGTCATAACCGCAACAGTGACTGTCTCACTGTTAGGTTTCGCGACTGTTTCAAAGTCGGGACGACGTGAGAGTGCATCAGCGACGACATTAAGTCGTCCTGGTTTGTACTCGACCGTAAAGTTGTATTCTGCAAAGAATGACAACCACCGCGCCATTCGTTGTGAAAGATATGGGCTGTTTACTGCCGTGCGTAATGACGCATGGTCAGTGTAAACAATGAAGGGTCTATCTCCTAATAGATAGACTCTGAACTTCGCGAGTGCATACTTCATGGAAAGGAGTTCCTTGTCATGCACTGGATAGTTCCGCTCAGCTGGTTGCAGCTGACGCGACTGATAGCAGACGACGCGTTCAACGCCTTCAAGATCGTACTGCATTAATGCACAGCCGATTGCGAAATCGCTGGCATCACAGACCACATGAAATGGCCTTTCCTGATCGGCAATTACTAGGACTGGGGATTGTATCAAGCTCTGCTTGATACCCTCAAAGGAGCGCTGACATTCAGCGTTCCATGACCACCTCTCGTTCGTTTTTAACAAACGAGAGAGGTGTACAGTCATCTCGGCGTAATTGCGTGAATACTTATGCAAATACGCCGCTAGCCCGAGGAATTTTCGAAGACCTTTGACATCAACCGGCACGGGCCAGTCGGTGATCGCCTTGATCTTTTCGGGATCAGGAAGTACACCGTTCTTACCAACGATGCACCCAAGAAGTGGTATTTCGCTTGCTGCAAATACACGCTTCTTAAGGTTTGCATACAATTGATGCTTTCGCATGATTGTAAGAACCTGTCGGACGTGGTACCTGTGAACCTCAACATCCGACTTTCCATCCATATCCCGACTATGGATGAATACGTCATCGAAAGAACTCGGCGCGAATTCTCGTACTGGTCTCAACAGATGTCATACACATCTGTTGAACGTGGCAGGGGCATTGCTAAGCCCTTGTGGCATTACTAGCCATTCCCAGAGCCTGCCGCTAGGCGAGCTCGTTGCGGTATAGGGTATGTCCCGTTCTCGCATAAGGATTTGATAGAAGCCATCCATCAAATCCATGGACGAAAAGATGGTACTCTTTGACATACCATCAATGATTACGTCCTTCCTCGGTATCGGCGTCTGAGCCGGTACCGTTGCAGCGTTCAATTTGTTGAACGCGTGCACTATCCGCCACCCTCCTGTTGCTTTTCGCACACAGAAGGTCGGAGAACTATGTGGGGAGGTTGATTCCATCACATGGCCCGCAGCTAAACGATCGGCAAAGAACTTGTCGATCGCAAGTACTTGTTCACGAGGCAGTGGCCACTGCTTCATGACACAGTACTTCGAGCCTGGTGTAAGCTCGACCTCGTGTCGAATACCTTTATCCTTCGGTAACTCGCACGGAACAGTTTCAGGGAATACATCCTTGAATTCACCTACGTCACGCTTACCCTGCTTGAGCTTCAAGAGTTCGGTTCGAGCTCTGAACTCAGCTCTAGGCGGTTCAAACGTTTGTCTGAGCCGCGACTTGAAGACTTCTAGCGACCCAAACGCATATGGGTCGTGCAACTTGAGCCCCAGTGCCCAAGTCTTGGCACGTCCTGCCAGATTTGACTGGGCAAATGCAACTTGCATATCCCCGTCGTCGATGCGACGCGCCCTTATGGTGTCATCCAATTCGACGAACCATCTCAAGAGGGAGTCCTCTTCGACCCCCTATACTTAGAGATGTCAATCTTCAAGGTTTCGGGTCGACGCGAGTGCATCGACCCACCAGCAGCAGCCTGTTGCTGTCTCAACAGTTCAAAATGTTGAGCACCCTGTTCTCTCAACAACTCTGCTTGTTGAGAACCTTGTTGGTGAAGCAAGGCTACTTTCTCGCGTTCTGCGTCAAGTTCATTTTGAATGAACTTGGCGATAATAGCATGTTGGGCATCTCTATTGAGAGCCTCTAGCATGACGCTAACAGCATGGATGCCCATGGTTGAACCCATCCGTTCAACCGCATCCCATTCGACATCGCTCAAATGGGAGTAGCCGTCACGCGTAGCGTGAAAGCTTTGGTCATCTTCATCATCCAACATATTCATGTTAGATGTGAACGTGGTCCTTGGACGAACTACGAAGTGCTACCAGGTGTAACGGGGCACCCTGAAGCTTGTACTGGTGACAGTACAAGCTACTTATTCTGATGACAGAATAAGGCGGTGCCTCGTAACTTCACGTACACTCGTACGTGCAGAGGAAGACGGTAAGGAGAAGCGAGTACTTGGTTAAAGTAAAAAGTAGAACTGTATTTATAATAGTTAATGTCTGCAATAAATCACTATTTATCTTAATCTAACTATGTCTAAATACAAATGTGTAAATCAACTATCTGCTCACCACTCATTGCGTGCGTCTGTCGTGGCGCGTCTTCGTTGGTATATAAAATGGCCTATATCAACCAATTAGGAACTACTCGTAAGTGCTACAGAATATTTGTCCTTATGACAATATTCTGAGAACATAACTCTTATAGTTATATTCTGATAACATTTTCTTCTTATAAATTGTTATGTAACGATTCACCCCGTTACATTCATGGTGATCGGAGATCAGGTAGCTAAACGGAGACGGTGGCCACGCATAAATCATACCCAGCAGCTAGAAGCAGGGACCATTTCTTCTGAATAGACGTGTGAATACTGCTAAATAGGTGAAATTACTACTTTGTTGCACAAATCGATGCTACACCAAATGCTGGGTGCAGATTCATCAGAGGCGGTTGAGCATTTCCCGATAAACGAATGCACAGTTAATACTTACTACACGGATAACGCAGCAGAGACAAACGATCGTTATCTTCTTCGTACAATAAGTGTAAAAGTAACGTAGTCCATAGTGTGGACACGACGGTCATTGAAGATCTCTCAAGCATCTCAATGTACATCACCTTATCGTCATCATCATCATCTTGTCATGACAAACATCGTGAGCACGACACAAAGCACCAGATTATTATCGGATGCCACACATCTGTCTAGTAAATAAGATTTTGAAGTGCGTGGCGCGTGGTGCGTCCAGAGCTTCAACATGTCTACGCGGTCGCCTTCACCTAAGTGAGAAAGAAAATGCCACAAAGATATTATGTGTTGTGCCGGCAGCCGGGTGTATCGTCGATCGTGACGGTAATGTTCATACGCTTTTAACGACCTAAGCAAAGCAAAGCACAGCAATCATGAAGTATGGATCGGGATTGCTCTGATAAAAGACTTGAATTGAACGTTTGCAGCGCTAGCAACGACCACGTAGTACAAGTTTTGAGTGATTCTCGAGTCGGAGAGTATCTTGGCGACTGTGAGGTGCAATAGGGTTTTCGCTACAACTTTCCTAGCTTTCAGCTGTACTATTTACATGGCAAGCATTATATCCGCGAAGTCGGGGTCACATTGCGTGTATGTGTATACGAGGCACTAAGTCTGCTGCACATGCATGACCGCGGACACAGCTAATGTTAGAATAAGCAGTATGGTTGATCATAATAGCCTAACTGACCAAAGGCATTGCTTACACGTACAAGAGAGGTCGGTGCAACGTTTATATGATCCCCGCTTGATGTGGTAGAGATGGTCTGCCGCATGAGGCATCTAGCTACCAAAGGAAGAAAAGCAAATCAGCTGAATGACAGTGTCGTGTTGTGGATCACAAACTAGACTCAAAGCGTCCGACTCGATCATCAAATTTTAGGGTACACATTCCAGTTCTTCGTCAATTTCTTGAAAGTGTCCATGTCGTACTTGTACGTATGGTACACACCGACCACCTCCTTCAGACGTTTTCCCTTGGCCGCGCCAGCTTTCCGAAACAGTTGAGCCATCTCAGTTGGCGATTTTCCCTCGGCCCGCCACTTTTTAAACACGCCACCCCTGCCGTCTGCGTCCATCGCGTGCAGCTGTTTCACAAATTGGCGGGCTGTTCGATCGTTTTCCAACCCGCTTAGCTGAAGAAGTTCTTCCCTTGCCCGTCGCTTACCCTCCCCAAAAAACCGGAAAATACCTCCCCTCGCTTTATGTTGAGCCGTCACGACGTCAGCCATCGCTTTCTGAGTGGCCCCCGAAAGAGCATCATCAAGCGGAACGATCATTTTCTTCGGCAAAGTAGGTGTTCTACTGAATCCAAAAATCCTCTCTTCTCCGCCGTTCTCGTTGTGCGGTTCCACCGCCTCCAAGGGGTCTGAAGCCGTGCGATCTCCGGTGGTGGTGCGCAGAAGGGCAGTCGATGCTGACGTTGTTGCCATAGAATTCGCGCTACCAAGGACAAGAAGCGCAGCTACTGCGGTAGACAACAGCCTGCCTGGTAGGTGCATCCTGTTGAACGAGATAAGGACTGGAAGTAGACTTTTTGATGTAAATTGCGGAATGAAAGAAAACCAGTCCAACGAGTCCAAGCAACCTTGTCGTTAGTCGACGGACTTTGAGCCTGTAACGAGTTGACACCCTCGCTTTCAATTCGACAACATTTCAAAAAAATTGACACAATGACACGACACGGCTTCGTATGGCATGTGTGACCTTGGCATGGTCATCGTAAGGTAAGAACTCAGCCGTAATCTGAAACCCCTAGACGCCGAATTTTTCACCCGAGTTGAGGCATGGTAATCTCGGTATGCACACTATTTGTACAGACTGGACGCTGCTTCGGCGGTAGAGTAGCATTAATAGGTAGTGGTTGCTCGAGTGAAACGGCTTACATGGATATTAACAACCGGCATCGCCTTTCTAATCGGTCAGCACAAGAGAGATTTTCTTCTCTTACGATGACCATTTGTTGGACAGTAAAAGAACGCACGTTTGTTTGGAGCATTGTGGTGCTTTTTGAGGTGATAAGAGCAAACGATGTGACGAAAACTCGGCTGTTCATCTCTGTCACATAGATGACCATCATCACGGCCACTTAAATACGAGCACATGGTAATTTTAGAAAGCCAGCGCTCATAAGTAATGACGCCAGAAGCGGGAGTTTTTTTTGTGATTGTTTACGACAAGGCAGTCTTGCTGAAGCATGGTCGCCCAGCTGAAGTAAGCTGCGTACAGATAGACGTTCCAGCGGACTATCTGTTTATAGCCTAAGACCGCCCACCTTCAATGTCTAGTGTCGATCCTTTTAATTTACCAATGACCTTTGCGGGCCTAGCACATCCTACGGCATCAAGACCCAAGGCCATGTCGCGATTGTAGACAACATCGAGATCCAAGGCCTAGCCGCAATTGTAGACAAAGGAAAAACGATTGTGGCGTGCGAGCTACCCCAGGCATTCGCTAGAGTCAGCAACCGTGTGTGGTCGTGACAATCTGGATTGAATCCGAAGCAAAAGGAGCGGCAGCCATATGCCGTAGTAATCAAATGGGAACGCGTTCATATCAACGATTCGTTCGGTTTCTACCGAGGACGTCAGCAGAAACAGCTTTTCCATCCTCTCGAATTCAAGTAGCGAGTTCTGTAGCGACGTTGCTGTCGCGGCAACAAGTGGGGAGCAATGCCAGTGACGGTTAGTACGGCATGTCACCGTGAGTAAATGAGTAAATGAGTAGATAGAAGAGCAGGCATTAGCTGTCATCAGAGAGAGGGTACATGTTCATCGTTAGCCGCCGGGCGTGACTAAGAACCCCACAATTGCTACAAAAAACTCCCCTCTACCGTGTCTTATCGAATAATTGACCTTACGTTACCCAGACGCCTACCGCCATACGTTGACGAGAAGAATATCCAGAGTGAGCGTGGCGTCGTTAAGTGCGAACCCCGGGTGATTAGGTTACGTGGGCGACTGAAATACCTGTAGTTGTGTAAAAAGCGGGTTAGTAGGGGGCTCTGCAACAACAACAAGTGCGGCTTCGTAAAGTTAATTTTGCATAGTTCATGTAAGGTTTTACATTCAGTTATGTGTTTGGGCGAGATTCTTGTGTCTGCCACTGAAGGCACAACTTACCACAGGCCTCTTCTTCTCTCGCACATGGGCTGATCAGGCTGCACACGCACATAGACATGCATGGGCGGGCAAGACGCTAGATGTAACGGGGTTGCACGAAATCATGGTACTTTGTACCAGAGGTGTTACACACCTGAGGGTTCGCTTCTGTGAAGGTGATATAGAATATCTTATCGGTTTGTAGGGGCTGACGAGTGTCAGCCATTAGATACGAAAGATCTTTGAGTAGGATTAAGATATTCTATAGGCTTTAACAAAAATAAAATCAGTTCCCATTTTGATCTGAAAGACACGTGGCTTGCGAGCCGTCTTGATCGTTGATCTCTGATCACTGAGAGTTAGCGACACCTCCTTGAGGTAGCTACTCTTGAGCACTAAGTGCTGTCGATTCACTGAATCGTTAGGTCCCCTGGAACAGGGATCTGAAGCTATAAAGCTTGTTGACTCGTAAAGTCGTTATTTCTTTAGAACTAAGTTGCTCGTAGAGCGTTAAGTCTTCCTCTGACTTAAGGAGCTGTGTAGCTCCGCTACACTTGGTAGCACTTGTAGTCAATCTACGCCTGAGTCTTTAAGACTGATCCTCTGTGAGGATGGAAAACATCACTCCCCTATCTGAGGCCCAAAAGGTCGCGCTTGATAAGCTGACCGCATCTTTGGGTCCAGAGTACGTGGAGTTCCTTGTTTCACAAGGTCCTGAAGTGCTTAATGCACGTGTTGAAAGCTTCATGCAGTATGAAGCGACCCTTTTAGGGCAGGTCCAAGACCAAATAGCGTCGGCTATGCCTATACGCTACGTGTCTGTACCAGATGAAGAGGCTAAGCCTCGTCCACTTAGAGTGGAAGTAAAAAACTTCTCCGGTAAGGAGGGTGAGAACCTCATCCTCTGGATCCGTGAGATCGAGATGGCCATGAGATCAGGTCTGATCACGCTTGACCATCAACAGGTCTCGCTGGCTATCTCGAAGCTCGATGGTAGAGCTAGAGAATGGGCCTTGACGTGTATCACGTCGGTGGACATAGCGTTTCCCACATGGGAGTCGCTCAAGTTACAATTGGTACAGGTGTTTTCTCCACCTAACCAGGCTTACCGCGTGCGCTCACGCTTTCTTTCTACCCGCCAGGGTAAGAATGAATTATCGGACTATGTCCAAGAGCTGCGAACGCTCATGGCTGCAATGCAGTCTGACCCTTTGCCTGAAGCAGTCCATGTGACTATCTTCATGGAAGGTCTACGTACTGGCATTGCCAGAACCGAAGTTTTTCGGGTTCACCCCTCTACGTTTGAAGAGGCTGTGAGAATTGCTCTTAATGCTGAGCATAACTTCAAGTCGGCCAGACTTGGTTGGAACGGATACAATCCTCGCTCTGTGAGAGCAAACTATTCAGGTACCACTGCCTATAATAGGCCGGAACCGATGGATCTCAGCTATGCTGAAGATGGAGGTGAAGCTGAGCTTCAAGCTGCTGAGCAGAAACACGTTGTAAGACGATGCTTTACGTGCGGAAGCACTAAACACTTGCGGCCTGGTTGCCCTTTGCGTAAGCAACGCCAGACTACGAGCCAACACTCGAGCCCGAGTCAGAAGTCTGGCATGGCACGGGGAAATGCCGACACCCAGTAGGCGCGGGGCGCCCTACTGGGGAAGAACTATGTTCTGTTACACCTTTAGAAGGTAAAGGAATGCAGGGCTTAGCCCCAAAGAGTACCATACCTACGGGTATGGTGCGTGGATACAAGTCTGGCTTGTTGGTCGCCGAGGTGAAAATTAAGGGCTTCGAGAAGCCTTGGTCGATATTGATCGATTCTGGAGCGTCTTGCAATTATGCTCGACGCCGTTCCCTTGAGGGAAGTCAGCGTTATGCTGAGGCGCTTACAGCGCATAGGGGTGATTCTATCACAATTCGTTTAGCGACTGGAAGTCGCGTAACGGTGCCTAAAGTTCCATTGAACTTAGGTATAAAGTTTTTAGACTTTGAAAGTATTGAGCGCTGTCTTGTCCTAGATTTGGACTCGAGATATGATCTCATTCTAGGTATGGCTTGGCTTATACGCCATGAGCCATGGATTGATTGGAGGTCTAAGACCTTAGGCGCTACGCGCAATGTTCCTAGCGAAGCTTTGGAGAGTCATGAACCCACCTTTGCTAGGCAGCAGAAGCGCTATTGGCGCGAGCCTTTAACAGAAGATTTCAATGTGCTGGATATTGGAATGTCCGAGTTATCTAACTCCAATGTTAAAAACATAAGTTTCGAGCCTAGCTCGTCTAAAACTAGTGAAACGGCACGTACTCCGTTGAGTGGTACTCGTTGTGATAACGAGTCACTGTATGCTGAAAGCATGGTTGGCCTAGGGCCGAGTGATCAAGGACGTGATTCCTTTGATGTGTGTATGGTGGCACGTGAAATTACACCGAGTGCGGTCGGCCGTGAGAGCACCGCACTGAATGTCAGTAACGGCGTTGTTGGCGATTCGCCATATGGTGTGGGCGGCCGTGAGGGCACCACACCTAATGTCAGTAAAGATATTGTTGGCGATACGCCGTATAGAGTGGACGGCCGTGAGGGCACCACGCTTAACGCCGGTAATGGCGTTGTTGGCGATACGCCGTATAGTGTGGGCGGCCGTAAGGGCACCACACCTAATGACAGTAATGACACTGTTGGCGATACGCCGTATAGTGTGGACGGCCGTGAGGGCACCACACCTAATGTCAGTAAAGATATTGTTGGCGATACGCCGTATAGAGTGGACGGCCGTGAGGGCACCACGCTTAACGCCGGTAATGGCGTTGTTGGCGATACGCCGTATAGTGTGGGCGGCCGTAAGGGCACCACACCTAATGATAGTAATGACACTGTTGGCGATACGCCGTATAGTGTGGACGGCCGTGAGGGCACCACACCTAATGTCGGTCAAGACAAAAGCTCTCGTGTAGAGCGTACTATGGTTGGTAGTAACCAGGGGACAATATTGTCTCGACCCCTAAGGGGTGTAAGGTCTCGAAGAGACAATCGAGACGCCGAGTAGCAGCTGTAAAGCGCCAGGCGTCCTCACAGTCACATAGTGAGATTAGCAATACACTATATATACTTGTTAATGGAGTGACTGGTCAGGTTAATGGCAATGTGAGCCTCGAAACCCTTCCATCTGTGGACGCTCTGTGTGAGCTAGACGAAATGTCTGATGGCGAGTTTAGCCAGGCCTTGAAGGCAGGAGAGTTATCCGAGTTAGCAATCATTAGACCTGATACTGACTTAAATTCTTCCTCGTTAATGGATGAGTCTGTCCTAGAGGATACAAAGGCGGCACTTAGTGCACGAAGTGGATCTTCGATCCTTAAAGATCCTTTGGATCCGTTCTATCCTTTAGTCAAGGAATTTCAAGGTGTGGTGTGTCACAACCCACCTTCTGCCTTACCTCCCGATAGAGGTGTACGTCATGAGATTGACTTGGTTCCTGGAACTAAATACTGTGTAACACGGCAGTGGCCTTTGCCTAAAGAACAGTGCGACGTCATTGACGATTTCTTTCGTGCTAAGCACGCGGCTGGAATGGTTCGTGAGAGTAAATCTCCCCATTATACACCGACATTTTGTGTCAGAAAGCCAAATGGCAAGTGGCGTATTGTGCATGCTTACAATAAGCTTAATGCAGCCACTATACCGGCGCAGACGCCTATTCCTAGAAAGGATGTTCTTCAGAACAATATGGCGGGATGTACACTGTACAGTGCACTCGACTTAGTCGATGGTTATTACCAACTGCTCATGCGAGCAAGCGATATTCCGCTAACAGCGGTGAGTACTCCGAGCGGTATGCTTTGGGAGTGGCTCGTTATGCCACAAGGGCTATCTAACGCCCCGGCTACATTTAACCGGTTGGTAACGCAACTATTCAGACCTCATCGAGGCTATGCACAAACGTACTTTGATGACATTTTTGTCCATAGTCGTGCAATGAATGGGCGATCAGATGTGGATAATCACATGGATCATTTACGAGCGGTGCTCGGGTGTATGCGGATGTATAAGCTGTATGCGAACGCATCGAAGTGCATCTTTGGTGCAGAAGAGATTCCCTTTCTAGGGTGCTTCATTGGGAAGCGAGGCCTTCGAGCGGATCCCGCTAAGGTAAAAGCAATAGTCGATTAGCCAGTCCCCAAGAACCAAAAGGACTTGCGTAAGTGGCTTGGCCTTGCCAATTACTTACATAAGTACAGTGCAAATTACGCAGATATGGCTAGGCCATTGTCCAATCTCCTTAAAAAGGATGTGGGTTGGTGTTGGGGTGATACCGAACATGATGCGTTTGAAGCCGTTAAGGAAAGTCTCCTTCATGCGCCAATATTGGCTTTGCCCGATTCTGGTCGGCCTTATAGTGTCGTCTGTGACGCATCTAACTTCTCCATAGGCAGTGCTCTGTTACAAACAGATGTCGACGGACGCGAACGCGTCATCGCATTCGAGTCTCGGCAGCTGAAAGCTGCTGAAAAGAACTATCCAGTTCATGACAAAGAGCTACTTGCTATGAAGCACGCTCTTGTCAAATGCAGAGTACATCTGCTTGGATCAAAGCCGTTTGTGATTTATACAGATCACGCATCATTACGAACTGTGTCACAGTCGCCTCATCTCTCACAGAGAATGGCTCGTTGGCTTTCATTCTTTGCCGAATATAACTTCGAGGTGAAGTACAAGCCAGGTAAGCAAAACGCTTTGGCTGATGCGCTATCGCGTCGACCTGACTATGAGCTTGCTCATGTTACGGCCCTATCGTCGTCAGTCCCTGACTTAATTCGTGCGGCATATGCCAAGGAAGATCAGTGTGTAGCTTTGCTACGTGCTCTTGGGAGCGATGAGTTTAAAGACTCGGACATAGAATTGTCGGCACGTTTACGTGCGAGGCTACATCGATATTCCATCGATAATGGCCTGTTGTGCTATCGCACGGATATTGAGGACAACCCTCGTATTGTAGTACCTCATGATGAGGAATTAAAGTATCGGATCCTCTATGAGGCACATGATACTGCTTTAAGTGGTCATCTCGGTCGTGAGAAGACTTATAGCTCGGTGAGCCAAAGTTATTGGTGGCCCAAACTTTATAAGTGGGTGCGCACCTATGTGCGTACGTGCGAAACGTGTCAACGGGTAAAACCCTCGGCACATGCGGCGGCGCCGCTGGCTAGTTTGCCGGTACCCAGAGGTTGTTGGGAGTCCATGAGCATGGATTTTGTGTTTGGCCTACCGAAAGATTCGGAAGGCAACACTGGTATTGTGGTCTTTGTTGACCGATTGAGCAAGATGGCTCACTTAGCGGCTGTGCCGGATAGCATTGATGCTGAAGGTACAGCAAAGCTGTTTATCGACCGTGTCTTTCGCCAACATGGCTTGCCTGTGGCAATTATCTCTGATAGAGACCCCCGCTTCACTGGGAAGTTTTGGAAGTCTATCTTCAAGGTGCTTGGCACTCGGTTGGACATGTCCACAGCGGATCATCCGCAGACCGACGGTCAAACTGAGCGTGTAAACCGCGTCATCAACGACATTTTGCGCAGTGTTTGCGCTGATACGTTTAGGCGTTGGAGCTCAATGCTCCCTGTTGTTGAGTTTGCGTTAAATAACGCTGTTCATGCCTCAACAGGCTTTACTCCGTTCTATATAAACGGTCTCACTCACCCTCGCGTTCCGTTAACGCTATCACTACGTGAATCAGGGCTTGGTGGGGGAGAGGTTGCCGATCGGCTTGCTGATATCAGCCCTGCTACTGTTCAAAAACAGGTAAGCGAGTTTCTCGCAACGCGATTAAATGTCTTAAGACATGTGCGTGACGCAATGGCTGATAGCCAAGATACCCAAAAACAACAAGCTGATGCCAAAGGCAGAAATTGTATTGAACGTTATGAGGTCGGAGACCAAGTACTACTCAATGCTAAAAATCTACCTACAAATGTAGTGTCTGCTGTCTTTAAGACAAAGTTGCGTCCACGCTTTATTGGACCGTTTACGGTCACGGCCAGAAAGGGACTTGCGTATACGCTAAACCTCCCGCGCAAATTGCGCACACATCCAGTGTTCTACGTAGGCTTACTTAAGCCGTACCGGGATCCTTCCCATGTGAACTTGGAGGCGCTTGCGCCGACGACAAGGGAACTGCCCCGGATTGCTGTAGACGAATCAGCAAGTCCAACTGAGCCTCACTCCGAGTTTGAGCTTGCTCCATCGCCTGAAGGCGGCTTTGCATCGCATCCAGCATGCACTGGGACTTACCCAAGGCCTCTTGAAGACCCTTCACTTCGAGAACCAATTTCTCGTGGGCCTCCACCGGTACACCGGCCGCCACCGACTTTGCTCGATGAGCATGGGTGTCGTCAATTCCATGTCGAGAGACTACTGAAACGACGTCGTCGTCAGGGCCAATACCAGTATCTGGTAAAGTGGCGTGGGTACCCTGAGTCTGAAAACTCATGGGAATTTGAGGTACCCCTTCGGCAAGACTGCCCATATGCTTTGGAGGCTTTTGAGCATCGTGGCCATGGTCATCTCGAGGCCGAGGCCGTTCACCACCACTAGTGGTGCGGGTTGGCGGGTTGTTGGTCACAGACTGACCAGCACTCGCGGCTACCTTAGTAGCCGAAGCATAGCGCGTGCGCTTGCGCAATTGGCCTCTGGTCTTAAGCTTGGCATAATCATACCGAAGCTTGCGTTCGAGACGCACATCCGCCGCATGGGCACTAGCCCTTAGAGCAAAAGTGTTGCTGAGGCGACGCACATAGTGCACCCAGTGAACAAAGGCATCGTCTTCTTCACTTGCTGTTTCGCCTGCGAGCAGGAGAATGGGTATACCCTTCATCGGTGGAACTGGTGCACCACGTGCTTGCATGTCAAGGCGTGCCTTGTATCACCTTTGAGTCGTTAGGTGCGGCTCCAGGTACCTCTCACGAAGTGCCTGGCAGCTCACCACCTCCTCAGGAGTCTTAGGCCCATGGCCAATGACCCACGTTGCCAATGTTTGGCCGGCCGCTTGACGCAGACGTTCCTCCACACTGGGTGGGGTGAACACATAATCACGCTGGCGTTCAAGGGTTGCAGTCATCTGTGCATAACGCTGAGCGTTTTCTTCTTTTTGAACAAGCAGTTGTTGTTGCTCATCGAGCGGGTTCGCGATGATAGTCTCATCAGAACCAGATGCTGCATGCTGCGCTGGCGGCGCGCTCGCACCTCCACGTTCAGCGAACGGATTTGGGGTGTTCGAAAGTTGTGCCTCAGGCATCAGTGAGCCGGACCATGTCCCTGTGTCACCGCGGACACTGGTATCGCTACCATAGTCCACCTCTTCCTCTATTCCGAGGTAGTCACACAGAGCCTTTGACTAGTTTGGTGATGAGGACATCGTGCTGGAGCGTACGTTACCGTGAGGTTCACCGTACGCGCACTGTTCTCGCTGGGAACACGAGTTCGATTGACGTTTTGGCAAACGTCAGTCTGGTGGGGGAGGGTGTAACGGGGTTGCACGAAATCATGGTACTTTGTACCAGAGGTGTTACACACCTGAGGGTACCCCTTTGTGAAGGTGATCTAGAATATCTTGTTGGTTTGTAGGGGCTGACGAGTGTCAGCCATTAGATACGAAAGATCTTTGAGTAGGATTAAGATATTCTATAGGCTTTAACAAAAATAAAATCAGTTCCCATTTTGATCTGAAAGACACGTGGCTTGCGAGCCGTCTTGATTGTTGATCTCTGATCACTGAGAGTTAGCGACACCTCCTTGAGGTAGCTACTCTTGAGCACTAAGTGCTGTCGATTCACTGAATCGTTAGGTCCCCTGGAACAGGGATCTGAAGCTATAAAGCTTGTTGACTCGTAAAGTCGTTATTTCTTTAGAACTAAGTTGCTCGGAGAGCGTTAAGTCTTCCTCTGACTTATGGAGCTGTGTAGCTCCGCTACACTAGACTTTACGGACCTGCTGGCAGACCCCGTTGCGACCTTTTTAGACTCGACACTTTGGGAAACTCGCGCTCCTTATGTGCTACTTCGTCCCAACAGCTATGGGTTCGTGCCTGTTTAGCAGCGCATCCAGTGGCTTCTGGGTCGGGGGTATCTTTCGTCACGTCTGGGTGCTGCACATGACGTGGATGGTCAACAGCGTGGCGCACTTTCTTGGCTATAAACCGTACGACCTTAAGATTCGTGCTGTTGAAAACCTCTTTGTTGCGCTTGGTGCGCTCGGCGAGGGCTATCACAACTACCAGTACGTTCACGGTTACGTTCCTTTCGTGCTTGTGGTTTTTGTAGGTGGCTAACAACATCAGTGTGCTCTATTCTGTTCTCTTTGCAGCCACAAGCTGTGTGGCACAAGGTGATTGCTATGATCGTTATTTAATTAGAATTGAAGAAATGCGTCAATCACTTCGAATTATTTTTCCAGAATTTTTTTTTACAACTATTTTATTAATTTTATTATTATTTGGAGTTTTTTATAAAAAAATCCAAATGCTCAATAAATTTTGATTATTAAAAATATTACTACTATAATAATATATTTATTATCAATTCTTTTAATATTAACATTAAATATTACTAATGTTTCGAACTTAAAATTCATTTTTATATTTTTTAAATTTTATTATATTGTAATTAAACGCAAAATTTTATATTTTAGATTAAAAAACGTTGGTTTTTAAATAAAAATAAATTTTTATTTATTAAAAAATTGTTTAATTTTTGAGCTAAAAATAAAAACAATTTCGAGTATAAAATATTTTTAAAACATATTTACAATTTAAATATAAATTAATTAAATAATTTGAAAAGAAATATAAAAAGAAGTACCTTAAAATAATATCATATCTTAACGCCAAAATGTTTTTTATAAAGTACCCGTCAGACTATGCGACAAGCGAGTGGGGGATACTCAGTGGTCAGTACAATCCGACCAAAGCCTTTATTGACTTTTGTGCGCTCATCGGCCAGGCCTATGACCTCAAACGCAGTCGCACGGCTGCCAAGACTCGTGACGTTGTGGCCAAGCAAGTGAACAAAGAGCTGATAAAGAGCGGAACGAGTCAGACCATGTCGTGGTGGGACAGCCAAATTAGCCAGCTCTGTTTCGGCAAGTCGGAAACTCAGATTTTCTAGTAGCTCTGGCAAGCACATCAGTGGTGCTCGATGGGTTTGTCCAGTATTGGTTGCGCTGTATAGATGAAAGCGTAAATAAAGGTCATCAGCAACCGTACCGGTGGGTGACCGCATATGCAATGTCGATCCTGAGCTACGATGTAACTCAGCTTCGTTTTGCAGCGAAAAAAGGGATACAAGATGATGGTGACTACTAACTATGGTCAAGACGAGGCAAAGCTTGGGTTCAAAGGTTGTACAGTTAATACTCGAGCAACTTCCAGGCTTGGTAGACACAAATTTTATGAAATGGCCGAGTCAAAATAGGGGAGCTAGCTTTGAAGCACGCCCCCTTAATACAAGTAATCCAATTCGAAGAACCAAATCAACTTGCAAAATTACATTACAGCAGTCACTATAAAATGAGTATGATGCTGTCAATATCTGTATTAACGCAGTACAGTATACTTGGGCTTTGCGATCAGCCTTTGCTAATGAGCATCCAGTGTTTGCCTACATGATAATATTCACCGGTGGTCGATTTTGAGCCAATTACGTGTGTGCGTCGCAATAGTGACCTAACCAAAGAGTGACTCCAAATATGCCTATATACTTATAAAAAGTGAACAGATTCGAACGCAAACAATACTTATAAGGTACACCTAGCCTGTAAAGGGGCACCCTGAAGCTTGTACTGATGACCGTACAAGCTACTTATTCTGATGACTCAATGAGGCGGTGCCGCGTAACTTCAGGTTTACTGGTACGTGCAGAGGAAGACGGTAAGGAGAAGCGATTACTTGGTTAAAGTAAAAAGTAGAACTGTATTTATCATAGTTAATGTCTGTTAATAAACCACTGTTTATCCTCATCTAACGATGTCTGAATACAAATGTGCATATGAACTATCTGCTCACCACTCATCGCGTGCGTCTGTCGTGGCGCGTCTTCGTTGGTTGATAAAATGGCCTATATCAACCAATTAGTAACTACTAGTAAGTGCTGCAGAATATTGTCTTTAAGACAATATTCTGAGAATATAACTCTTATAGTAATATTCTATTAACAATTTCTTATAAATTGTTATGCAACGGTTCACCCCGTTACATCACCCCCCCCCATTAACCATCAGTCACTTTAGTGACTGATTGACTGAATGGACACTCGTCCCAAATCATTTGGGACAGGATTTGCACTTGTTGACCGAGTCCACAGTCCATCAGTTTCATCGCATGGTAAGCAAGTCAGGCGGTGCGCGAACAAGGCCGCTGAGAGTGCGTCTGCACGTCTCTGTGCAGACGCCGAAGCAAAAACTGCTGCAACCGATGTGCCATCGGTTGACATAGCGTCTCCCTCTGTATCGCCTGGTGATGCAGACTCTCGTCATGAAGACACTCACGTCTTCACAGATTGTGAGCTCGGTGTCTCATACTCTCCTAATACGGAAGAGGGATCCGTATCTAAGGCGGTTGAAACTAAGCCGCCTGCCAAGCGTGGCATGGATGATGCTACGCGTCGTAGCATCTTAGGTTCGTCGGACGAATCAGATGAACCATCGCCAAAGCGAAGGCGCTCGAGATCGCAAGACTCGGGCGCTCACAGTGGTGTCGGTTCTCCTATTGACACCACTTCGCAACGAGGTGCCAGTACTTCTGTCGGCACGTCGCAGGAAGAGCGGGACCGCAGCGTGTTGCGTCTCGCTCCCGAAAAGAAAGCATGGCTGCCTCCAAAATCAGTCATGGATCACTTGTCGGCGACGACAAGTGATCATTATCGAACACGGTTGTTTGATTCGTCAAGGATCCATCACCTTGACCCCAGTGCGAAAAACTATCGCGCTGAGAATGAGTTCTTCATCGATGCTTTCTTTAGACATCGATGGTACAGTGGGAATCACAATCGTGATGGTCCCTCACTGCTTCAAGCGTGGAACGCCTACATCCATAACCTCGAGGATGTAGGTCGTGACGTTTGGAACGACAAACTTATCAAAGCTCGTGATAAGCTTGAAAAGCGATCCCCGACAGGTGCACGCTACAAGCTGCATCGTCTGTCTAGGAAGAGTGGGTTGCCCTGCCTCTCTTGGAGAGACTCGTGCCATGTTGTGTGAAGAAGTCTGCGCGCGCACCTAAGGAGGCTTACCTCCTTACTAGCCCGTGGTGGCGCGCACGTGTCTCAAGTGAGATGTAAGAAGGGATTGACAACCTGAAATCCCTTTACGACCGTGCCGGGAAGACTTTCTCCGGCAGTCCTTCTACGGCACAAAATGTGCCGCGTCGTACTGCTCAAACAGACCCAGTACGTCAACCATCAGTTGGGAGTGGGGCTCCCAAGTATCCCAGGACGGGGGATATACGCGCCACCGGACGAGGTAACTCGTCCGACGTCCTTTCACATCGCGGTGATTCAACAGCCGCTCAATCATGCAGCGCTGACCACCGAGAGAGTCCTTCAAAGGAGGTGGAGGAGGAGGGAAGACGCTCTCCAAACTTTTGTGGGGGAGCGTGTGTCTCTGAGAGCCTCTTTGATCGCGTAACTTTTGCGTTGCGCGGCGACCTCGAGCATGAGCGGGACAGGCGTATTCAACTGGCGGACACTATCTTGAAGCATCGAGCTGAGTTTGCCTTTGCTCAGCTCGAGAACGAGAGATCTCTGACATCTCTTCGTGACGAGCTAAGGGTAGCTCGTGTGGATATTGACAGATAACTGCTCTTCAGACCCTTGTTGATATCCACCATCGGGAGCACAAGGCCCTCTGTGAGATGCTTGAGCGCAGGGGCGTTCTTCATCGGAAGAAACAGCGTACTGATGGTACGGCTTAATCCGACCAACGTAAAACGTGGGATGCGTTCGCATCTTACGTGTCAGTTCGATCGTGCATGCGTTGCCTAGGTGATGCAATACACGAAATGGGCCGATGTACTTGGGTAGAAGTTTACTACTACCCAAGTTAGTCACTACATGCTTTGGTAGATTAACCGTAGACAGTAGGACTAAGTCACCTTTATTAAATAAAAGAGTGTTTGCCCTTCCATTCTTGTCTGTGTTTTCTTTTGCTTGTCCACCGCTTCGGCGATGGAGTCTTGCACAAAACGAACTACCGTGTCACGAGCCAGTATGAACTCATCTGATGACTCGTTAGGTTCAGTGCGCTGTGAGTCCACTGCAGCAACATCAATCTTTTTTCAGCGAGGGCAACTCGCTCTCACTGGCATCATCTTCTTCGATATCGATGTTGTCGATATCGGCATCAAACGCAATGACCTCTTTGTCAGAGCAAGATTAGCGTGAACCAAATCGATTTTTGCTCGCGCGAGTCCCCCCCCCTTAAACCAGAGTTACACTCGAGTAAGGTGGTACACGCGGATGGCGCAAGCCATTCTCGTAAAACGGTGTATGTGTCGTGGACGCATGCACCGAGTTGTTAAGGTCAAACTCTACCATTGGCAAAAAATCACTCCAACTCTAAAAGGAGTGTACGTATCCTCGAAGTATCTCTTCGAGGACACAATTGGCTTGTTCCGTCTGACCATCTGACTCTGGATGATCAGATGTCGACATCTTCAAGCGCGTTCCGAGTGATTTGAACACGGAACGCCAGAAATCAGCAGTGAATCGTGGATCTCTGTCTGATACGAGTTCACGGGGCAACCCATGAAGTCGGAAGATGGTGTCGATAAAGACACAAGCACAGCCACTTGCCGTGATTGACTCTGGTACAGCCACAAGGTGTACCATTTTGCTGAATCTGTCAACAAATACGAGAATACCCGTATTCCCGCGTGCGTCTTTGGGAAACCCGAAGACAAAATCCTTTGAGATGGATTCCAAGCACTCTGTCGGAACTGGTAGAGGCTGTAAAGGTGCACGCAGTGAAGGACTTGACTTCACTCGTTGACAGACTTCGCATGCGCGAACATACTTGCGCACAAACTGATACTGGCGGGGCCAGTAAAAGTCTCGACTCACCGTGAGATTTGTTGTCTCCCGGCCACGATGTCCTCCTATAGGAGCATCGTGATACTCGAACATGATCCGCAAACGCAGATCAGTATCATCTGGAATGACAACACGTGGTGTGTCACCAGTAACGGCTGTATAATACAGTAAACCGTTGCGAGTAGTGTATCGATCTGATGCGGATCGATACGCAGACGACAATCGTTTCAACGATTCTCGAGATGGCTGTGAGAGATGTGTCAGCAGCTTCACAATCTTACCATCTTGGGCATACGCCCGCCTCACATCATTATGCAACGTTGTAGATGGGACTGAGGACGTCATAACCGCAACAGTGACTGTCTCACTGTTGGGTTTCGCGACTGGTTCAAAGTCGGGACGACGTGAGAGTGCATCAGCAACGACATTAAGTCGTCCTGGTTTGTACTCTACCGTAAAGTTGTATTCTGCAAATAATGACAACCACCGCGCCATTCGTTGTGAAAGATATGGGCTGTTTACTGCCGTGCGTAATGACGCATGGTCAGTGTAAACAATGAAGGGTCTATCTCCTAATAGATAGACTCTGAACTTCGCGAGTGCATACTTCATGGCAAGGAGTTCCTTGTCATGCACTGGATAGTTCCGCTCAGCTGGTTGCAGCTGACGCGACTGATAGCAGACGACGCGTTCAACGCCTTCAAGATCGTACTGTATTAATGCGCAGCCGATTGCGAAATTGCTGGCATCACAGACCACATGAAATGGCCTGTCCTGATCGGCAATTGCTAGGACTGGGGATTGTATCAAGCTCTGCTTGATACCATCAAAGGAGCGCTGACATTCAGCGTTCCATAACCACCTCTCGTTCTTTTTCAACAAACGAGAGAGGTGTACAGTCATATTTGCGTTATCGCGTGAATACTTTTGCAAATACGCCGCTAGCCCAAGGAATTTCGAAGACCCTTGACATCAACCGGCTCAGGCCAGTCGGTGATCGCCTTGATATTTTCGGGATCAGGACGTACTGCGTTCTTACCAACGATGCACCCAAGAAGTGGTATTTCACTTTCTACAAATTTACACTTCTTGAGGTTGGCATACAATTAATGCTTTCTCATGATTGTAAGAACCTGTCGGACATGGTATCTGTGAACCCCAACGTCCGACTTTCCATCCATATCCCGACTATGGATGAAAACGTCATCGAAATAACTCGGCGTGAATTCTCGTACTGGTCTCAACAGATGTGATACACATCTGTTGAACGTGGCAGGGGCATTGCTAAGCCCTTGTGGCATTACTAGCCATTCCCAGAGCCTGCCGCTAGGCGAGATAACTGCGGTATAGGGTATATCCCGTTATCGCATGAGGATTTGATCGAAGCCATCCATCAAATCCATGGACGAAAAGATGGTACTCTTTGACATACCATCAATGATTACGTCCTTCCTCGGTATCGGCGTCTGAGCCGGTACCGTTGCAGCATTCAACTTGTTAAATGCATGCACTATCCGCCACCCTCCTGTTGCTTTTCGCACACAGAAGGTCGGAGAACTATGTGGGGAGGTTGATTCCATCACATGGCCCGCAGCTAAACGATCGGCAAAGAACTTGTCGATCGCAAGTACTTGTTCACGAGGCAGTGGCCACTGCTTCATGACACAGTACTTCGAGCCTGGTTTAAGCTCGACCTCGTGTCGAATACCTTTATCCTTCGGTAATTCGCACGGAACAGTTTCAGGGAATACATCCTTGAATTCAACCAAATCTTCATAGAGAGGATTTGTCTTGAGCGATTCCCACGATTGGGAGTCATATCGCTAAACTCGTGTCTTTTCATCTAGGACACTCTCGTCCATAGATGAACTACTTAGAACTCTCTCATTCTCAGTAAACACTGTTGCTGACCTTATGTAGGATACGCACTCGTCGTCAGCGACGAGTACGCAGATCTGCTTGACTTTGCCACTACGCAGATCACGCAAGAACCTTTTATGCTCGAGCGTTGGCAACTGAGTGAACTCCGAAGTCAACTTCGGAGGCGCGATCAGATCAAGTGTATGAGCGCCTACGCTTGATCCGTTATTGACTATGACATTCCATGTCTCTGTCATTTCCTGGGGACTTATTCCCTCAGGCCTCGAAGGACTTATTCCTTCGGCTTCCCGGGGACTTATTCCCTCGGGTTTCGGGGACTTGTTTCCGCTGTATTTGTAATATCGGGACTTATTCCCTTAACCTCCTCAAGCTGGGGTTGCGCAACCACAGCGAGATCCTCTACGAACGACTCTCCAGTCAATCTAGGATTATCGTTTCGCTTAACCTGAGCGATCGATTGTTTCTCTTCTAGATGTTCCCCGCTAGGGATACATCTTTGTCCCAGTCCACCCGACTTATTCGAGTGGTGGACCTTCGGCGCAGCCTGTGTTTCCTCACAGCCGCCGGAACCTTGCTCCGAAGTGTAACCGTTTGGTACACTAAGGATTTGTGCAGTCGTACTAACGACCGTACCACAAGTGAGGCCATCGCACTCACTCGTAGTACATCCACACGCTTGTGGACGGTTTAAAACGTTCATCAGATGGACATCTGATGAACAAGCGGCAGGCATCGTTACTGTTCGATGTTGCCAGTTTACCCGTGGTTCGTACCTTCTGAGCCACGGTATTCCAAGGACGACATCAAATTTGTCATCCAAATCCAATACGATAAAGTCATCGTCATATTGAATATCTTCTAGCGTATAGTGGATCTTTACTATACGCTTCATGACGGTTACGGATGTGCCTGTCGCAAGACGTACCGGCATCCTCGTAGGAGGTGTGTCACATTCACTGAACTTAAAATGACCATCTTCTAGCGATTGGCGTTGCACAAAATTGTTGGACGCCCCACAATTGACTAGAGCCCGAAGGGACAACTTATTCGTCACTTCGAGTTTCAAGGTAATGAGTGAGATCTCATTACCTAGAGCAGCAACGCACAACGTTTGTGTGTTAAGAGGAACCTTCATCAAGAGGCCTACAAATTCTCTTGACGTTGCTGACCAGTAGGGTGCTCCGCACCTACTGATCCTGTCCGTTTTTTTACGGTCCATCCCGTTGTTGCGTCTTTGCACCAACAGCGGACCCGCGTCCCTGCCCCTTTCTCATGGGTGGACGGTCACTACGCCCAGTATTGCGAGACACTGGACGAGGGGCACTACACTCGTTAGCGTAGTGTCCTGTCTTTTGACATCTGTTCCATTTCTGCAACTTCTTGTAGTCTGTAGAGCGAGCCTTCTCGCTCTCTACATAACAGAGTTCCTCGGCTCTGGACCTCCGCTTTCATATCGTCTCGGTTGACGATATGATGTCGAGCTGGCGCGAGCCTGTCTCAGACTGAAGTCTTCCTGTTCCGCAATGGAAATGGCTTGTTCTAGTGAATCTAGTTCAAGTCGGAACAGGTGAGTCTTGACGGGACCACCCGCAAGACCCTGCATGAACACCGAAACCAACGTGTGTTCGTCAACCGGGTTGGAACTTATACAACTCGTGAGATGTCGTATATGTTGTGCGTAAGCGTGCACATCACGCTTACCTTGTTTGAGCTTCAAGAGTTCGGTTCGAGCTCTGAACTCAGCTCTAGGCGGTTCAAACGTTTGTCTGAGCCGCGACTTGAAGACTTCTAGCGACCCAAACGCATATGGGTCGTGCAACTTGAGTCCCAAAGCCCAAGTCTTGGCACGTCCTGCCAGATTTGACTGGGCAAATGCAACTTGCATATCCCCGTCGTCGATGCGACGCGCCCTTATAGTGTCATCCACTTCGACGAACCATCTCAAGAGGGAGTCCTCTTCGACTCCCCTATACTTGGAGATGTCAATCTTCAAGGTTTCGGGTCGACGCGAGTGCATCGACCCACCAGCAGCAGCCTGCTGCTGTCTCAACAGTTCAAACTGTTGAGCACCCTGGTCTCTTAACAACTCTGATTGTTGAGAACCTTGTTGGTGAAGCAAGGCTACTTTCTCGCGTTCTGCGTCAAGCTCATTTCGAATGAACTTGGCGATAGTAGCATGTTGGGCATCTCTATTGAGAGCCTCTAGCATGACACTAACAGCATGGATGCCCATGGTTGAACCCATCCGTTCAACCGCATCCCATACGATATCGCTCAAATGATAGTAGCCGTCACGCGTAGCGTGAAAGCTTTGGTCATCTTCATCATCTAACATATTCGTGTTAGATGTGAGCGTGGTCCTTGGACGGACTACGAAGTGCTACCAGGTGGAACGGGGCACCCTGAAGCTTGTACTGATGACAGTACAAGCTACTTATTCTGATGACTCAATGAGGCAGTGCCGCGTAACTTCACGTACACTGGTACGTGCAGAGGAAGACGGTAAGGAGAAGCGATTACTTGGTTAAAGTAAAAAGTAGAACTGTATTTATCATAGTTAATGTCTGTTAATAAACCACTGTTTATCCTCATCTAACGATGTCTGAATACAAATGTGCATGTGAACTATCTGCTCACCACTCATCGCGTGCGTCTGTCGTGGCGCGTCTTCGTTGGTTGATAAAATGGCCTATATCAACCAATTAGTAACTACTAGTAAGTGCTGCAGAATATTGTCTTCAGGACAATATTCTGAGAATATAACTCTTAAAGTTATATTCGATTAACAAATTCTTATAAATTGTTATGCACCGGTTCACCCCGTTACATAGCCGCGTAATTTACAGACATGCAGACACACAAAATAATAAGTACGCTTTAAAGCTTGGCATTAAACCTTTTACACACTAACTAATAGCTTCACCCTTGTGAAAAGATAAAAAAAAGAAATGTCATACATCCTCCACCTTTTTGTTAACCATTCCCCACGCCCTCAAATCAAAGTAATTGATTGGTTGGAAGGCAAATCAAGATTCTTGTTTTAACACTAACATAACAACTACCTTGCAATTTCATTACAGCCACCATTACTTTCATTAAACCACAATGAACAGCCTTGCAGCCCTCAGCAACTTGCGCAGCTGGAGTTATATGTTGTCTCCCAAGAATCGGTACACATTTGAACTGCAAGATCTACTGTCGATGGTGAAATTACCTGTAAAGTATTTCTATTGCTGATGGTGCTGGTGCTGGTTGATGAAATTTTCGGGCATTATGGCCTGCTGGTTGGCAGATCCGACATCGTCATAGCTACTCTAAAGGTTCCAAAGTAGCAATAAAATGCTCAAATTGTGATGGAAGTCGCCGTGTTGACCCCGTTGGCCGACCACGCGTCTGCACTTGTACAGAATTACAAGTTTTGGCCTCCGGGTTGCCAAAATATGGTCAAGTAACATGCGCTTGCGATAGTATAAGGAATCGACATACTCATCCGCAATTCTTTTTAATGCTGTCTGGATTGCAACTTGGGTGGTCTCGACCTCAGTATCGATCAGCGTTGGCTCGACTAGCAACCAATGGTGATTAAAAATCATTGAATGACGTTAGTTCGAATCGATGACACAAATCAGGGGCACAAGGATAGTTCATGGTAGATTTAGACAAGTATAACGGTAGTAACGGTTGGCTCTCGCAGTATGTTGCATTTAGTCCTTGCAAAGTTGTCGATTTTCTGTACACCTATAAAACCTCATCAACTTTAACCCGCTGCCGGTACTGCTGATGCGCAGCACGCAGACCTGCTACCAAAAATTTTGCTATTAGCAGTGAGAACATCGAAACAAGCTGCGTATTTCCGATGGAACGCTGGTTTAAAGTTTGCTGCAAAATGACAGCAAGCTTACCTTCGCAAGCAAGGCGGAACGCTGATTTCACCAAAAGTATATTGTGGTAAAGTGGTGACCGCTCATACAATGAGGTGATCCAAACTACAACTAGCACACATACGACCATGTAACGGAGGGTTTATTCGATACCGTTGAATGTGTATCTTCCTCACCTTAGTTTCCCGTCGATGAGGCGGGTTGCACTCTTCTCGTTGGGATCGTGTCAAGGAATTATGCAATTTTTTTATAATTAATGTTAAAATTGAGCTAAACCTTTTTAATAATCTTTAGTGACTAATTGGGGAAGGGTTCATATGATTTTGCGGAACATTTCACACGGTCACGGGTCTACTGGTACCGTGCTTGATATGAGTCACCCACAATTCAACTGGATCTCCTTTTCGAATATGAAAGACTTGAATGCTTGACCTTCTGACCACCTGAGACGTCTCGCGATCTTGCATCTTACTCTTTATGTTGCAGCAGCGTCCGATCTCATTTGAAGAGTCCAAAGAATTTGTGGCCAACGGCCATATTATCAGGGTTCATCACTTACTTTCAGAATGTAAGATCTTCTTGGTGGCAGGAGGACAAATATAAATCCTGGACGTGAAATCGACACAAGTAGCTAAAAGAGAATTATATTATGTTGAACATCAAACAGCTGATAGCTCAAAAGTACGATCATGCATGTCTTTATACCAAAATATGCTGCCACGTGTCTTCTATATTTTTCTGATCTTTCTTCGCATATGTAGTCCACTTTTCATCGTCGATAACCCTGTCGCATTCGCATCCCAATCCTTGATTAACTTTCGATCTTTTTGATCATCCATCACCTTGATCGATGATACCATAATCTTCAGTCAATTTTCTTATCGGCTTGCTATGACCCCCGACCTTCGATCATATTCTCAACCTCGGTCACCCTGTATAATCTGGGTCCTGAAATCTCGATAATTGATGCTGGCATCTTGACAATCGATTTTTGCATCTTAAATTCGAGCTCAGTATTACGCAGATTAAGAACCAATCGATCCGTCTTGAAGATTAGTCGTAGGATTTAATCAAACAGCCCATCGATTACTTTATATGTCCTTTAATCACTGAGACACAAGATCACCTGTAACAAATTAATTATCGGAATTTACGAGAGAACGATCAACGAATTATGCAACTTAACTGTGGACACTGCAATCTATTTCTTGAAAGCCGTATGGTCACAATGCACACGCCACGTCGTAATTTGGCCAGAGTGACTATTGTCACATAAAATCAGCGACATATTTCTCCTCTACACATATTAAGCTATCTCAACATCGCGCATTGATGCTGCAGGGAAGATGGCATGAATTTAGGCCAGCGGCATTGCACAATCTTTTATAGTTGTGGCAGAAATCAGTCCGTTAGAATCTTATGTAGTATTTGAAAGCCTCAGCTTAGAAAAAGAAATTACTAATATGTTAGCGGCATAGCAAGAAGTGCGCGTTTGAAACACTTTGCTGCAAGTGCATTCATTAGCGTAAGCTCTATAGCAGTGAAAAAGGTGAGTGTTGAGCTTATTTTATATGCCTGTAAGACTTCTCCTATATGACACATTGCTTGCCGGTAATTAGCCAACATCTAGTTCCGCGCGAAACAGTATGCAAACGTAAAGGTGCAGTTTTTCCTGTTACATTAACAACGTGGAATCCAGGAAGTTCAATTTTTTGGTCTTGAATGTCGCACCGATCGACCGCACACTACCAGCACTGTACTTTTGACAAATTTCATTTGCTGGGTGGATGAACAGCAGTAATTTGATGTGGCTAATTAATCGGATAGAAGTAGTCGCTGGCTGCAAAAGAGTTCAAGAGAGCTAACAGCAAAGAGGGCCTACCAGCACCCTTATGCGTTCCGTGTGATGCAGGCTGCTGATTAATCGAGCTGTGCCGAAGGCATTGTTGCTCTGCTGCAGCAAGGTGATGATGCACCCGGGTGTCACACCAGCACGCGTCAGCGCTAAGAATTCTTGCCGGGCTTTATGAGTCAAATTGCACCCGTGCGGATGAGCAGAAACGTTGTCGAAAAGCTTGTGATGATGTTCTCCTTTTAAAACTTGTAGCACCCGATCTTGGCTTTTCCTCGTCGCATACTGGCGGTGAGCAGCCAGTGATATGGCTAGACGGCATACGCTGGCGAGATTTGGCACCCGTGCGTATAACGGGGAGAGTAGATTGCGAGCAGACAAGAATTACAGCTTCTAAATCACCAAGTCATTTTTGCTGATCCTTCTAGTGAGTTTTACAACAACAAAGTAGCCCTTCAGAGTGGCTTGGACGTTGCGGTTTATGATTTTGTTGTTTACCCGGGGACCTTAGCCTCTCGGATCTTGCAATTGGCTGATGTTCCTCTAGTTCATGATAGATACCCTTGACTCAAGGGTCTTTAACGAGGCCTTAGGGTATTAATTTTCTTTTAAATAAACTCAGACTTGACAATGTTAAAATAGCCCTTTTCAAGAACTGGCCAGTCCTTCGATTATTTGTTTTATATGCCTTTAGTTACCGTGTTAGTATTCCAGTGGCTTCTAGGTATTGTGCTCAATTTCGACTTGAATGTCTTTAATTTGTAGGAACTTGCAGTAAAATCTCGCGTCTTTGGAAGATTCGGGCACACGCACTGTGGTGGAGTGGGTAATTTAAAGTGCGTGATGAGCCCCGAGGACACTCACTGTGCCGGATTGCCGACTTAAGGAAAGGAATGCTCCGATTCTGCTTATGGAACTTGAATTATCCGTCGGTTGGTGGGTCGTACTTTTGGACAGACTCAGACGGACAGGATAATATTTTGTCTTAAGAAAGATAGATTTGGGATCGAATAGAAGCTTTTACAATGCACAGGTGAGTGTCAATGTCCTATATTAGTAGCAATTCAATTTAGCAATGTAATGCAAAACACTTTCTCCAACTGAGCGACTTTGAGGTTGAAGAGGTAAACCCTCGAAGGCGACAATTTCTTTGTTATACCTAGACTGTTCAGTATACACCATTAGGTGTATACATTCCGTAATTATACTAACTGTAACGGTGCGTCCTAGCCAACTGTACATGTAACGTAGTCACACAAATGGTTGTGATAACCAGATACAGTGGTGTGGTACACACGGAAAGAGAACAGTATCACCGATAAGGCATACTTTTGTATCACATACACTAAGCGATAATACCGTTTAGGTTCAGAGAATATCTAATGTATTTGGGTCTTCATAGAGGCGACGTAGTTCTGGTGAGATACACAATAATAATTACGATGAGGACTGTTCGATTAGGTAGCATAGTTTTAAGGATAAGGACTAGTGTAAGGTATAATATCGCTATAGGTCAAAAATTAATTTAGTTCTCATTTTGATCAGCTTCCGACACGTGTCTTTTTAACACGTCTCCGGTCGTTAGAGTTAAGAGCATAGGTAAAGTCTATGTACTCTCGGGCAGGTTTGCCACGTGGTTCCTGGAATAAAAATTCTCCTGAACCAGGACTAGAATCTTATGAGCTTGTACATACACTTAGTTTTAAGTCACATCAAGTCAATAAGACCTTTGACCCTTTGGGTTATCACCCGTTAGCTTGCTATACTAAGAGAATTTACAAGTCTATGCAGTATTTAACTAAAAATAGTAAGGGTAGCTCCGCTATAGTAGTTAGCCCATCTAGTAACTTTACACCTAAGTCTGTAAGAGAATTTTATTGGTAAGGACGAAAACATAGATAAAAATCTCTATGACCTAATGTTTAGCGCTCGATAAACTCATAGCGCTGGTCGGGATCGAACTAGCGGGTACAATCCTAGTACAATGTCCTTACGTAAATTGTGTACGTCTTTATGCTTTTATGCAGTTTGAGTCCACTTTATTTGTCATATACACGACAACATGGCATCGGTCATTCCTACTTATTGTGTTCCAGTACCTGGTGTAGAGCCAATGTCTCACCCCCTTGTCCTGACTATAATTACATTTAAGAGAAAAAAAGGTAGAATTTTCGTCCGCTGATTGACAGGTGGGAATGGCCGTAAACTAAGCTATGCTCCGGTTGGAGCAACAGCGAGTAAGGATGGCTAACTGGGTGGGAGATCCACAGAAAGAACTCTAATGTGTAGCACGTCGGATTACGAAGCTTTCCCCATATGGGATTCGCTTAAACAGCAAACATCCAGGGTTTTTTTCCGCCCAATTAGGCATTACGAATGATCTCTCGTTTTTAATCTGCCCGTCATGGCAATAACGAATTATCGACTCTTGTCCAGGAACTGAGATATCTTATCGCTGCGATGCAGCTTGATACATTACCAGAATTGAATTTGGTAACCATCTTCATGGAAATCCTTCGTACGAGCGTGAGTCGAACGAAATTCTTCCATGCACACCCTACCTTTCTTGAGGCGATAGTGGGTGTCGGTTTGAACGCTGTGTGCAACTTCAATGCAGCCCGTTATGGTACCCATATGCACAACACAAACTCGCTGAACTTCTTTAGCTCCTTCAAAAGGTCGAAGCATATGGACCTCAGTCTCGCCAAGACGGACGAATAAGTAGAGCTTCGAGCTTTTGAACATCATTGAAGCATTCGACGATGTTTCACGTGTGAAATAAGCATCTGTGACCTAATTGCCGTTTACGCGGGGCGCGCTAGGATACTCCAGACCGAACAGCCGCCGCAAACCAGAAACCGGTACAATACAAAAAAACGTAGACGTCAGTAGGCGTGGATGTTCTGCTGGTGAAGAACATAGTTCTGTTGAGCCTCTAGAATGTAGTGGCGACAAGAACCAAGACTTGAGGAGTCCCGTTTATTTAACACGGGGTGTGGATACAAGCCAGGCTTGTTGGTCGCAGAATTGACGATTATGGACTTTAATTAAATCTGGTCAATTTCGATCGAAATAGAAGCATCCGGCATCTATGTCAGACGCTGTTACCTTAATAAAATTAACATTTTGTTGAGGCGATAGAATCGCACAAGGGTGATACAATTGCAGTCCGCTTGGCTAAAGGAACCCTATTCCCCACACCCAAAGTTCCTGTGAACTTGAATGTAAGTTTTCGATTTGTTAGTATCGAACGCTTTTTAGTCCTTAATTTCAAAAATGGAATATGATCTCATTCTTGATGTGGCTTGGATAAAGCACCTAAGCCATGGATAGACTATAGATCTTATCATTAGGCACCACGCGCACTGCCCCTAGCGGACCTTTGTAGAGTCGTGGAACCACCTCTGCTAGGAATCAAAAGTGTCACTGGAGCAAGCCACTGGCTGACACTGTCATCGTGCTGGACAACGAAATGCCAAAGTTAGATATTTCAGACGGTGTCCAAGACACGAGTGTATAACAGAGGTCAATATGTGGTAGTGAAGCGGAACGTATTCTGCTAAGTAGTTGTCGTTGTGAGATCTATGTACTGAATGCCGAAAGCATTGTTGAACGAGCGTCAAGCCATCGAGGGTTAAACTCGCCAGATAAGCGTAAAGTGGCACGCAAGTACCCACTGAGTGACTTTGGCTGTGATAGCGACGCGCTGAATGTAAATCTTAACATGGTTAAAAATATTTTTAGGCATTTCGAGCCCAGCTTAGCGGATAGACATGAAGTAGCACATAATCGACGTGATAACGACGTCATATTAACTGAATCGTCATCGAAAGTAAATAGTGACGTCATCATAATTAGAAGGCGAATTCTGTTTGGTGATGGTATCGATCAGAGAGATACGGGTCAAATAGCGTATCCTGTGTCACAATGTAATTACGATTTCAGCTTGATACACTTTTCAACGCAGTGAATGGTGCCTGTGGTGGTTCAATTAGCCTTGAGGTTATACCCTCGTTTATTTCGCTTTTAAAAAGCGAATATTTATCAGTTAATAATTTATATACTTACTAAAATACAAAGACCTTTCAATGATGTTGGTCATTCGACTTGACGTCATATAATTGATCAATTTTTCTCGTCTGAATGAATCCATGTTAGAGAGAATAAAAGTGGCACTATGTGAGCGTAGTGGTTCATCAATATTGAAAGACCCTCATTATCCCTTTTTCTCCTTAGTCAATAAATTTAAAGATGTGGTGTGCCACGACACGCCATCTGCTATACGTCCAGATAAAAGTGTCCGTTATAACATTTAGTTAAATACTGGGACTAAACACAGTGTCACGCGACAGTGGCCTTGCCTAAGGAGAAATGTGACGTCAATGATGACTTCTTTGTGTTATCTCAACATTCGACACCAACATTTTGTGTCAAAAAACCGAGCGGCAACTGGCTTATCGCACATGCTTATAATAATCTCAATGCGGCTACAATTTCTGCGCAGGCACCCATTTCTCGGAAGGATTTAAAGCAAATGTCCTCCAATTTAAACCACTTCATAATCGACCAAGTCGTTTGGCCTAATGTTTACTATATTACTTTCTTTTAAAGTTTTTTAAATCACTACTCCTTTGGCTCTCAAGTACGCATCTGGTCCACGCACATTTTTACCTTTCCCCAGTATGATTGGAAGCGGAGTACGTCTCGATTGATATAGTCAGTACAGAGATTGCTCTCACGACTTCAGCACTCTGACCATTCGGTTGTCTTGACGTTGTAAGCGCCACATCAGCTACATTATATAAGTAGCCATTTAATTGGCTACTTCATGAATCTAAAAGTGCGTACGCACCGACGTGACCCAGTACTCCTTCTTATTGGCTGTACTTGCTTGACAAAGCATCTTTGGTGTAGGTGTAACGACCTCGATACAATTGCCTTTGTTTTAAATTAGCTCATCCAGAGGATGTATCCGGCTTAAGATCAAGGCAACCTTTCATGAAATTCCTGTCACCTTTTCTGTGATCAAGAAATTATCACTTTCACTGTAATTGGATACTAATTTTTTACTAAAACAATCAGCGTGTCTTTCAATCGGCAACATCGACGTACTGGGCACGGCTCACTTCATAAAGAATCCATTATTACTCAAAACGAAGATTCTGTGGTACTGTCATATAAACACGACAAAAAGGATGTGGCACTTCTAAGTGTACTGCAGAAGGCAGAGGGGACAAGGTCATACGAACGGGGTTCTCGGGATCTATGATGTTTCGCGTGATAAAACGCGCACTTGTGTTGTTGTGGTTTATAAGATTGGAGTTCGGCCAGTAAGTAAGGAATATAGTATGACTTTAGCCGCAAATTGCACTGAAATCTTCGTTTTGAGGGTTGCACGGGAAAATGGGTAAACAGTAACAGTAAATTGAGTATCTAGGATCCAATCCTGGCAAAAAAAATTAAGCGTCTTTTAAGCCTTTCTGATAACAAATCGAGTTCATCCAGCCGAATGAAGAATGAAGCCAGACGTTTATCGATTGCCTTTTAGAAGGGGGACCAGAGGTACGATATATTATGTGGTATGAGATCAACCAAACAATTTTACAGTTGTACGGACAATTTACAGTTTTAAAAAATAAGTACTTGTTTCGCGTATGGATTGAAGGCTCATAAGCGAAAACTGAAGGATCATTAGCGTATCCCTTATGTATTTCTATATGATCAAAAATATAGTAATTTCTGAACGTCAATTGAGTGCTTGTGCCCTTAACGATATTGGTATGCTTCTGTCTAAACTGCATCATTACCTCCTCGCTGGCTGGGTTTGCTTAGCTCGGCTTTCGGATCATCACGAGGCACATATTTCAAAGGGCACGTAGAATCGAAAATCTAGTTCGAAATACAGACAAAGCGCTTGATTGCAGGAGCCACTCGGGATTAGACCGATCATCCTCGATGGGCCGCCGACGCACATGGACTGGTCCTACCTCAATCACAATCTAGGCGATTTTGCTTCGTGGGGCTCGGAAGTTATGCTCGGCGACCGATCCGACAACTCGAAGACTGAAATAAATTAGTATATACTAGGTAAAAGGTTAAAATGGCTGTTGCCGTACCCCTCACCTCTGGTTTCTAGGTTATAGCTCCTCTTTCAGTTTGAATGCTGCGCTGCCTCCTGTAGCGCACGCAGCAGCAAGAAGGCTTCCCCACTGTACTCTAGACCCACAATAAAGGATTTCCCACCCAAATTAAAGAGGCCGCTCTCCCGCTCTTTCGAGGTCTTCTTCGCTTGGACGATCTTAGCCGAAGGCGCAAATTGGTAAGTGTAAAAATAAAATTGAAATAGGGAAATGTTAACCCCCCCAGGTTCTCGTAAACCACCCCGCCCCTATATGTCACGCAATTTATGTAATTTATACCCTCAGATCGGTATGGTCGCGAATATCACAGTTCTCAGTAGTAATTTACAATCGTTCACAATTGATAAAAAGTAGGTCCGTATATTAGTATGCAGGTCATTGTTTCTGCGATGTGTTGTTATTTAGCTTTCAGCTATTCTCATAAAAAAATACTAAAACTCGAGTAGCAAGGGGTTTGCAGCATTCGACGTTGGGGACACTACTCGACACGAGTAAAGTACACATACCTGGTTCTATTGCGAAACGTTCACATTTAACCATTCCACGGCATTTGTCTAAATATATATCAGTACGTATAAAGGGAGGGAAAGATGAAGCCATTGCAATAATATAGTACACGTGTCATGGAAGATGAAAGTGTTATATAAGAGATAGAAATTTCTGCAATTTGCTTATATGGCTCGCCACAAAAGAAAATATATAGCGGTGCTATAATATGTGACTGGACGGCGTAATCATTACAAAAGATTATTAGTAGGTTACACTTTACGTCGATGAACTACCATACATTGTCGTCTAGGATCGCTGATGTGGTGTAGGATACGAGAAGCGTAGATTTAGCAATTTAATAATTGCAAACGACGAGCGAGAGGGTCAAATGTGTATCCAAGAGGTAGACCGGACAAATTACACCACCCACAAGGTTTTTGGTAGCCACTCATCTTGTGTCATATGTAGGCGACTTACAATCGAGCCTGGTGAGTGTTCTTTGCTCATGTCAAAAAGCGTCAATTTACGCTACTCCGTGCTGCTTATATTTCAGTTTATTATGGAGGAAGTAGCTGAATAAAGAATTACCACACGTCGCTAACTTAAAGACATGTGTGTAATATTTGGATCTGGTAATATATCATTTGTAAACGAGATTGTAAATTACTTTTAGGAACGGTAATTTCTTGATTTTACCAACCAGAAGACTAAAAATCGAATAAATATTAGTGCAAAATATAGGGGTGGGATGGATTACGAATCCCTAGGGGTGATTAACGTTTTCCCTATAATAAGTCAAATTGCCTTTGTACCATAATTTGCTGTCGTCCAAGCAATAGTAAACGACGACATGTGTCGTATGGAAGCAGTACTGCTTCATGCGGCTTTGTGTATGAAAATGTGGTTTAAGTACACAGGCCAACTACGCATGACCGACCAACTTGAACATGCGAAAGGGTTAAAACACTGTTTAACGTCCATTGCGGATGGATGGTCATGTCCAAAAAAGGGCCAGGTAAACAGTTTAAATGGTAACTGGAGGTATACGCCGCCAGTGTCAGTGATCGGTTCACGACAATTAGCCACTATAATTGGGGAGGTAGCGCGATGCTGCTGATGGCTGCTAATTTTCTGCAACACGACATATACGTGCTGAGGTATCCAATCGACCTATAAATGCCATGGTACTGCTTCGTGTATCGTCTCGTCTCCATGACTGAGGCAAAAAGATTATACAGACAGACAGTCACTATACGGCCTACTTGCACTTCACGCCTACGGTCCTAAGAATCGCTATGGTCCCGACGGTGTAAAGCAGCAATGAGGGCATGGATGTGTCTGAAGATAAATAAGTGATGAAAAAATGAAGGAGGACAACGAGGGTACCGCGGAGGTTGTTGTTGCTGACGCTCGGCCTCTACGGGGCGGGGATTTCATTAAATTGTCCATCAGACTCGCGGCCGAAAACATTACATACACATTGCGCAGCGGCTTTCAGTTGACTATTCGGTGCTCGGCAGAATTTTGTTTTCCCACACTGCTTAAGTTCCCGGGGAACACAGTGGCCTTAATATCATCTCCGCTTGCTGGCCACAGATCTTTTACAGATCAGTCCAGAGGCCATACGATGGATACCAAACAATTATAATGTTCCGGATATGATGATTGCCCAATGTTGACCTGGGCGACCGAGTAAGGGAGTGAGCTTTATCGAACTACTTAAAAGATCTCTAGTGTCAGATTGGTGTTATACACCGCCATACTAAAAGTGGGGTCCTTATCTTAGCCTCCAGCCTAAACAACCAGGCTCGGTATGCGAAGGGGAGCGTAAAGCAAGCCACTTGCTGCTTCCGAGCACGGCCACTGCTGCACATCATTGTGCAGATGTATGTTGAGGTCCGCTAAGAGCGGACGTTTAATATGCTCACATGACTGCATCGACGCCCGCGAAGCCATGTCGACATTCGCAGCCCTTTCTTTCATCTTGTTGTGAGTGCGGTAGTGATGCGTCTAGCTGCCTACACCCAGTACATTAGCACACCGCCGCGCTAGGTGGTAGAGTCGGCGGAGGCGAGGCTAATGCGGCCTTCGGTGATGTCGTATCTGCTTGATAATTACGGCGTTTTCTCTCACTACATAAAGTGACGCTATATGATCTATAACCACTTGAAGGAGCCCGTAGATGAGGCCCTGTTACTCTGCTGTGTTGCTGGTTGTGTTAGACTAAACGTTGGATATGCTCGCTGCCCAAACTACCACTGTCACTTGCGTCACCGTGTCAACGCGTACCAGATACGAACCATATCCACCTGATCCTAAATTACATCATGAGCCGCCACCGATAAAGGGCAGATAGAGAATTCGACTACAGACTGTTCACTGGTAAATAATCGGCCCCAGGCTGCTCGATCACGCTCTCAGCCATCGCGCCTGTTACGGCTCACTTTGAATCATCTTGTACACTTAAATAGTTGTCGTATGCCAAAAATTGAAGGTAGCGCGATACATTGTGGACCGTAGCGTAATTTTTAGCGTATAGCATGAATGATCCACAGCTGGCTCTCGGCAAAGCCGTAGGCGCGCGCACCAAATGGCATGGATCGTCGTCACTACCTAAAATCTCCGTGTACCACTGGTCTCCTCAAACAAGACATCGCGATGATCATTACCAGCCGAATTAAGATGGTCGCATACCGCCTGCCACGCACGGGACGACATGTCGACAACTCCCAGCTAAAACAACTTTCGATGGGATCATCCGGTATGTTCCTTCCTAGCCGCCGTCAATACCACCAACATCATCCCACGTCACCTTCGCCACAGGGCACTCCCGATAGACATGCTGGAGTGTAGCGGGTTCGTCACGCAGGCACAAAGTGTGCTGACAGGACCGGTCACTGTGCACATAATTAAAAACTGAAGCATATTCGCCTTGATTCTGTACAGTGTTTGTACCGTGGTATCCCCCACTCCCGTCACTGCGCGAATGTCATTTCACTCAAGACGCATGAGCGAATTATTAAAGTGAGGTAGCCGTTACATGATATTGACACCAAACGGTGTCAATAAGAATATTGTCAAGCGTGACAATCTCCTGTCAATATTACTTGAGATAGCTAATATTGTAGGAACATTATCGCCTTTAGATAATATTCACGTGCTGCTCGAAGATTGGTTGATAAAAGACATATTAACCATAGATTAACACCAATCGCTGCCAGACGCGCGCAATGGGTGGTGAGCAGGTTGCCGTCATACGACGATGTAGATTAATATTGTTAGATAAATACTGAAGTTACATTGATATCTTAACTGAATTAAATACGGTTCTCTTTTTACCTTTACTCAACGAGTCGTTCAAGTAGATTTACCTTCGTCTGCACTTACGAGTGTACGTGGAGTTTCGTGGCACACAAGCAAAGGGTATTCCTTTACAAGTTCTACATGTTACTGTTGGTGACAGCCTACTCAGCGATTGCTTGGTCCCTGTAGTGCTTCCCTTCTTTCTTTCGATGCATTGCCGCGGACACCTTGTACTTCTTCCACTAGGGATACCATCCTGAGCATTTGCAGCTATACTCGTCAAAACAGTGCCAATGGATCGTGTAAACGAAGATCGCGGCTGCCGACGTCGGCTTTAGCTTGTGTCTCGCAGTCATAGCGCGTTTCGACTGGACTTTCGGGATGGTCTTATGTTACTTAAATAGGTGGCTAATTAGGAGACTCTATCCGACGATCGAGGTAGTACATCGGATCTCCTACAGTCATAAAGCACATTTCCAGAATTTTGCTCACGTGCGGGTGCCAAAGCGGACAGTGACACCTGGATCGCATTGCCTAAGCTTCTCCGGGACACACCTTTTCAGGAATCTTTGTGTGCAAATACAGATTCGGGCCAGGTGCTACAGCTTCATTCGGGGACAGGTGACCATATCACTTTTGTTATTCGGCAACATGATACAAAACTGGTCACACAGCGGCTTTAGAATTCTATATAGCCACTACCGATCCAGGGGAAGCGGTCAAGTTCTATCAAAAACGAAAGACCTAAGTCCTGGCAGGATTTGTGGCTTGTGCTAAAGATGGAGTGGCCGGGGACAGCACTTACTGACCTTCCAATGGTTAGTTCTAGTAACGCCTTATGAAACAATGTGGCTCAAACAGAACCGCGTTGCCTTCTCACTATGATGCGCAGTTTCTTTTAAAACAGTCAGCATCATCAGGTTTTGAGCGATGATACACTCGTAGTGTGGTCAGCGGTCTGGCGCCAAGACATTGTTTAGGATCGTCTCGTTGCGTATAGCAACCGGACCACTGACCCAGTCACTAAAGTATGGGTTGGCGACTGGAGGCGCCGCACATCGCGCCAAATAGCCCAGTCCTCTCTAGCACCTCGTATTGTTGTTCGGATGATTAGCGGACGTAAAGAGACAGTGGATACGACAGGGACAACCCCCTGAAACGCTATGATATCCCTTATAAAGTCCAATTTCCCCGTCACACCATGTGTGTGCAACTGCACAATGCAGAGATTAAGTCCGTAACAGGCAAAGACGCTTCATGATACACTGGCATTGCGTCTAATTCGCGGCAACATTCTCGGGACTGAAATCCCTGACGATATATCGCTTGGCACTCATGGAGATGTTACAACAAGACGACTGGAAGATACTCGACACGTTCTTTGAACACTCACTGACCCAGTTGAGTCTACACAGCTCATCTCAGTACTAAGAGCAGTCATATGCGACGCCTCAACCCAATATTCCGGCTCTCGGTCCCTCAGGCAAATGTATTGTTAGCTCAAACAGGATAACATTCCTAATGCAGGCGGGAAACGCGGTCTATCACAAGGGTAATGTAACGGGGCACCCTGAAGCTTGTACTGATGACCGTACAAGCTACTTATTCTGATCACTCAATGAGGCGGTGCCGCGTAACTTCAGGTACACTGGTACGTGCAGAGGAAGACGGTAAGGAGAAGCGAGTACTTGGTTAAAGTAAAAAGTAGAACTGTATTTATCATAGTTAATGTCTGTTAATAAACCACTGTTTATCCTCATCTAACGATGTCTGAATACAAATGTGCATATCAACTATCTGCTCACCACTCATCGCGTGCGTCTGTCGTGGCGCGTCTTCGTTGGTTGATAAAATGGCCTATATCAACCAATTAGTAACTACTAGTAAGTGCTGCAGAATATTGTCCTTATGATAATATTCTGAGAATATAACTCTTACAGTTATATTCTATTAACAAATTCTTATAAATTGTTACGTAACGGTTCACCCCGTTACAGGTACGTTCGTCTGTTTTGAAATGCAGAACGTGCGAGGATTTACTAAGGCTGCGCGGCCTCGAGGCCTGGAGAAGTATTCTAACAGTAAAACGCCCCATTTTCCGTAGCTTTCAAAAAGCGCATGCCAACAGTGACGAAACGGCAAGGGCATTGCGTGACGACTGGAGGCACTGCTGGGATCAACCACAGCATGATACATGATTTCTTCTCTCGTACCGTAGTTTAGGTGCAGACAAGATCAAAGGGTGGCGGTCTTGCTCGACTCACGTAATCTGCGGCTCGACGCCCGAGCCATCCTGAATTGTGGTAGAACCGGTTTACATGAGTGGGCATAAATTAGGTTTTTCTAGTTAGCATTTATGCTTCAACTTTTCCTGGTGAAAGAGAAACTGGTTTCTCCTTGTGACTTGGCCGTGGACAATTCGGGACGTTATGTTCGTGGGCGACTTTGATTCCGTTCATGTTCTGAATCTCAACCGCTTTAGAGGCATGCGTACTGGATGATATAAAATTGCGCAGTGAGACCCTTTTTAGCCTTTAGGAATTTTAAGACGCCATAATATAATTGGCCGAAACGAATGACGGCGATACTCCTGGCCCGACCGATTTTTTATGTACGGGTCCCCATCGACGGCTAGCAAAATTGACATATTTAACATTCCCTTCACGTGGATGGTGACGGTGCAAAGCGCGGATTTTACCGAGCCCTCCGTCAAGTACGATCGTCTTCGGGTGTATCTCGTTCATGTGCATCGTGCGTTGAAAGCTTTGGCACATCGAATGTCACGTCCTGGCCAGTACCTTTTTATTTGAAACATTTTGCGCGGATCCAGATAGAACTGATGACGGAGCGGATCGATTGGAACGTGGGGAGAGATACATGTACGCATTGTGGGATGATCAGTTCGTTCAGTGTACAGCGGCAAATTAAAATTGTGCACAAGCGATACAAACATTCCGAAAAACGGTATACGTCAAAGATTCAGCGTCGAACGCGAGCGCATATCACGAGTCGACAGCAGCTCATCCATGCAAATCAGGTTACTTTCCGAGAAGATTTGTATGATTAAGGAGGGTCGCAGTTTGGAGCGTACGACAGATCGGCTTCGCTGGTATTTGAAGCGAGTGTCCGACTGGGAGCAGGACCAAACCGTAATTAAAATGCACTAACTCCATAGGGTGACCTTAGACCGGTATGCTACCATCGCAGACAAATTTGCGACGAAATGGCAACCGGTCTTGGGCCGAAATCACAATGCTACATCTCGGGGGCCATGCGTCAGGCGTTCGATAAATTCGCCACAATTCTGGAGCATCGTAAATTGACTACGATTAAAATGATCACTTGCTTCAGCTTGTGAGCACGGATGAAGTAGTCAAGGCGATTAAAAGACTTAATCGGCACAAGTGAGCGGGACTAGATGGGCTAAATAATGACTTCTACAAAGACACTCGAGCGATTTTGGCGCCGGAGGTAACTATCCTCGGTAACGAATTTCTGCAAGGAAAGGATCCACCCCTATCATTCTTAGAGGGCCTCATCACACCATTTTATAAAAAGGGGGACTCAGTGGTTGCGATTAATATTTACCTAGTCTCGCTTCTACAAAAAATTTACAAAATTAAAGCCAAAATTCTGGCGACACGCTTACAAAAAATATGCCTGCAGCAATTAAAGACAGCCAGCAGGGATTTGTTAAGGGACTAACAGATGGTAAAAGTGTAATGATGGCAATGGCAACAGTTTCTTCGGCTCAGACCTAACCCGACTTGCCCGCGGCACGAAGTCGAATTTATTATAACTTGATTTTGAAGGCATATGAAAATGCATATGAAAAATTCTCTTTCAGGCGCTGGAATTATTTGGCTCTGCAAGTCCATTTATTCACTTGATGCGGAAACTACATGAATTTACCACTGCCAATTTTCTGGTTAATGACTTTCTTTTTCAACCTGTGAATAATACGACATGTATTTGACGGGGCTGCCCTCTGGCGCCATTGTTAATCATCCTGGCCGTGGAGGTCCTGTCGTTGGCGATCACACAGGATCGTGAGCTCCAGGAAATATAGGTACCCGGTAAACACAGAAGGAGACATCTTTGCTCTGCGTTTTCGCTGACTATTTGTTTTTCTTCCGAAAATGAATCGTCTACCGCGCTTTCTAGCTGTAATAGCTTCTTTCGACGAGATATCTGGGCTCAACGTGCAACCGACAAAAATCCAGGTACTACTTATGAATACATCAGTGTCAATACTCAAATATAAAGGTATACAGGTGCTGCTTTGCAAAATTTGAAACGCATTATCTAGGTCACCAAGAAAAAACAGGAGAGCTTACAGACGTACATTGGGCTTTACGAATTCGAAACGTGCGGCGGCGACTAGCGATGGCTATTTAGATAGCGACGAGTGTCTCTTTACAGGTCCTTTTACTCAACGTCATCGTGCTACCAGCTATAATCTGTAAGGCGGCGGTCTCCGATATGCCACACTGGGCGGACGAGAAGATCCAAAATCTTCACAAACAATTCTTGTGGTAGCATGCATTTTTTTAGCGGAACGCAGTAGGCACACAGTCCACATTGGAATCTTGTACACACCGCGGAAAGCCGGCGGGGCTGGATCGGTATCAAAGAAGGTGACTGCCAAATTGTAACAAATCAAATACGCTCTATTTTAGCTTACGCAGAGGGGCGACAGATGCCTAGAGCGTGATATATTGTATATTCTGGAAGGCCTAAGGGAATGCCTCTACATGATCGCACCCCTATAAAATTTTAATCCCGCATTACCTGAAGCAAGATGCGCGGTGCAACGTTCCGGGATGAGTTATGTGCTAAGCTTTGGCCGTCAGAGTCATAACAAGAGGCACTCCGGGATGAGCATCGTCAACATATGCCACGGCTCGTCTTGCAGAATGTGTGCTGGCGGAACGATGACCGTCTGATAATTTGGTTATCGGCACAGCTACCTGCAGTTGCTTAGGAGATATCGGCCGTGTCTAGAAGGTTAGGCCCACGTATTGGTGGACGGACAACCTTTGGCTCTGCGATGACACAGGTCATCCAATGACCCGCACGAAATATTACCGCATAAGACCTTGCTCACATTAAAACCTAGCCATGGAAAGAACAGGCGTGTTCCACTTCATCTTGGCTGTGGTAGGCAGTCCGGCACCACACAAACTGCAAACTAGGATTCTAGGCGCTAGCAATCCTGTTTCAGGGTTCTCCCTTGGATATAGCTCATCAATTTGAAGTTATTACCACTATCGACTTGCGAAGCCCTTCGGACCTCCAAAAAGCTTACATTAAAAATGAATGTAGTCCGTGAGGTAGCGAAGAAGATGCGTGTAACGGGGCATCCTTTGCTTGGGTGCCTCGAAACTTCACGTACACTCGTACGTGCATACGAAGGTAAATCTACTTGAACGACTCGTTGAGTAAAGGTAAAAAGAGAACCGTATTTAATTCAGTTAAGATATCAATGTAACTTCAGTATTTATCTAACAATATTGATCTACATCGTCGTATGATGACAACCTGCTCACCGCCCATTGCGCGCGTCTAGAAGCGATTGGTGTTAATCTATGGTTAATATGTCTTTTATCAACCAATCTTCGAGCAGCACGTGAATATTGTCCAAAGAGATAATATTCCTTCAATATTAGCTATTTCAAGTAATATTGACAGGAGATTGTCAAGCTAGACAATATTCCTATTGACACTGTTTGGTGTCAATATCATGTAACGGGCTACCCTGTTACATCACATCCCCCTTGATCATTGATAACCCCGATTAATAAAAAGTATTTAGTTGGAGACAAATTGATCACCGTTAAATTAACCTGGGAAATTGAGCACTTGCTGGTCAACCCAACGCATTTGTTAGTTCCATCGCATGGTTTCAAAATCCATGTGGTGCGCTGTCGAAGCAGCCAAAAATGCGGTTGCACGCACGTGTGCAGCCGATAAGAGTACTTCTCAAGCCTCAACAGCAGGTGATGGTTCACCTGCTATTCGAAGTGAGCAACAGGCAGTGCCTGTTGCGACTGGTACACGTGGTCAGTCACCACGTGCGTCAAATGCACCCACTACGTCTGCAGCGGGTGCTACGACTCGTAAGTGAATGAGCCTGAAATAGGGCTCACCTCTTCTGGAGATTCGGATGATGCATCCTACTTGAAGGCGGCGTCTGCTGCCTCCGCATCACTCGAGGTAAAGACTGCCGGAGCCAGGTTGACTGGTTCTGAGGAGCACAAGGCTACCATTTTTGAGATCTTCGGACCGAACGATTCGCCCGACGAAGCCTCGTCTCATGTCCATTGGAAACTAGGACGCGTGGTGATGATGGTGACCCACCTATGCGTAACCACGAGATAAGCAACTCGAGGAATCGAGCTGGCGTCAGTGCTCATTCTGAAACCGCACAAGAGGCCAGGATCGCAATGTCCTGCGTCATGCCATTTAACTGGAGTCTCCTTGAATGCCATCATTCAAGTAAATAGACCGAGTGGCCGGTATGAACACCGAACGGTATCAAATCCCGTTGTCCAACTGTAGGAGAATTTGTCCTTCTAATTCCAGCACAAAGAGTTTTCGTGCTGAGGAAAAATTCTACACCGATGTGTTTTTTTAACATCAATGGTATAATGGAAACCATGGCCGAGACAATAAGGCCTTGCTTCTGGGATGGAAAGACTTCATTTATAACATCGAGTGCATTGGCTGTAAGGCCTGGATCGGTAAACTTGATGCAGGTCGCATCAGGTTTGAGAAGCACAATCCAGCCGGTGTACGATACAAGTTGCACCAACTTTCAAGAGAGGCAGGTATATCCTGTCTCTCGGGGATCGATAATGCCCAAGGTGTCTGGACTATGCTAATCGTGCTCCCAGGAAGGCCTACCTCTTTAGATGGTTTTTTTTAAGAGCGCGCATCTCTGCTGATATGGCCGAAGGGATATACACTTTGCGATCCTTGTACTCGCGTTCGGGGAGGTCGTTTTTCGACAGCCCTTCTTCGAACGCAGCGAGTTTGTCTCGTCATATTGTTTGATGAGACCTATAACGTCAACTATCAGCTGGGCACGAGGCTCCCAGCTGTCCCACGCCGGTGGATAGCCACGCCAGCGGACGAGATAACTCTTCCGGACGCCATTCACGTCGCGCTGGTTCAAACTACGCTCCACTGGAAAGCGTTGACCACCACCAGAATCCACCAAAGGATGTGGTGGACGCGGGAACACCTGATCAGGCTCGATGGTCGGATTAGCTTGATGTTAAGGAGCTAAACCGTGTAAGGGATCAGTTACAAGATGACCTTGATCATGAACGAATCGGCGTAATGATCTTCATAACCTTGTAAGAGATAATTACAATTCCCTAACGCACGATCGTTCGAACGATCGGGCCGCGTTTGCGTTTGTGCTACTTAAGAACGAACATTTGGCTCATTCTCTCCGTGACGAGCTGCAGCCAGCTCGTCACGACACCGCTCATTTGCGTGAGCAGGTCGCTTCGATAGTCGACCAGACTGGCTCGTTAAAACGGAAACACTCGAAGGTGATATTTTCCCTTGACCGCATAGGTGTATTGGCCTCTCGAAACAGGATTGCACTGATAGTACGGGAGGAGACGTCCGACGTAAAACGTAGGGTGCCTACGCATCCTACAAGTCAGTTCAATCGTGTATGCCTTTCCAATCCGGCGCAACACACGAAATGGACCGGTATACTTAGGCAGTAATTTACTGCTGCCCACATTTGTCACTGCGTGTTTCGGTAAATTTACTGTAGACTGTAAAACTAGGTCTCCTTCATCAAATGAAAGAACATTCTCTCTTCCATGTTTGTCTGCGTTTCTCTTCTGTCTGTCTAGTGCATCTGCAATAGAGTCTTAAACGAACAGGACAACCGCTTCGCGGGTCAGCATAAATTTTTCTGCTGATTTGTTCTTGTTAATAGCAGTGCGCTTCGTATGCACTGCTAAAAGAACGTTGTCTTCACCAGTGAGGACGATGACGTCCTCACTGTGGCATTCGTTAGCGATGCTAAATGTACCAGCATCGTCGCCATCATCGTCATCGGTGTCAATGTGATCGACATCGACGTGTTATGAGCAAGAAACAGATCGGTTTTCATTCGAGCGAGTCCATTGCCCCGCCCCCTTGAGCTAGAGTCACACTCTAAGAAGGCGGGTAAACGTGGGTGGCGTAGACCATTCACGAAGAATGGCGTATGCGTTGTCGACGCATGAAGCGATTTGTTGATTGCGAATTCCGCCATCGGCAGGAACTCACTTCAGCTCGTAAATGAGTGGACATACCCTCGAAGTATCTCTTCGAGAACACGGTCACGGATCGCCAGAGCTCTGCCTTAAAGCGGGGGTCCCTATCGGAAACGAGTGGGTAACCTGTAAAATCGGAAGATAGTATTGATGAAGACACACGCACAGCCCTGGGCCACTTGGTAACCTGTAAAGTCGGAAGATAGTATTGATGAAGACACGCACACAGTCCTGGGCTGTGATTGACTCCGGTACAGCAGCAAGATGTACCATCTTGCTGAACCGATCAACAAACACAAGAATACCGGTATTCTTGTAAGCTTCTTTGAGAAACCTAAAGACGAAGTCCATCGATACGGACTGCCAACACTCTGCCGGAATTGGAAGAGGATGCAAGGGTGCGCGGGATGAAGGACTAGGATTCACCCGTTGACAAACTTCGCAAGCGCGAATGTATTTGCGCGCAAACTCACACTGGCGGGGCCAGTAGAAGTCACGAATCACCGTGAGGAAGGTCTTTTCTTTACCGCGATACCCACTTGTCTGGGCATCGTGACACCCATACATGATACGCAATCGCAAATCATTATGAGCGGGAACAACGACACAAGGTGTGTCGCCGTTGACCGCTGTATAGTACAGCAGTCCATCACGAACCGAATACCGTTCGGTTGAAGAGCGGTATTGAGACGACAAGCTTTTCGAAGCTTGACTGCATGGATTGGATACATAACCCATCAACCGCAGAAGAGACTCATCTTCTGCGTATGCTTCCGCAAGTCCTCGAGCAGATTCGACAACGGAACACTCACTGATAGTGTTGCAACATTGGGATCACCCCCACTTGTTGGGTTGAGCAGTCGGTTCGAAATCGGGCCGACGCGAAAGAGCATCAGCGTCTACATCAAGTCGTCCTGGTTTATACTCGACGGAGATTTGTAGTAAGCGAAGAAAGACAGCCACCTCGCCATTCGTTGCGAGAGGTGTGGACTGTTTACGCCCGTGCGTAACGACGCATGGACGGCAGAAACAATGAAGGGACTATCTCGTAAGAGATATACCCGAAACTTGGCCAGTGCATATTTGATGGCAAGAAGTTTCTTGTCATATACCGGATAATTTCGCTGAGCTGCTTGGAGATGACGCGATTAATAACAGACGACGCGCTTGACGCCGTCTGAGCTCTATAGCATCAACGCGCAGCCGATTGCAAATCGCTGGCGTCTTAGACCACATGGAATGGTATGTATTGGTCCGCAATCCCAACACAGGCGATAGCACCAAGCTTTTCTTGATGCCTTTAAAAGAGTGCTGACACTCAGCGCTTCGTGACCACCTTTCGTTTTTCTTTAGTAGACGAAAGAGATGTACGGTCATCTCGGCATAGTTGCGCGAGTATTTTTGCAAGTACGCCGCCAAGCCAAGAAACTTTCTAAGTCCATCGACTCGACTGGCACATGCCAGTTGGTAATCGTCTTGATCTTTCAGATCAGGGCCAACGCCGTTTTTACCCACGATGCAGCCAAGAAGTAAGTGGTGTTTTGCTCGCTGCGAATACACACTTCTGGAGGTTCGCGAACAACTTGTGTTCTCGCATTAGCGTAAGAACCTTCCGGAAGTGAGTTCTATAAGCCTCCACGTCCGACTTTCCATCGATATCCCGGTTATGGACGAAGACATCGTTAAAGTAACTCGGTGCGAAATCGCGCACCGATCGCAACATTATTGGTAGCACATCTGTTGAACGTTGCAGGGGCGTTACTTAGCTCCTGTGGCATCACTAGCCACCCCCAGAGCATACCACTGGGGGTGCTCACTGCTGTGTAAGGGATATCCCGTTCACGCATGAGAATGTGATATAATCCATCCATTATATCCATGGACGAAAAGATGGCACTCTTTGCCATACCATCTAAGATGGTGTCCTTTCTTGGGCTCGGCGTCTGAGACGGTACCGTTGCAGCGTTCAATTTGTCGAGCGTGTGTACTGTCTTTCACCCTCCTGTTGTTTTTCGCACACATAACGTGGAAGAGCTGTGTGGGGATGTTGATTACCTCACATGACCAGCCGCTAAGCGATCGTCAAAGAATTTGTCGATCGCTGTGACCTGTTCACGAGGCAGTGACCACTGCTTCATGCCATAGTAATTCGAACCGGTTCCCATTTCGATCTCACGTCGAATGTTTTTATTCTTAGGCAACTCACATGGCACAAATCCAGGGAAACATCCCTGTTTATAAATTAATCCTTACCCAAAGAATTTGTTTGCAACGACTCTCTAGATTGAGATGTTAATCGCTCAATCCGAGTCTTCTCTTCGAGGACAATTCCGTCCATCGATTAGCTACTGGGAACCTGTTCGTTCTTTGTAAACACTTGTGCCGACCGAATATAGGCGATGTACTCGACCTCTATGTCGAGTACGCAGATCTACTTGATCTTGTCACTACGCAGATCTTGCAAAAATCTTTTAGATTCTAGCGTTGGCAACTTGATTACCTCCGAAGCTGACTTCGGAGGTGTAATTGGATCAAGTGAAAAGCGCCTACATTTGATCCGTCATTCATCAAGACATTCACTGTCTCGGTGATTTCCTGGAAAACACATCCGCAGGTGGTGGGGGGTCCACATCCTCAGCATAACTCTTTCTCGGTAGTTATCACTCTTAGGAACGCCGAAATATACTCTTATTACGTGTTCTGACTGTGGGTGCACTTTAACAGACATGTTCTCTTCGATCGACTCTCTTGTAGTCAATCCTGTTTAATTTATGATGGATTCTCTGCTAGTCAATCTCGCTTCAACGTGTTGTTCCTCCTGAACAACCCTAATTTCTCTTCTTGGATGCACCCTTCTTAGTGTGCATCCGCGTTCCAGTCCACTTAATCTTTTCGAGTGGTGAACCTTCGGCGCAAACTGTGTACTACACAGGTGCCGGAAGCTGGTTCCACAGTGCAGTGGCCTTCTACACTGTGATCTTGTGCGATCGTAATAACGACCGCACCACTAGTGAGTCCATCGCACTCACTCGTAGTACATCCACACGCTTGTGGACGCTCCAAGACGTTCATCAGATGGCCATCCGATGAACAAACGGCAGGCATCTTCACGGATCGATGCTGCCAGCTGATCCATGACCGGTACTTTCTAAGCCATGGAAGACCGAGGATGACATCAAATTTGTCATCCAAATCTAGCACGATGAAGTAATCATCGTACTGCTTTCCTTCTAGCGTGTAGCGAATTCCCACTACACGTTTGTTCACTGTTACGGATGTTCCTGTAGCAAGGTACACCGTCAGCCTCGTTGGACGGAACTTTCGCTTAACATAGTTGAGTCTACTATCCTCTAGCGACTGGCGTCGAATAAAACTGTTCGACGCCCTACAGTCAGCTAGGGCGCAAAGTGACATTCCACTTGTCGCTTCGATCGTCAAGGTGATAAGGGACAAATCGTCACTAGGGGCAGTAACACACAGCGACTGTGTGTTGGGAGCAATCTTGGTCAAGGGTCCTGCAAATTTTTTTGACGTTGCTGGATCAGCAGGGTGCTCCGCCCCTACTGACCCTGACCGTTTTTTGGCGATCCGACTTGCTGTCATGGCTTAGCAACATGGTCGGACCCACGCCTCGGACCTTTCCTCGGCCAACGGTGGTCATCAAGTCATGTCTTTAAACGCGATGCGGTGCTCGAGATGCTACACTCATGAGCGTAGTGTCCGATCTTCTGACAACGATGGCATCTTGCCGTTCGCTTGTGACTCAGAGAGCGAGAGTTCTCGCTCTCGATGTAACAGAAGTCCATTGGTTTGGGACCTCCTATTTCCTGTCGTCTCGTCGGACGATAGTTTGACGAGTTAGCCTGAGACTGTCTCAGGCTGAAGTCTTCTTGTTTCACATACGCTATCGCTTTTTCCAGCGTATGAAAGTCCTCTCGGAACATGTAGGTCTTCATCAGCCCATTCACAAGGCCGTAGATGTACACGTTGATGAGCGTGTGCTCATCAACAGGGTTTTTCGTGACGCTACTCGCAAGGTAGCGCAGGTGCTGTGCGTAAGAGTGCACGTCACGCTTACCTTGCTTGAGCCTCAAGAGTGCAGAGCGTGCTCTGAACTCGGCTTTCGGCGGCTCAAACGTCTCTTTTAGTCGAGACTTCAAGATTTCTAACGACTCATACCCGTTTGGGTCGTGAAGCTTGAGACCTAAGGCCCAAGTCTTTCCTCGTCCCGTTAAATTTGACAGGGCGAAGGTGACTTGCATCTCGTCACCCTCGATGTGACGCGCCCTGAAGGCATCGTCTAACTAGACGAACCATCTCAAAGTGGATTCTTCATCGGTTCTCATTTATCTTAAGATATCTATCTATAAGATTCGGGTCGACGCATGTGCGTCGGCCCACCCATCGACTGATGAGAGCCTTGCTGTTGTAGCAAGGCTATCTTCTGTTCTTCGACGGCAAGTTACCCTCGTAGAAATTTGTTGATAGCAACATGTTGCTGGTCTCTACTTAGAGACTCCAACATGCCACTGCTGGCGGGTTCACCCAAAAGCACACTCATGCGGCCGACTACCTCCCGATCTGAGTCACTCAGATGGGAGTAGCCTTCACGTGTGACACGAAAGCTGTCGTCTTCTACGCCCAACAGGTTCACGTTGGACGGAAACGAAGCAGTCGTTGTACGGACTACGAAGTGCTTCCAGGTTTAACGGGTTACTCTTTGCTTGGGTGCCACGAAACTTCACGTACACTCGTACGTGCATACGAAGGTAATTCTACTTGAACGACTCGTTGAGTAAAGGTAAAAAGAGAACCGTATTTAATTCAGTTAAGATATCAATATAACTTCAGTATTTATCTAACAATATTGATCTACATCGTCGTATGATGACAACCTGCTCACCGCCCATTGCGCGCGTCTAGAAGCGATTGGTGTTAATCTATGGTTAATGTGTCTTTTATCAACCAATCTTCGAGCAGCACGTAAAAATTATCCAAAGAGATAATATTCCTTCAATATTAGCTATTTCAAGTAATATTGACAGGAGATTGTCAAGCTAGACAATATTCCTATTGACACTGTTTGGTGTAAATGTCATGTAGCGGGCTATCCCGTTTTATTACAGGATGCTACATACGAAGGAATCATGCTGGAACAGGAGTTAACGGGTTTAACTGGACAAAAGACGGCTTTACTGTGACACCACCAAAATATTGGGACGATGTATCCGCCCTCCAGCGCGCTTAAAAGGACCAAAACCTAATTATTATCGATGCTTAACCATTAATCCACAGCTTTTCTTGACACGCGCTACCAAAAGTGGCGAATCGACACGTGATGGGGCACATAAAGCGCCAAGCGTATTGCATGTCCAAAGAGGGGCCTGACACACCGTTGGAAGGTCTGCTCTTAAAATTACGAACATGCGCGGACCGGAACGATTGGACCTCTGCAGATCGTTGCCAAACCTGTAATTATCGGTGAAAATACCAAATGCGATCTTAAGGTTTCAAGTATGGTTCTATTAGCGGCTAGTACTTTATTAGATCAATCTGTATTATCCAGGCTTGGAACTAAACAACAGCTTTGGCCGGGTGGCAATATGTGAAGGTCACAAGGAGACAGTAGTGCACATCTGTGGACATGTCCAGTGGCCCAGGGATGATGAAGGGTGGTACTGACCGCATGGTTTGGGTTCGAAGTGCTGCTGAATTAAATGAGTCGATATGCGGGGCACTGCATGGCACGGATGCTGCCGCCTATATCAACAAAACCATTACACCGACTGCAGCGCGCATTTGGCGATGCGGTGAAGGCGTTCATTGTTCATTGGTAGCGCATCTAGTGGATCCTGAGCTCCGTCGGTATCTCGACTCTATGGTACAGCGCATTCGAGTTGTGCACAAATAGCAACACCTTTCACTCCAGGGAGTGCACAAGCGTTATGATTAAAATGGCCCTCGTCAATTCCGAACTTTATCATTAAGGAGGATGAACTTGAAGTCAGGGTATTCGGATTGGACTTGCCGTGTCTTCTAAGCGCGGCATCGAATTCTATTAAAAGATGCCATCCACCCGGACGACAATCCATCTGGTGCGAAGGATGCGGTCTTTACAGCAGCTTGCAGGCTTTGGCGTTTTGTCGTTTCTTCGACGCTGCATGCCATCTGGATCGGGCGTCTCAGCCGTGTGGAGGACTCATCTCTTCCACAGGAGGTAAATAGCGCTACGACTCATACCCAATTCCGCCGAATGGTCATTCGCTTTGCGGGCTCATTTTTCAGTCAGATGTTGGAGCGGATGGTCAACTCCGTGCACGGGTGCGGTCGACCCTTGCTGACTCTCTACCATGCTACGATGACCCTCTCCTCGTTGCGATCGTTGCCGAGCAACAGCGACGTAGGCGTTCTTTACCTTATGTCCTTCGAAGGTAGTTCGCGTTTAAATACTGGACCGGGTGGGGCTGGATCCGTCATCGTCAAATTGCACGCTCCGACGCACGCAGTTTGCATCATGTGGGTGGCGAGTCCTAAAGCTGTACTCATACTCCCGACAATGCCGCGGAATACCGGGGGTTAGTCACCGGTCTCCGCCAAGCGAAAGCTAGCAGATACTCATCTTTGCATGTCACTGAGGACAGTGCGTTCGTGCTATCTCAACTTCGTACCCATCATCTTCTCGCAAACCACACCTAAATTTATCACTTCGATAAGCACGGGCTTTAGCAGACGATTGTGTCGTCGCCAGCTGGGGCCATCGCCACCGCAACTACAACAAGATGTCGATACGACTGGCTAATTTTGCAATGGAATGATGTGCCTCCATTTAATTGCCAGCTACCTCGTGGCACCGTGTCGTCTCAGATGCCGCGGTCTTCCTCGACACTAATGTTAATCACTGGCTGGAGGTGTACCAAGCCAACAATAATGAAATACAGAGCTGCACAACACATGCAAGGGATCTAATTATCTCGAGACAACACCTTGCGCAGCGCCGCTCAGCCGTCCGAAGACTGGTTCTACACTAATTTCTAAAGTTAGATGTCTACACGGTACTTTAGTTGCCTGTAGACAGGATAAAGAGGGTCGTTCGCGCACCTCACTATACATCATCTTCTTAAAAAAATACGAGCTTTATCGGCACGAGAGCGCCGAACGCTACATACTAGGGTTTGGGGCATCCGCTTACGGTAGTGCATCGATATATTTGACACCAGCACTGCACCTTTCAGAGCACCACATCATTTGGTGAGTCACGTACAACCACCGGGCCATTCGACACCGGTTTTGCTAATCTGGGTTAGGACATTCCAGAAGTCTTGTTCACACGTATACCATGCAATAGACTATTTGCATCTCACTCTCCTTTGTACTATAATCCGATAATTAATAGTCTCTTCTATCTTATAGATATATGCATAATGAGGCTAAAAGTTGACGGAGGGAGGACTGCATACAGGCCTGAGCTATGGTGGGTGTTTTTTGGACCTGTCTGAATGCATAAAATAGCGATGCTTAGACTTTTCATCAGGAAGAGAGAAACGGGTGCAAAATATGTAATGGGGTTGACTGCTAATCACTTGCTGCCGTTGAATCGGAGATCAACGACAAACTACTTCCAAACCTGGAGCGGAATCCAAATCTCTATGACTTTTGACGCAGAAGTGGGGATTTCCATGTGTAAACTAGAACAACTGCGAGTAGTTTGTACGAATCATAGGGGTCAACGATGATCGACTAAGAGGTCAACATCAATGCGGCGCTGTGGCACATTTCGTAGCTAGTGCCGATCGAATATTTGACCCCTAGTCTGCGCATTGTAAGTTATCTCAGTAGGCCACCATCATGCTCGTTGACATTGTTTCACGGCAAAAACGATGCTGTGTCGCAACAGTAGCTTCGGGCGGCATTATGAATGCGGTCACCCACCGGTGCAGTTGCTGATGACCTTTATTTACGCTTTCATCTATACAGCGCAACCAAGACTGGACAAACCCATCGAGCACCACTGATGTGCTTGCCAGAGCTACTAGAAAATCTGAGTTTCCGACTTGCCGAAACAGAGCTGGCTAATTTGGCTGTCCCACCACGATATGGTCTGACTCGTTCCGCTCTTCATCAGCTCTTCGTTTACTTGCTTGGCCACAACGTCACGAGTCTTGGCAGCCGTGCGACTGCGTTTGAGGTCATAGGCCTGGCCGATGAGCGCACAAAAGTCAATAAAGGCTTTGGTCGGATTGTACTGACCACTGAGTATCCCCCACTCGCTTGTCGCATAGTCTGACGGGTACTTGTGGCTGCAAAGAGAACAGAATAGAGCACACTGATATTGTTAGCCACCTACAAAAACCACAAGCACGAAAGGAACGTAACCGTGAACGTACTGGTAGTTGTGATAGCCCTCGCCGAGCGCACCAAGCGCAACAAAGAGGTTTTCAACAGCACGAATCTTAAGGTCGTACGGTTTGTAGCCAAAAAAGTGCGCCACGCTGTTGACCATCCACGTCATGTGCAGCACCCAGACATGACGAAAGATACCCCCGACCCAGAAGCCACTGGAGGCGCTGCTAAACAGGCACGAACCCATAGCTGTTGGCACGAAGTAGCACATAAGGAACGCGAGTTTCCCATAGTGTCGGGTCTGAAAGGTCACAACGGGGTCTGCGAGCAGGTCCGTAAAGTCCAGCGTCTTCCCAGCTGCACGCACGTCCTCGTGCTTGCGCAGCATGATCCAGCCCATGTGCGAGAAGAAGAGGCCGCGCTGCGAGTCGTGCGGGTCGGCCGTCGAGTCCGACCCTTTGTGGTGCACGCGGTGGTCGCGCGCCCACTCGAAGATCGATCCCTGGAACGCCATCGAGTTGCTTAGCATGAGGAACACCCGCAGTGGGCGTTTGGCCTTGAAGCTGCGGTGCGACCAGAGACGGTGCGCGCCTGCCGTGATGCCGAGGCCGGAGACGAGCCAGAGCACGAGCCAGAGCACGAGCAGCTCTTTGAGAGAGCAGCGCGGCAGGACGAACAGCAGCGCGTAGAGCGCCCCCACGTGCCACGAGAGCAGCACGAGGACGTTGTACCAGACGACGTCGGACCACTTGAAGCCAACGTCCTTCGTCTTCTCTATTTCTCCTTCTTCTTCTTCTTCACTTTCGGTAGGCAGCTCATTGGCTGCGGTTGCCTTGCAAAGGGGCTTGACTCCCTTAGCTTTAAGAGCGTCGAAAAGATGCGCCTGAGCTTTGGTACTTTCGAGCATATTGGCGACTGGCAGCTGGCTAGATCTTCAGTGGCAAAGAGACGAGATGAGCTCGATGGAGGGCGGTGGGGGCTTGTGATTGGTCGGGACGTAGCTCTCCGTTGCTCCGTGGCATCATTCGAGGTCTCTTCAGTACGCAATGGACAGAATCCGTCCGTGGAAACAGTGGGAGTGGATGATGAACAGGCTTTTTGTTGCTTGCGTGAGGTGATTTCGATACAACTTGAGTTGATTTTGCAAGATGGGATGATACAAGGGAGGTTAGACTGGACAACTAGTACAAGTGACGTACAATAAAGCTGAAGCGACTGTAACAGTTTGATCTGCTTTCTTTGAAGCGGAGCTGCATGCTGGGCTCCAGCCCCTCTTCTAGGTAAAAACCATGCACGCTTTCTGCTTGCTTAAGTAGGCTAGAGGTGGACGAGGTAAAGGTGGAAAAGTGCGCTACGGAAAGGCTGCTGTCCAAAAGAGCGATTGTTTACGTTCCACTTGTGCAGAGTAACTGTGAGGTCGTGGGCCACGAGAGGGGGTGCATCCGGGCTCGTACAGAGCGACAGTGCGAGTACGGGCTGTGGTGGTCCAATGATTGGCACATGTTGGAAACAGTGACAGTCCAGGTGCTTGACATGTGACGATTGTAAACCCAGAGCACTATAGTTGACGGCAAGTCTTCAAAGGTGGCGACGCACGTCTCCCTTACAAAGATGAGCGCCTATCGTGTGCCAGCTGATTGGAGTTCAAAACTGATGTGTCAAGTGAAATATCCATTGAGGTTCACGGTAAACCAGACAGCTACGCAGTCGGTTGCACTGCCAAAAGTGTGCAGACGTAGCGACTTTGACATTAGCATCCGAGAAGCTCTGCAATGAATCCACTTGTTTGCCTACAATGCACTGCTTTGTCATCTCCATCGGCGATGGCGCCGCTGTACTCAATTCTGGATGTGCGTCCTGCCAACCCTAAGAAGCCATTGTTGGACTCAAGCCTTAGCTGCGCTACAGTTTGGGCCACATACTATGGTCGTCGCAACAGGGACAAGAGCTCATGCTTCTGCGAGTAGCAGCAGCATCGCCGCTGCACTGCAAAGACCTCATTCTTAACTTGACTTGCCTTGACGGCACCAAGCCAAGGCTATAGTGTGGTCCATATTGCGTTCTCCTTAAAGATAGATGTAGCCGCAGCTATTCCTGTAGATCCTGATCATTACTTACAGCATGACAGCAACAGTCTCTCGTCGCAAATGCCAATAAATTGCTGTGACAACAATAGGAGAGTCCACAAAAACTGAAAGGATACGACGTCGACAAGCCGAGTCCGACCCGCTCACGTTGCTGATCCAGTCCGAAGTACTGCAAATGTTGCTCCGTCGCGCCCCTAGATGTCACCCACCCTCTCCTCCGATGCACTATAAATACCAGACTCAATACAGACAGACTGCTTAACAGCGTAAAAACCCGTCACAAACGGCATTTATGTACTTCCATCAGAAGCCGCACAATGCCATAACAAGCCTCTACTGCTCCCTCGAGAGCTCACTGGTGTCGCTCGACGGCATCTTCTTCTGCGTCTTCTGCTCATACTGCAAGGGCGTCCACGTCTTCATTTGCAAAGCGTGAATCTGCTTCATTTCCTCCTTGAGACAGTCATTCACCCGACGCTGGCGCTCCAGCAGCGATTGGCCTACGCGTTACATTGTATTAGTGCTGACTTTATACCACTCGGGACCAAGTGCTACAAACCTTCGAAACCTTCATGCACGACCATGAGGCTGAATTTGCTGCCGCATCCGTCGGACAAATCCACGGCTTCCACCAGAGCGGCGCCGATCTCCTGGCGGATCTTGGCCTCAAGCTGAGCAGGCGTCACCACGTTCATCACTCGTTTGATTGTCAAAAGTAAACTAATATAAAGTTAAAGAACCGGGAAGAAGCTTCATCCTTTTCTTTCACTGGGCCTATGTCTTCCATAAATTAATATATGTATTTCAGCAATCGCGATCGTAGATTTAAATAGACATTATGCGATTAATATTTATGTAAAATATAATTGATAAGAATAGGGAGACGTTAAGCATTCATCCTCTCGCAATAACTGTTCACCCCCCTGCAATGACTGTCCGCCCCTCTCACACTTACAATGCTCTGATTGGTCAGTAAGAAGAAAAGCAACGATCAATCCCTGAGATACTGTGGTACAGAAGAACTTGTCCAAGCATTTTTTGCCTAAACTGATGCAACGGGGCACCCTTTGTCTTGGTGCCATGAAACTTCACGTACACTAGTACGTGCAGACGAAGGTAACTCTGCTTTGACTAATAGTTTAAGTAAAGGTAAAAAGAGACTTGTATAAAATATAGTCAAGCTATCAATGTAACTTCAGTCTTTATCTGACTATATTAAACTACGTTGTCGTATGACGACAACCTGCTCATCACTCATTGCGCGCGTCTAGCAGCGATTGGTGGCAATCGATGGTTGACATGTTGTAACGGGGCACCCTGAAGCTTGTACTGGTGACAGTACAAGCTACTTATTCTGATAACAGAATAAGGCGGTGCCTCGTAACTTCACGTACACTCGTACGTGCAGAGGAAGACGGTAAGAAGAAGCGAGTACTCGGTTAGAGTAAAAAGTAGAACTGTATTTATAATAGTTAATGTCTGCAATAAATCACTATTTATCTTCATCTAACTATGTCTAAATACAAATGTGTAAATCAGTTATCTGCTCACCACTCATTGCGTGCGTCTGTCGTGGCGCGTCTTCGTTGGTTGATATAATGGCCTATATCAACCAATTAGGAACTACTTGAAGTGCTACAGAATATTGTCCTTATGACAATATTCTGAGAATATAACTCTTATAGTTATATTCTATTAACAATTTCTTATAAATTGTTATGTAACGATTCACCCCGTTACATCACCCCCCCTTAACCATCAGTCACTTTAGTGACTGATTGACTAAATGGATACTCGTCCCAAATCATTTGGGACGGGGTTTGCACTTGTTGGTCCGCGTCCACTTTCCAACATCTCATCGCATGGTAAACAAGCCCATGCGATGCGCGAGCAAGGCCGCCGAGAGCGCGTCTGCACGTCTCTGTGCGGACGCCGAAGCAGAAACTACAGCAACTGATATCCCATCGGTTGCTGAATCGACTCAGCCTGTATCACCTGGTGATGCAAGCGCTGGTCATGAAGACACTCGTGTCTTCACAGAGTACGAGCTCGGTGTCTCGTACTCTCCTGATACGGATGACGCATCCATATCGACGGCAATTGAATCCAAGCCGCCTGCCAAGCGTGGCATGGACGATGCTTTGCGTCGCAGCATCTTTGGTTCATCTGATGAGTCAGATGAACCATCGCCGAAGCGAAGGCGCTCGAGGTCGCGAGACTCGGGCGCTAATAGTGGTGTCGGTTCTCCAATGGACACCACTTCACAGCGAGGTGCCAGTACTTCTGTCGGCACGTCGCAGCAAGAGCGGGACCGCAATGTGTTGCGTCTCGCTCCAGAAAAGAAGGCATGGATGCCTCCAAAATCTGTCATGGATCACTTGTCGGCGACGACGAGTGATCGTTATCGAACACGATTGTTCGATTCGTCAAGGATCCATCACTTGACCCCAGCGCGAAAGACTATCGCGCTGAACATGAGTTCTTCATCGATGCTTTCTTCAGACATCGATGGTACAGTGGGAATCACAAACGTGATGGTCCCTCACTACTTCAGGCGTGGAACGCCTACATCCATAACCTCGAGGATGTAGGTCGTGACGCTTGGAACGACAAACTTATCAAAGCTCGTGATAAGTTTGAAAAGCGAACCCCGACAGGTGCACGCTACAAGCTGCATCGTCTGTCAAGGGAGAAAGGATTACCCTGCCTCTCTTGGGGAGACTCGTGCCCATGTTGTGTGAACAACTCTGCACGAGCACCTAAGGAGGCTTACCTCCTTACCAGCCCGTGGTGGCGCGTACGTGTCTCTACTGAGATGTACGAAGGGATTGACAACCTGAAATCCCTTTACGACCGTGCCGGGAAGACTTTCTCCGGCGGTCCTTCTGCGGCACAGGATGTGCCGCGTCGTACTGCTCGACCAGACCCAGTACGTCAACCATTAATTGGGAGCGGGGCTCCCAAGAATCCCAGGACGGGGGATAGCCGCGCCACCGGACGAGGTAACTCGTCCGACGTCCGTTCACGTCGCGGTGGTTCAACAGCTGCTCAACTAGATAGCGCTGGCCACCGCGAGAGTCCTCTAATGGAGGTGGAGGAGGAGGAAAGACGCTCTCCACACGATCATGTGGATCGGTGTGTTCCCGAGAGCTTCTTTGATCGCGTAACGCAAGGGTTACGCGACGATCTCGAGCATGAGCGGAATAGGCGTCTCCAGATGGTGGACACTGCCTCGAAGCATCGAGCTGAGTTTGCCTTTGCTCAGCTTGAGAACGAGAGATCTCTGACATCTCTTCGTGACGAGCTAAGGGTAGCTCGTGGGATTGTTGATCGGTCTCGGGCTGAGATAACTGCTCTTCAGACCCTTGTTGATGCCCACCATCGGGAGCACAAGGCTCTCTGCGAGATGCTTGAGCGCAAGGGCGTTCTTCATCGGAAGAAGCAGCGTACTGATGGTACGGCTTAAGCCGACCAACGTAAAACGTGGGATGCGTTCGCATCTTACGTGGTAACTCGATCGTGTATGCATTGCCTAGGCGGTGCAATACACGAAATGGGCCAATGTACTTGGGTAGTAGTTTACTGCTACCCAAGTTAGTCACTACATGTTTTGGTAGATTAACCGTAGACAGTAGGACTAAGTCACCTTTATTAAATAAAAGAGTGTTTGCCCTTCCATTCTTGTCAGCGTTTTGCTTTTGCTTATCCACCGCTTCGGCGATGGAGTCTTGCACAAAACGGACTACCGTTTCACGAGCCAGTATGAACTCATCTGATGACTCGTTAGCTTCAGTGTGCTGTGAGCGCACTGCAGCAACAACAACCTTTTCTTCAGTGAGGGCTTCCGCACTCTCACTGGCATCATTGTCTTCAGTGAGGGCTTCCGCACTCTCACTGGCATCATCTTCTTCGATATCGATGTTATCGATATCGGCATCAAACGCAATGACCTCTTCGTCAGAGCGTGATGAGCGTGAACCAAATCGGTTTTTGCTCGCGCGAGTCCCTCCCCCCCTTAAACCAGAGCTACACTCTAGTAAGGTGGGTACACGCGGATGGCGCAAGCCATTCACGTAAAACGGTGTGTGTGTCGTGGACGCATGCACCGAGTTGTTGATGGCAAACTCTACCATCGGCAAAAACTCACTCCAACTCTTAAAGGAGTGTACGTATCCTCGAAGTATCTCTTCAAGGACACGATTGGCACGTTCCGTCTGACCATCTGACTCTGGATGATCAGATGTTGACATCTTCAAGCGCGTTCCGAGTGATTTGAACACGGAACGCCAGAAATCAGCAGTGAATCGTGGATCTCTGTCTGATACGAGTTCACGGGGCAACCCATGAAGTCGGAAGATGGTGTCAATAAAGACACAAGCACAGCCACTTGCCGTGATTGTCTCTGGTACAGCCACAAGGTGTACCATTTTGCTGAGTCTGTCAACAAATACGAGAATACCCGTATTCTCGCGTGCGTCTTTGGGTAACCCGAAGACGAAATCCATTGAGATGGATTCCCAGCACTCAGCCGGAACCGGTAGAGGCTGTAAAGGTGCACGCAGTGAAGGACTTGACTTCACTCGTTGGCAGACTTCGCATGCGCGAACATACTTTCGCACAAACTGATACTGGCGGGGCCAGTAAAAGTCTCGACTTACCGTGAGATATGTTTTCTCTCGGCCACGATGTCCTCCTATAGGAGCATCGTGATACTGAACATGATCCGCAAACGCAGATCAGTATCACCTGGAATGACAACACGTGGTGTGTCACCAGAAACGGCTGTATAGTACAGTAAACCGTTACGAGTAGTGTATCGATCTGATGCAGATCGATACGCAGACGACAATCGTTTCAACGATTCTCGAGATGGTTGGGAGAGATGTGACAACAACTTCACTATCTCACCATCTTGGGCGTATGCCCGCCTCACATCATCATACAACGTTGTAGATGGAACTGAGGACGTCATAACCGCAACAGTGACTGTCTCGCTGTTGGGTTTCGCGACTGTTTCAAGGTCGGGACGACGTGAGAGTGCATCAGCGACGACATTAAGTCGTCCTGGTTTGTACTCGACCGTAAAGTTGTATTCTGCAAAGAATGACAACCACCGCGCCATTCGTTGTGAAAGGTGCGGGCTGTTCACTGCCGTGCGTAAGGACGCATGGTCAGTGTAAACAACGAAGGGTCTATCTCCTAATAGATAGACTCTGAACTTCGCTAGTGCATACTTCATGGCAAGGAGTTCCTTGTCATGCACTGGATAGTTCCGCTCAGCTGGTTGCAGCTGACGCGACTGATAGCAGACGACGCGTTCAACGCCTTCAAGGTCGTACTGCATTAATGCACAGCCGATTGCGAAATCGCTGGCATCACAGACCACATGAAATGGCCTGTCCTGATCGGCTATTGCTAGGACTGGGGATTGTATCAAGCTCTGCTTGATACCCTCAAAGGAGCGTTGACATTCAGCGTTCCATAACCACCTCTCGTTCTTTTTCAACAAACGAGAGAGGTGCACAGTCATCTCGGCGTAATTGCGTGAATACTTATGCAAATACGCCGCTAGCCCAAGGAATTTTCGAAGACCTTTGACATCGACCGGCACAGGCCAGTCGGTGATCGCCTTGATCTTTTCGGGATCAGGACGTACACCGTTCTTACCAACGATGCACCCAAGAAGTGGTATTTCGCTTGCTGCAAATATACACTTCTTGAGGTTTGCATACAATTGATGCTTTCGCATGATTGTAAGAACCTGTCGGACGTGGTACTTGTGAACCTCAACGTCCGACTTTCCATCCATAGCTCGACTATGGATGAATACGTCATCGAAATAACTCGGCGCGAATTCTCGTACTGGCCTCAACAGATGTGATACACACCTGTTGAACGTGGCAGGGGCATTACTGAGCCCTTGTGGCATTACTAGCCATTCCCAGAGCATGCCGCTAGGCGTGCTAACTGCGGTATAGGGTATATCCTGTTCCGCATTAGGATTTGATAGAAGCCATCCATCAAATCCATGGACGAAAAGATGGTACTCTTTGACATACCATCAATGATTACGTCCTTCCTCGGTATCGGCGTCTGAGCCGGTACCGTTGCAGCGTTCAATTTGTTAAACGCGTGCACTATCCGCCACCCTCCTGTTGCTTTTCGCACACAGAAGGTCGGAGAGCTATGTGGGGAAGTTGATTCCCCTCACATGGCCTCGCTGCTAAACGATCGGCAAAGAACTTGTCGATCGCAAGTACTTGTTCACGAGGCAGTGGCCACTGCTTCATGACACAGTACTTCGAGCCTGGTTTAAGCTCGACTTCGTGTCGAATACCTTTATCCTTCGGTAATTCGCACGGAACAGTTTCAGGGAATACATCCTTGCATTCAACCAAATCCTCATAGAGAGGGTTTTCCTTGAGCGATTCCCATGATTGGGACTCATATCGCTCAATTCGTGTCTTTTCATCTAGGACACTCTCGTCCATAGATGAACTACTGAGAACTCTCTCGTTCTCAGTAAACACTGTTGCTGACCTTATGTCGGTTACATACTCGTCGTCAGCGACGAGTACGCAGATCTGCTTGACTTTGCCACTACGCAGATCACGCAAGAACCTTTTATGTTCGAGCGTTGGCAACTGAGTGATCTCCGAAGTTAACTTCGGAGGCGCAATCAGATCAAGTGTATAAGCGCCTACACTTGATCCGTTATTGACTATGACATTCAATGTCTCTGTCATTTCCTGGGGACTTATTCCCTCAGGCTTCGAAGGACTTATTCCTTCGTCTTCCCGGGGACTTATTCCCGCGGGTTTCGGGGAACTTATTTCCGCCGTATTTGTAATCTTGGGACTTATTCCCTTTACTTCCTCTAGCTGGGGTTGCGCAACCACAGCGAGATCCTCTACGAAAGACTCTCCAGTCGATCTAGGATTATCGTTTCGCTTAACCTGAGCGATCGATTGTTTCTCTTCTAGATGTTCCCCTCTAGGGATACATCTTTGTCCCAGTCCACCCGACTTATTCGAGTGGTGGACCTTCGGCGCAGCCTGTGTTTCCTCACAGCCGCCGGAACTTTGCTCCGAAGTGTAACCGTTTGGTACACTAAGGTTTTGTGCAGTCGTACTAACGACCGTACCACAAGTGAGGCCATCGCACTCACTCGTAGTACATCCACACGCTTGTGGACGCTCCAAAACGTTCATCAGATGGCCATCTGATGAACAAGCGGCAGGCATCGTTACTGTCCGATGTTGCCAGTTTACCCGTGGTTCGTACCTTCTGAGCCACGGTATTCCAAGGATGACATCAAATTTGTCATCCAAATCCAATACGATAAAGTCATCGTCATATTGGGTATCTTCTAGCGTATAGTGAATCTTCACTATACGCTTCATGACGGTTACGGATGCGCCTGTCGCAAGACGTACCGTCATCCTCGTAGGAGGTGTGTCACATTCACTGAATTTAAAGTGACCATCTTCTAGCGATTGGCGTCGCACAAAATTGTTGGACGCCCCACAATCGACTAGAGCTCGAAGGGACAACTTATTCGTCACTTCGAGTTTCAAGGTAATGAGTGAGATCTCATTACCTAGAGCAGCAACGCACAATGTCTGTGTGTTGGGAGCAACCTTCATCAAGAGGCCTACAAATTCTCTTGACGTTGCTGGATCAGTAGGGTGCTCCGCACCTACTGATCCTGTCCGTTTTTTGACGGTCCATCCCGTTGTTGCGTCTTTGCACCAACTGCGGACCCTCGTCCCTGCCCCTTTCTCATGGGTGGACGGTCACTACGCCCAGTGTCGCGAGACACTGGACGAGGGGCACTACACTCGTAAGCGTAGTGTCCTGTCTTTTGACATCTGTTGCATCTCTGCAACTTCTTGTAGCCTGTAGAGCGAGCCTTCTCGCTCTCTACATAACAGAGTTCCATCGGCTCTGGACCTCCGTTGTCATATCGTCTCGGTTGACGATATGATGTCGAGCTGGCGCGAGCCTGTCTCAGACTGAAGTCTTCCTGCTCCGCAATTGAAATGGCTTGTTCTAGTGAATCTAGTTCAAGCCGGAACAGGTGAGTCTTGACGGGACCATCCGCAAGACCCTGCATGAACACCGAAACCAACGTGTGTTCATCCACCGGATTGGAACTTATACAACTCGTGAGATGTCGTATATGTTGAGCGTAAGCGTGCACATCACGCTTACCCTGCTTGAGCTTCAAGAGTTCGGTTCGAGCTCTGAACTCAGCTCTAGGCGGTTCAAACGTTTGTCTGAGCCGCGACTTGAAGACTTCCAACGACCCAAACGCGTATGGGTCGTGCAGCTTGAGCCCCAGTGCCCAAGTCTTGGCACGTCCTGCCAGATTTGACTGGGCAAATGCAACTTGCATATCCCCGTCGTCGATGCGACGCGCCCTTATGGCGTCATCCAATTCGACGAACCATCTCAAGAGGGAGTCTTCTTCGACCCCCTATACTTTGAGATGTCAATCTTCAAAGTCTCGGGCCGACGCGAGTGCATCGACCCGCCAGCAGCAGCCTGCTGCTGTCTCAACAGTTCAAACTGTTGAGCACCTTGTTCTCTCAACAACTCTGCTTGTTGAGAACCTTGTTGGTGAAGCAAGGCTACTTTCTCGCGTTCTGCGTCAAGTTCATTTTGAATGAACTTGGCGATAGTAGCATGTTGGGCATCTCTATTGAGAGCCTCTAGCATGACGCTAACAGCATGGATGCCCATGGTCGAACCCATTCGTTCAACCGCATCCCATTCGACATCGCTCAAATGGGAGTAGCCGTCACGCGTAGCGTGAAAGCTTTGGTCATCTTCATCATCCAACATATTCATGTTGGATGTGAACGCGGTCCTTGGACGGACTACGAAGTGCTACCAGGTGTAACGGGGCACCCTGAAGCTTGTACTGGTGACAGTACAAGCTACTTATTCTGATAACAGAATAAGGCGGTGCCTCGTAACTTCACGTACACTCGTACGTGCAGAGGAAGACGGTAAGAAGAAGCGAGTACTCGGTTAGAGTAAAAAGTAGAACTGTATTTATAATAGTTAATGTCTGCAATAAATCACTATTTATCTTCATCTAACTATGTCTAAATACAAATGTGTAAATCAGTTATCTGCTCACCACTCATTGCGTGCGTCTGTCGTGGCGCGTCTTCGTTGGTTGATATAATGGCCTATATCAACCAATTAGGAACTACTTGGAAGTGCTACAGAATATTGTCCTTATGACAATATTCTGAGAATATAACTCTTATAGTTATATTCTATTAACAATTTCTTATAAATTGTTATGTAACGATTCACCCCGTTACACATGTCTAATATCAACCAATCTTGAAACAGCGCTTAGATGTTTACCTAATATGGTATATAATTCCTTCAATATTATCTATCTCAGATAATATTGGTAGAATATTGTCACGCTAGACAATATTCCTATTGACAACGTTCGGTGTCAATTTCACGTAAAGGGTTACCCCGTTACATCACCCCCCCCTCCACCTTAACCATCAATCACCCGCTGATTGAATTAGGATTGATCAAGACAGGGTGACCACCGTTGGATCACTCTGGAAAAGGGAGCACTTGCTAGTCAAATTCCATTCATTTGCCAATCCAACGCATGGTTTCGAAACCCATGCGAGTTGCTTCTGCAGCAGTAAGAAGGGCGGCTGCACGCATGCGTGCAGCCGCGGAAAGCGCCTCTCAGATCTCAGCAGCAGGTGATTCATCGCCTGTTGTTGTGAATGGTCCACGTGGTGACTCACCACATGCGACAGGTACATCCGCTGCGTCTGCAGCGGGTACCTCGAGTCGTAATCAAGGCGAGTCTGAGATAGAGCTCATCTATTTTTGGAAGGCGGATGATGCATCCGACCCGAAGGTGACTCCTCACGCCTACGGATCACCCGGGGCGAACAATGCAAAAACTAGGTTGACTGGATCTGGTCAACGCGGCGGTGTCATGTCCGAGATCTTCATATCGAGTGATTATTCCGATGAATCTCCGCCTCGCGCAAGTCCATCCAACGAGAGAACGCGTGGGGATGGTGGTGATGCACCTACACATCACCACGAGTGAAGCAATTCAAGATATCGGGGTGTCAGTGGCGTCAGCGCTCACGCTCCCACCAACTAAGAGGCTGTGGAGAAGGGCGAAGGGAGAATGACGGAAGTGTGGATCGCGCGATCTGCCTTAAGTACGAAAATTAGTTTGATTGGTGGAGCGCGTACGGAGATGGGGCCGTGGGCACGGATGATGGTGTCACACGGCTGAGTGACAGGAAATGACTGTGGAAATTATGCAGAGTAACCCACTTAACGGTCACGAAGGGGTAAAGGTCAAGCGGAGTGTGTCATGATGATCGAGGTAGATTACGTACCCGCCGTGGATCGCATACCGCGACCCGGTGCTCCGATATCCGGTACTTTGCGATCCCGAACTCCGTGATACGTAATGAGGCGATCCACTATGGATTATCTGCTGTGTATCACAGGATGTAAGCGGTGAATGACATATATAGTCGACCTAGCGAACGTATAGGCATCGTCATAAGTTTTAGGTTTGGTTTCTTGACATTAAACAAAATTGAATTTGCAACGAAAGACACGCGTCGACTTCTCCCGGGCAGGATCTTTGGCCTCCCGTTGAATAGAGAGTCACCCACGTCTCAAGTGAACTTCGCCCTTGGATTGTTTGGTCAGGCGGAAGGTCGATTCTCCCTCCCCCTCAACTGCGATAGGACGCAGTGAACTTTACGGTTCAGATTCAAGATCGCGATACGGCTCAAGTGGTCAGAAGGCTCGCGTATCAAGCATCACCCTTGGCAAAGGCGACTCTAGGAGAGCGCCCAAGTTACAAGCGATCAAGTAAAGAATTTCCACGCGATTCGCACCTACGTTGACCGGGTGAAGTATTTCCACTCAATCAACACCTATCCCTAAGACGGTCAAGTTCAGCTTCAGCTCAAGTACACCAAGAAGAGCGCAACCCGCCCCACCGACGGGTACACAAGGTGAGCAGGAACTTACAGAACACGGAATCGGGGTACCCCCTCCGTTAGTCGGTCGTCCTGGCGCCAGTGGAGATTTGGGATCGTCTCAGAAAATGAGCGATCGCCACCCCACCACAAGGCCAGGGACCGAAATGTCCTGCGCCACGCTCCCCAAGTGGAGTTTTCGTGGATGCCGACATCCAGAGAGTTGGACCGATTGGCCGGCGTGACTACCGAACGGGATCGAATCCCGTTGTTCGATTGTAGGAAGATTTGCCCATCTGATTCCAGTACGGAAACTATTCGTGCTGAGGAAGAATTCTTCACCGATGCGTTTTTCTAACACCGGTTGTAAGATGGTAGCCGTGTTCAAGACGGATAGGCCTTGGTGCAAGGATGGAATGCCCTCATCCACAACATCGAGTGTATTGGCCGTGAGGCCTGGATCGTCAAACTTGATGCAGCTCGCATCAGATTTATGAAATGTAACCCAGCCGGGGTGCGATACAAGTTGCACCGGCTTTCAAGAGAGGCAGGAATATCCTGTCTCTCGCGGGGTGATTTGTGTCCAGGTTGCCTGGACAACTCGAATCGTGCCCCTAGGGAGGCCTTCCTCATTAATTATCCCTACTGGAGGGCGCGCATCTCTTCCGAGATGGCCGAAGGGATTGACACTTTGCAATCCCTGTACTCTCGCTCGGGGAGGTCTTTTTCCGACGGCCCTTCTTCGAATGCAGCGGGTGGGTCTCGTCGTATTGCTCGACGAGACCAAGGACATCAACGATCATCTGGGCACGAGGCTCCCAGCTGTCCCACGCCGGTGGATAGCCACGCCAGCGGACGAGGTTACTCGTCCGGACGCCATTCACATCGCGGTGGTTCAAAATACGCCCCACTTGGAATCGTTGACCACCGCTTGAGTCCACCAAAGGATGTTGTGGCGGCGGGAACACCTGATCCGGCTCGAGGATCGGATCAGCTTGGTGTTAAAGAGATGAACCGTGTACCGGAACAGCTGCAAGATGACCTGACTCACGAACACACTCGGCGTGTTGGCTTGAGGATCTTGTAAGGGATAATTACAATTCTCTAACGCACGATCGTTCGGACAGCCGTGCCGCGTTTGCGTTCGCGCAACTTGAGAACGAACGTTCGACTCGTTCTCTTCGTAATGAGATGGCTGTAGCTCGTCGAGACATCACTGAACTGCGTGAACAGGTCTCTTCGATAGTCGACCAGAATGGCTCGTGGAAACGGGAACACTCGAAGGTGGTCTCGGCTCTCGACCGCGGAGGTGTTTTCGCCTCTCGAAACGGGCTCATACTGATAGTACGGGAGGAGACGTCCAATGTAAAACGTAGGGTGCCTACGCATCCTACAAGGCAGTTCAATCGTGTATGCCTTTCCAATCCGGCGCATCACACGAAATGGATTGATATACTTGGGCAGTAATTTTCTGCTGCCCACGTTGTCACTGCGTGTTTCGGTAGATTTACTGTAGATAGTAAAATTAGGTCTTCTTTATCAAATGACAGAACATATTCTCTTCCATGTGTGTCTGCGTTTCTCTTCTGTCTGTCTAGTGCATCTGCAATAGAGTCTTGAACGAACAGGACAACCGCTTCGCGGGTCAGCATAAATTTTTCTGCTGATTTGTTCTTGTTAATAGCAGTGCGCTTCGTATGCACTGCTAGCGGTTGTCCGCTTCGCGGGTCAGCAGAAATTCTTCTGCTGATTTATCCTTGTCAACAGCAGTGCGCTTTGTATGCACTGCTGAAAGAACGTTGTCTTCACCAGCGAGGGTGTCATCGTTTGGAAGTCGTTGGCGATGCTGAATATACCAGCATTGTCGTCATCATCATCATCGATGTCGAGGCGATCGACATCGGTATCCATCACGTCGACACCATTGTCGACGGCTATGAGCAAGAACCAGATCGGTTTTGTTCGAGCGAGCCCCCCTCACTAAACTAGAGTCACACCCTATGAATTTGGGTAAACGTGGATGGCGTAGGCCATTCACGAAGAATGGCGTATGCGTTGTCGACGCGTGCACCGGGTTGTTGATGGCGAATTCCGCCATCGGCAAGAAATCACTACAGCTCGTTAATGAGTGGACATACCCTCAAAGTATCTCTTTAAGGACGCGGTTGACGCGTTCCATTTGACCATGTGTTTCCGGATGGTCAGAAGTTGACATCGTTAAACGTGTTCCAAGTGAACGGAACACGGATTGCCAGAACTCCGCCGTATAGCGGGGTCCGTATCATACACGAGTTCACGGGGTGACCCGTGTAGTCGGAAGATAGTATTGATGAAGACACGCGCACAGCCCTGTGCTGTGATTGACTCTGGTACAGCAACAAGATGTATCATCTTGCTGAATTAATCAATAAGCACAAGAATACCGGTATTCTTGTAAGCTTCTTTGGGAAACCTAAAGACGAAGTCCATCGATACGGACTGCCAACACTCTGCCGGAATCGGTAGAGTCTGTAAGGGTGCACAGGATGAAGGACTAGACCTTGCTCGTTGACAAACTTCGCAAGCGCGAATGTTTTTGCGCACAAACTCACACTGTCGGGGACAGTAGAAGTCACGACTTACTGTGAGGTAAGTCTTTTCTCTACCGCGATGCCCTCTTGGTGGGGCATCGTGACACTCATACATGATGCGCAATCGAAAATCATCATGAGCGGGAAAGACAACACGAGGTGTGTCGCCGTTGACTGCTGTATAGTACAGAAGTCCAGCACGAACCGAATACCTTTGGTTGAAGAGCGGTATTGAGACGACAAGCTTTTCAAAGCTTGACTGCACGGATTGGATACATGACCCATCAACCGTAGAAGAGACTCATCTTCTGCGTATGTTTCCGCAAGTCCTCGAGCAGATTAGACGACGGAACACTCACAGATAGTGTCACTACAGTGGGATCACCCCCACTGTTGGGTTGAGCAGTCGGCTCTAAATCAAACAGACGCGGAAGAGCATCAGCGACGGCATTAAGTCGTCCTAGTTCATACTCTACGGAGAAGTTGTACTCCGCGAAGCAAGACAGCCACCTCGCCATTCGTTGCGAGAGGTGTGGACTGTTTAAGGCCGCGCGTAACGACGTGTGGTCGGTGTAAACGATGAAGGGCCTATTTCCTAAGACATGTGCCCGAAACTTGGCCAGTGCATATTTGATGGCAAGAAGTTTCTTGTCATGTACCGGATAATTTCGCTCATCTGCATGCAGCTGACGCGATTGATAAAAGACGACGCGCTCAACTCCGTCTGAGTCGTACTGCACTAACGCGCAGCCGATTGCAAAATCGCTGGCGTCACAGACCACATGAAATGGTCTATCCTGGTCTGCAATCGCCAACACAGGCGATTGCACCAAGCTTATTTTAATGCCTTCAAAAGAGTGCTGACGCTCAGCACTCCATGACCACCTCTCGTTTTTCTTTAGTAGACGAGATAGATGTACGGTCATCTCGGCATAGTTGCGCGAGTATTTTTGCAAGTACACCGCCAAGCCAAGGAACTAGCGAAGTGCCTTGACGTCGACTGGCACAGGCCAGTCGCTGATCGCCTTGATCTTTTTTGGATCAGGTCGTACGCCTTTTGTACCCACGATGCAGCCAAGAAGTGGTATTTCGCTCGCTGCGAATGTACACTTCTTTGAGGTTCGCAAGCAACTTATGCGCACGCATGAGTGTAAGAACCTTCCGGACGTGGGCTCTATAAACCTCAACGTCCGTCTTTCCATTCATAGCCCGGCTATGGACGAAGCCATCGTCAAAGTAACTCGGTGCGAAATCGCGCACCGATCGCAACAGATTCGTATCACATCTGTTGAATGTTTCAAAGGCGTTACTTAGCTCCTGTGGCATCACTAGACACTCCCAGAGCATACCACTGGGGGTGCTCACTGCTGTGTAAGGGATGTCCCGTTCACGCATGAGGATCTGATAGAATCCATTCATCAAATCCATGGACGAAAAGATGGTACTTTTGCCATCAATGATGACGTTCTTTTTTCGGTATCGGCGTCTGAGACGGTACCGTTGCAGCGTATAAACTGTTGGACGCGTGTAATATCTTTCACCCTCCTGTTGCTTTTCGCACACATAACGTGGAAGAGCTCTGTGGGGATGTTGATTACCTCACGTGGCCCGCAGCTAAGCGATCGGCAAAGAATTGGTCGACCGCTGTGACCTGTTTACAAGGCAGTGGTCACTGCTTCATGACATCGTAATTCGAACCGGTTCCCATTTCGATCTCACGTCGAGCGCCTTTATCCTTAGGCAACTCACATGGCACGGATCCAGGGAAACATCCCTGAATTCGACCAAATCCTCATACTAGGAATTTTTCTTCAAAGACCCCCAAGATTGAGACGTGTATCGCTCAATACGGGTCTTCTCATCGAAGACACTCTCGTCCATAGATTAGCCACTGAGAACCCGTTCGTTCTCAGTAAACACTTGTACCGACCGTAAATCGGCGACATACTCGTCCTCTGTTACGAGTACGCATCTGCTTGATACTGTCATTACTCAGATCTCGCAAGGATCTTTTAGATTCCAACGTTGGCAACTTAATTACCCTCGAAGCTGACTTCGGAGGTGTAATTAGATCAAGTGTATAAGCGCCTACAATTGATCCGTCATTCACCAAGGCACTCAATTTTCCGGTGATTACCTAGGAAAACACATCCGCAGGTGGTGGGGGTCCACACCCTCAACATAACTCTCTCGGAAGTTATCACTCTCAGGAACGCTGGAATTTTTCTCCCATTACGTGTACTGACTGTGTGTGTACTACCACGGTCACATCCTCTTCGATCGAATCTCTTTTATTCGATCGGGCTTGCTCTACGATCGACTCTCTGATAGTCGATCTTGCTCCAACGTGTTCTTCATCCTTAACAACACTTATATCTCTTCTAGGATGCACTTTTCTTGGTGTGCATCCGTGTTCCAGTCCACTCGATCTCTTCGAGTGGTAAACCTTCGGCGCAACCTGTGTCTCTACACAGACGCCGTAAGCTGGTTCCACAGTGTAGTGGCCTTCTACAATGTGATCTTGTGCGATCTTACTAACGACCGTATTACAAGTGAGGCCATCCTCACTCGTAGTACATCCACACGCTTGTGGACGCTCCAAGACGTTCATCAGATGGCCATCCGATGAACAAACGGCAGGCATCTTCACGGATCGATGCTGCCAGCTAACCTATGACCAATACTTTCTAAGCCACGGTATTCCAAGGATGACATCAAATTTGTCATCAATTTCAATACGATAAAGTAATCATCGTACTGCTTTCCTTCTAGCGTGTAGCGGATCCCCACTACACGTTTGTTCACTGTTACGGATGTGCCTGTAGCAAGGCACACCTTCATCCTCGTTGGAGGGAACTTTCGCTCAGCATAGTTGAGTCTACTATCCTCTAGCGACTGGCGTCGAATAAAACTGTTCGACGCCCTACAGTCAGCTAGGGCGCGAAGTGACATTCCACTTTTCACTTCGATCGTCAAAGTGATGAGAGACTCCTCATCAATAGGGGCAGTAACACACAGCAACTGTGTGTTGGGAGCAATCTTCGTCAAGAGTCCTGCAAATTTTCTTGGCGTTGCTGATGTAGCAGGGTGCTCCGCCTCTACTGACCCTGACCGTTTTTTGACGGTCCGACTTGCTGTCGCGGCTTAGCGACATGGTCGGACCCACGCCTCGGACCTTTACTTGGCCAACGGTCGTTATCAAGTCATGTCTTTAAACGCGATGCGGTGCTCGAGACGCTACACTCATGAGCGTAGTGTCCGATCTTCTGACAACGATGGCATCTTGCCGTTCGCTTGTGACTCAGAGAGCGAGAGTTTTCGCTCTCGATGTAACAGAAGTCCATTGGTTTGGGACCTCCTATTTCCTGTCGTCTCGTCGGACGATAGTTTGACGAGTTAGCCTGAGACTGTCTCAGGCTGAAGTCTTCTTGTTTCACATACGCTATCGCTTTTTCCAGCGTATGAAAGTCCTCTCGGAACATGTAGGTCTTCATCAGCCCATTCACAAGGCCGTAGATGTACACGTTGATGAGCGTGTGCTCATCAACAGGGTTTTTCGTGACGCTACTCGCAAGGTAGCGCAGGTGCTGTGCGTAAGAGTGCACGTCGCTTACCTTGCTTGAGCCTCAAGAGTGCAGAGCGTGCTCTGAACTCGTCTCTCGGTGGCTCAAACGTCTCTTTAAGCCGAGAATAATAGATCTCTAATGACTCAAACACGTTTGGTTCGTGAAGCGTGAGCCCTAAGGCCCAAGTCTTTGCTCGTCCCGTCAAATTTGACAGGGCGAAGGTGACTTGCATCTCGTCACCCTCGATGTGACGCGCCCTGAAGGCATCGTCTAACTAGACGAACCATCTCAAAGTGGATTCTTCATCGGTTTCCGTATATCTTAAGATATCTATCTACAAGATTCGGGTCGACGCATGTGCGTCGGCCCACCCATCGACTGATGAGAGCCTTGATGTTTTTTTTTGCAGCAAGGCTATCATATGTCTTTCGTCAGCAAGTTCCCTTTGTAAAAAATGCTATTAGCGGCATGTTTTTCGTCTCTGTTTGGAGACTCCAACATGCCGCTGATGGAGGGTTCGCCCATGAGCGCACTCATGCGGCCGACTATGTCCACTTCAAAGTCAATCAGATGGGAGTAGCCTTCACATGTGACGTGAAAGCCGTCGTCTTTTACGTCCAAGATGTTCATGTTGGACGGAAACGAAGCAGTCGTTGTACGGACTACAACGTGCTACCAGGTATAATGGAGCACCCTTTGCTTGGGTGCCACGAAACTTCACGTACGCTAGTACGTGCAGACGAAGGTAACTCTGCTTTGACTAATAGTTTAAGTAAAGGTAAAAAGAGACTTGTATAAAATATAGTCAAGCTATCAATGTAACTTCAGTCTTTATATGACTATATAAAACTACGTCGTCGTATGACGACAACCTGCTCACCACTCATTGCGCGCGTCTAGCAGCGATTAATGGCAATCTATGGTTGATATGTCTTATATCAACCAATCTTAGAGCAGCGCATGAATACTTTTCAAAAGGGGATATAATTCCTTCAATATTATCTATCTCGGTTAATATTGGCAGGAGATTGTCAAGCTAGACAATATTCCTATTGACACCGTTTGGTGTCAATAATATGTAACGGGCAACCTCGTTACAGGAATTTGCATGGCATGGACACCGCCGCCTTTGTCTAAGACACTATTACAACGTCTGCAGCAGGCCTATGGTGATACTGTAACGGGGCACCCTGAAGCTTGTACTGGTGACAGTACAAACTACTTATTCTGATGACCGAATAAGGCGGTGCCTCGGAACTTCACGTACACTCGTACGTGCAGAGGAAGACGGTAAGAAGAAGCGAGTACTTGGTTAAAGTAAAAAGTAGAACTGTATTTATAATAGTTAATGTCTGCAATAAATCAGTATTTATCTTCATCTAACTATGTCTGAATACAAATGTGTATATCAACTATCTGCTCACCACTCATTGCGTGCGTCTGTCGTGGCGCGTCTTCGTTGGTTGACATAAATGGCATATATCAACCAATTAGGAACTACTCGTACGTGCTGCAGAATATTTGTCCTTATGACAATATTCTGAGACTATAACTCTTATAGTTATATTCTGCTAACAATTTCTTATAAATTGTTATGTAACGATTCACCCCGTTACATCACCCCCCCCTAACCATCAGTCACTTTAGTGACTGATTGACTAAATGGATACTCGTCCCAAATCATTTGGGACAGGGTTTGCACTTGTTGGTCCGAGTCCACTTTCCAACATCCCATCGCATGGTTAACAAGCCCATGCGATGCGCGAGCAAGGCCGCCGAGAGCGCGTTCGCACGTCTCTGTGCGGACACCGAAGCAGAAACCACAGCAACTGATGTCTCATCGGTTGCTGAAGCGACTCAGCCTGTGTCACTAGGTGATGCAGGCGCTGGTCATGAAGACACTCACGTCTTCACAGAGTATGAGCTCGGTGTCTCATACTCTCCTGATACGGAAGACGGATGCGTATCGACGGCGATCGAATCCAAGCCGCCTGCCAAGCGTGGCATGGATGATGCTATTCGTCGTAGCATCTTTGGTTCATCTGATGAATCAGATGAACCATCGCCGAAGCGAAGGCGCTCGAGGTCGCGAGACTCGGGCGCTATCAGTGGTGTCGGTTCTCCTATTGACACCACTTCGCAACGAGGTGCCAGTACTTCTGTCGGCACGTCGCAGGAAGAGCGGGACCGCAGTGTCTTGCGTCTCGCTCCTGAGAAGAAGGCATGGATGCCTCCAAAATCCGTCATGGATCACTTGTCGGCGACGACGAGTGATCGTTATCGAACACGATTGTTCGATTCGTCAAGGATCCATCACCTTGACCCCAGTGCGAAAAACTATCGCGCTGAGAACGATTTCTTCATCGAAGCTTTCTTTAAACATCGATGGTACAGTGGGAATCACAAACGTGATGGTCCCTCACTGCTTCAAGCGTGGAACGCCTACATCCATAACCTTGAGGATGTAGGTCGTGACGCTTGGAACGACAAACTTATCAAAGCTCGTGATAAGTTTGAAAAGCGAACCCCGACAGGTGCACGCTACAAGCTGCATCGTCTGTCAAGGGAGAAAGGATTACCCTGCCTCTCATGGGATGACTCGTGCCCATGTTGTGTGAACAACTCTGCACGAGCACCTAAGGAGGCTTACCTCCTTACCAGCCCGTGGTGGCGCGTACGTATCTCTAGTGAGATGTACGAAGGGATTGACAACCTAAAATCACTTTACGACCCTGCCGGGAAGACCTTCTCCGGCGGTCCTTCTTTGGCACAGGATGTGCCGCGTCGTACTGCTCAACCAGACCCAGTACGTCAACCATCAGTTGGGAGCGGGGCTCCCAAGTATCCCAGGACGGGGGATAGCCGCGCCACCGGACGAGATGACTCGTCCGACGTCCGTTCACATCGCGGTGGTTCAACAGCTGCTCAACTAGATAGCGCTGTCCACCGCGAGAGTCCTCTAAGAGTCCTCTAATGGAGGTGGAGGAGGAGGGAAGACGCTCTCCACACAATCGTGGGGAAGCGTGTGTTCCCCAGAGCTTCTTTGATCGCGGAACGCAAGGGTTACGCGATGATCTCGAACATGAGCGGGACAGGCGTCTCCAACTGGCGGATACTGTTTTGAAGCATCGAGCTGAGTTTGCCTTTGCTCAGCTTGAGAACGAGAGAGCTCTGACATCTCTTCGTGACGAGCTAAGGGTAGCTCGTGGGATTGTTGATCGGTATCGGGATGAGATAACTGCTCTTCAGACCCTTGGCGATGCCCACCATCGGGAGCACAAGGCTCTCTGCGAGATGCTTGAGCGCAAGGGAGTTCTTCATCGGAAGAAGCAGCGTACTGATGGTACGGCTTAAGCCGACCAACGTAAAACGTGGGATGCGTTCGCATCTTACGTGGCAAATCGATCGTGTATGCATTGCCTAGGCGGTGCAATACACGAAATGGGCCGATGTACTTGGGTAGTAGTAAACTACTACCCAAGTTAGTCACTACATGCTTTGGTAGATTAACCGTAGACAGTAGGACTAAGTCACCTTTAATAAATAAAAGAGTGTTTGCCCTTCCATTCTTGTCGGCGTTTTGCTTTTGCTTATCCTCCGCTTCGGCGATGGAGTCTTGCACAAAACGGACTACCGTTTCACGAGCCAGTATGAACTCATCTGATGACTCGTTAGCTTCAGTACGCTGTGAGCGCACTGCAGCAACATCAACCTTTTCTTCAGTGAGGGCTTCCGCACTCTCACTGGCATCACTTTCTTCAATATGGATGTTATCGATATCGGCATCAAACGCCATGATCTCTTCGTCAGAGCGTGATGAGCGTGAACCAATTCGGTTTTTGCTCGCGCGAGTCCCTCCCCCCCTTAAACCAGAGCTACACTCTAGTAAGGTGGATACACGCGGATGGCGCTAGCCATTCACGTAATACGGTGTATGTGTCGTGGACGCATGCACCGAGTTGTTTATGGCAAACTCTACCATTGGCAAAAACTCACTCCAACTCTTAAAGGAGTGTACGTATCCTCGAAGTATCTCTTCAAGGACACGATTGGCACGTTCCGTCTGACCATCTGACTCTGGATGATCAGATGTTGACATCTTCAAGCACGTTCCGAGTGATTTGAACACGGAACGCCAGAAATTAGCAGTGAATCGTGGATCTCTGTGATACGAGCTCACGGGGTAACCCATGAAGTCGGAAGATGGTGTCGATAAAGACACAAGCACAGCCACTTGCTGTGATTGACTCCGGTACAGCCGCAAGGTGTACCATTTTGCTGAATCTGTCAACAAATACAAGAATACCCGTATTCTCGCGTGCGTCTTTGGGTAACCCGAAGATGAAATCCATTGAGATGGATTCCCAGCACTCTGCCGAAACTGGTAGAGGTTATAAGGTGCACGCAGTGAAGGACTTGACTTCACTCGTTGACAGACTTCGCATGCGCGAACATACTTTCGCACAAAATGATACTGGCGGGGCCAGTAAAAGTCTCGACTCACCGTGAGATATGTTTTCTACCGGCCACGATGTCCTCCTATAGGAACATCGTGATACCCGAACATGATCCGCAAACGCAGATCAGTATCATCTGGAATGACAACACGTGGTGTGTCACCAGAAACGGCTGTATAATACAGTAAACCGTTGCGAGTAGTGTATCGATCTGATACAGATCAATACGCAGGCGACAATCGTTTCAACGATTCTCGAGATGGCTGTGAGAGATGTGTCAACAACTTCACAATCTCACCATCTTGGACGTATGCCCGCCTCACATCATCATTCAACGTTGTAGATGGAACTGAGGACGTCATAACCGCAACAGAGACTGTCTCACTGTTGGGTTTCACGACTGGTTCAAAGTCGGGACGACGTGAGAGTGCATCAGCGACGACATTAAGTCGTCCTGGTTTGTACTCGACCGTAAAGTTGTATTCTGCAAAGAATGACAACCACCGCGCCATTCTTTGTGAAAGGTGCGGGCTGTTTACTGCCGTGCGTAATGACGCATGGTCAGTGTAAACAATGAAGGGTCTATCTCATAATAGATAGACTCTGAACTTCGCGAGTGCATACTTCATGGCAAGGAGTTCCTTGTCATGCACTGGATAGCTCCGCTCAGCTGGTTGCAGCTGACGTGACTGATAGCAGACGACGCGTTCAACGCCTTCAAGATCGTACTGCATTAATGCACAGCCGATTGCGAAATCGCTTGCATCACAGACCACATGAAATGGCCTGTCCTGATCGGTCATTGCTAGGACTGGGGATTGTATCAAGCTCTGCATGGTACCATCAAAGGAGCGCTGACATTCAGCGTTCCATAACCACCTCTCGTTCTTTTTCAACAAACGAGAGAGGTGTACAGTCATATTTGCGTTATTGCGTGAATACTTATGCAAATACGCCGCTAGCCCAAAAAAAATTGCGAAGACCTTTGACATCAAACGGCACAGGCCAGTCGGTGATCGCCTTGATCTTTTCGGGATCAGGACGTACACCGTTCTTACCAACGATGCACCCAAGAAGTGGTATTTCGCTTGCTGCAAATATACACTTCTTGAGGTTTGCATACAATTGATGCTTTCGCATGATTGTAAGAACCTGTCGGACGTGGTACCTGTGAACCTCAACATCCGACTTTCAATCCATAGCCCGAATATGGATGAATACGTCATCGAAATAACTCGGCGCGAATTCTCGTACTGGTCTCAACAGATGTCATACACATCTGTTGAACGTGGCAGGGGCATTGCTAAGCCCTTGTGGCATTACTAGCCATTCCCAGAGCCTGCCGCTAGGCGAGCTCGTTGCGGTATAGGGTATGTCCCGTTCTCGCATAAGGATTTGATAGAAGCCATCCATCAAATCCATGGACGAAAAGATGGTACTCTTTGACATACCATCAATGATTACGTCCTTCCTCGGTATCGGCGTCTGAGCCGGTACCGTTGCAGCGTTCAATTTGTTGAACGCGTGCACTATCCGCCACCCTCCTGTTGCTTTTCGCACACAGAAGGTCAGAGAGCTATGTGGGGAAGTTGATTCCCTCACATGGCCCGCAGCTAAACGATCGGCAAAGAACTTGTCGATCGCAAGTACTTGTTCACGAGGCAGTGGCCACTGCTTCATGACACAGTACTTCGAGCCTGGTTTAAGCTCGACCTCGTGTCGAATACCTTTATCCTTCGGTAATTCGCACGGAACAGTTTCAGGGAATACATCCTTGCATTCAACCAAATCTTCATAGAGAGGATTTGTCTTGAGCGATTCCCACGATTGGGAGTCATATCGCTCAATTCGTGTCTTTTCATCTAGGACACTCTCGTCCATAGATGAACTACTGAGAACTATCTCGTTCTCAGTGAACACTGTTGCTGACCTTATGTCGGTTACACACTCGTCGTCAGCGACGAGTACGCAGATCTGCTTGACTTTGCCACTACGCAGATCACGCAAGAACCTTTTATGTTCGAGCGTTGGTAACTGAGGGATCTCCGAAGTCAACTTCGGAGGCGCAATCAGATCAAGTGTATAAGCGCCTACACTTGATCCGTTATTGACTAAGACATTCAATGTCTCTGTCATTTCCTGAGGACTTATTCCCTCAGGCCTCGAAGGACTTATTCCTTCGGCTTCCCGGGGGCTTATTCCCGCGGGTTTCGGGGAACTTATTTCCACCGTATTTGTAATCTTGGGACTTATTCCCTTTACTTCCTCAAGCTGGGGTTGCGCAACCACAGCGAGATCCTCTACGAAAGACTCTCCAGTCGATCTAGGATTATCGTTTCGCTTAACCTGAGCGATCGATGGTTTCTCTTCCAGATGTTCCCCGCTAGGGATACATCTTTGTCCCGGTCCACTCGACTTATTCGAGTGGTGGACCTTCGGCGCAGCCTGTGTTTCCTCACAGCCGCCAGAATCTTGCTCCGAAGTGTAACTGTTTGTTACACTAAGGTTTTGTGCAGTCGTACTAACGACCGTACCACAAGTGAGGCCATCGCACTCACTCGTAGTACGTGCACACGCTTGTGGACGCTCCAAAACGTTCATCAGATGGCCATCTGATGAACAAGCGGCAGGCGTCGTTACTGTTCGATGTTGCCAGTTTACTCGTGGTTCGTACCTTCTGAGCCACGGTATTCCAAGGATGACATCAAATTTGTCATCAATTTCAATACGATAAAGTCATCGTCATATTGGGTATCTTCTAGCGTATAGTGGATCTTCACTATACGCTTCATGACGGTTACGGATGCGCCTGTCGCAAGACGTACCGTCATCCTCGTAGGAGGTGTGTCACATTCTACTGAACTTAAAGTGACCATCTTCTAGCGATTGGCGTCGCACAAAATTGTTGGACGCCCCACAGTCGACTAGAGCTTGAAGGGACAACTTATTCGTCACTTCGAGTTTCAAGGTAACGAGTGAGATCTCATTACCTAGAGCAGCAACGCACAATGTTTGTGTGTTGGGAGCAACCTTCATCAAGAGACCCACAAATTCTCTTGACGTTGCTGGATCAGTAGGGTGCTCCGCACCTACTGTTCCTGTCCGTTTTTTTAGGGTCCACCCCGTTGTTGCGTCTTTGCACCAACAGCGGACCCGCGTCCCTGCCCCTTTCTCATGGGTGGACGGTCATTACGCCCAGTGTTGCGAGACACTTGACGAGGGGCACTACACTCGTAAGCGTAGTGTCCTGTCTTTTGACATCTGTTGCATTTCTGCAACCTCTTGTAGTCTGTAGAGCGAGCCTTCTCGCTCTCTACATAACAGAGTTCCATCGGCTCTGGACCTCCGCTGTCATATCGTCTCGGTTGACGATATGATGTCGATCTGGCGCGAGCCTGTCTCAGACTGAAGTCTTCCTGTTCTGCAATGGAAATGGCTTGTTCTAGTGAATCTAGTTCAAGTCGGAACAGGTGAGTCTTGACGGGACCATCCGCAAAAATCTGCATGAACACCGAAACCAACGTGTGTTCATTAACCGGGTTGGAACTTATACAACTCGTGAGATGTCGTATATGTTGAGCGTAAGCGTGCACATCACGCTTACCTTGCTTGAGCTTCAAGAGTTCGGTTCGAGCTCTGAACTCAGCTCTAGGCGGTTCAAACGTTTGTCTGAGCCGCGACTTGAAGACTTCCAACGACCCAAACGCATATGGGTCGTGCAACTTGAGCCCCAGTGCCCAAGTCTTGGCACGTCCTGCCAAATTTGACTGGGCAAATGCAACTTGCATATCCCCGTCGTCGATGCGACGTGCCCTTATGGCGTCATCCAATTCGACGAATCTCAAGAGGGAGTCCTCTTCGACTCCCCTATACTTGGAGATGTCAATCTGCAAGGTCTCGGGTCGACGCGAGTGCATCGACCCACCAGCAGCAGCCTGCTGCTGTCTCAACAGTTCAAACTGTTGAGCACCCTGTTCTCTCAACAACTCTGCTTGATGAGAACCTTGTTGGTGAAGTAAGGCTACTTTCTCGCGTTCGGCATCAAGTTCATTTTGAATGAACTTGGCGATAGTAGCATGTTGGGCATCGCTATTGAGAGCCTCTAGAATGACGCTAACAGCATGGATGCCCATGGTTGAACCCATCCGTTCAACCGCATCCCATTCGACATCGCTCAAATGGGAGTAGCCGTCACGCGTAGCGTGAAAGCTTTGGTCATCTTCATCATCCAACATATTCATGTTAGGTGTGAACGTGGTCCTTGGACGGACTACGAAGTGCTACCAGGTGCAACGGGGCACCCTGAAGCTTGTACTGGTGACAGTACAAGCTACCTTTCCTGATGACTCAATAAGGCGGTGCCTCGAAACTTCACGTACACTCGTACGTGCAGAGGAAGACGGTAAGAAGAAGCGAGTACTTGGTTAAAGTAAAAAGTAGAACTGTATTTATAATAGTTAATGTCTGCAATAAATCACTATTTATCTTCATCTAACTATGTCTAAATACAAATGTGTATATCAACTATCTGCTCACCACTCATTGCGTGCGTCTGTCGTGGCGCGTCTTCGTTGGTTGATATAATGGCCTATATCAACCAATTAGGAACTACTTGTAAGTGCTACAGAATATTTGTCCTTATGACAATATTCTGAGAATATTTGTCCTCATGACAATATTCTGAGAATATAACTCTTATAGTTATATTCTATTAACAATTTCTTATAAATTGTTATGCAACGATTCACCCCGTTACAGATACAGTGGCGGAGTATGTTGATCAGTGGAAGCGTATATGGTGGATTTTGTGTTCCGTTTGTATCTCGACGCTTTGGATCCAGCACAATCGACTTGTTCACGAGCGGCAATAAGTCTCACTCCTGGGAAGTGTTCAAGAGATTTTTCTAACGGACTTAGGCAATTACGAGCGTTATCGGCAAGAGGCATCAGGCTATGGCAGTGTTTAGAGTCACTAGATGACACTACTGCGCCTTTCAGAGCACTACATGATGTGGTGATCCACGTACAACCACCGGGCAGTTCGACATTGGCGTCGCAAATCTGGTTTAGGACATTCCAGAAGTCTTGTTCACATTAATACCATGTAATAGACTGTCTGTTCCTCTCTCTCTCGGCATCAAGGATGGGCTGCAGGAGCAGACGCCGCCGTAAGAAAATGTGAAGTTTTGGCTGCTAGACGCCTGCTTCGACACATAACCATGCCATTTTTTTTCTTCAGAAACAGTCCTCCTATCATCGCGATTAATTGCAGCAGCAGACCATACGCAGATGCCGAGCCGATCACTGCACAGCCCTGTCAACAATGTCGCGATATACGACCTAACCTACCTCATTAAAGAGCCGGAGTTACAACGAGTAGACGTCTGCGAGCAGAACATCGGATGGGTTTTTTACCGCGAAAGACGCCCGCGGTAGTAAACAATGGATCACCTGTGAACGTTGCAAGGTGGCCCCATTATTGCGAGACTGTCCCGGTTCCCACCACGTCGCAACCGCATAAGTTGTCCCACCTCTTACTCAGTGCGTAAAACTGCCGTCTTGTTGAACTTATCATCAGATCTGCTGGTTATCAAGTGATGTATCAACAGTGATCCCTCCGATAAGCGGCCCTTAATTAAGCTTTAACCTCCAGTAGCTGGTTGTACTGAGTGACCGTCGAGCTTTGTCTGTAGCCGCTAACTCATAAGCTGTAGGTGTGTTATAGCCACAATGAACAAGTGAGCAGGTTACGAATGGATGTTTCTCTGAGCTTGAGCTCGGTGCAGCATAATTTAAATGAGTAACAAACATGATCGCCGATGATACCATGATTTGTCGGGAAACCACCTACTTAATCTATAGTCAACGGTGAATTGGGTGCAGTGTATAGTTATATGAAATTGCACAGACATTCGTGTTGCCTCTTGCCTCGACCCGTGCGACACAGATGCAGCAGGTTTCTGCGGTCTTCAGCCGATCCAAGAATGTGAACTCGGTGAACCTTTTTTTAATCTGCAGCTGGTCAAGGACGAAGTGAGGGTTATCACCTTGCGAATTTCCAACGCTTGGTCTCGGGATCGAGTGTTTGACAACCGTTTTGGAACACCTCAAGTCTTTCATGATAAGCGACAGAGCGTTGTCATTTACAAGGAGAAGACACAGCACAACTAGGATTTCAACGAAGCGCAAACCAGGTAAAGAAGAGTTGGGCTAGTGTCTTACACTATCCAAATTGCGCCATACCCATCTAACTATTCTTGGCTTGGCAGACCAAAGACGTTTATCCTTTAGTTCACTACGGTCTGCGTTTTGGTCAATAACATCGTTTGAACAAATGTGAGCTGCCACAAAAATTCCCATTTGTCGTAACCTCCGCAGAATTGCTAAATCTCCGTTTAGCGAGCGCAGAACTTGTCGGACGGAGCACGATGCCAACTGTCTATCGACGTTTTTCTCTTGTCCATGCTTTGAAGCACTGTAATGCCCATAGCGGGCACAAACTTGTGTCCTTCCAGCAGACGGATAATAGAACGGGAAGGGGTCCCACCTCTCAGCTTGTGACAAGCACGAAGTAGTAGATCAGAAGCACACGAGCAAGTCGTTCTCTCAGCAATCAGCACACTCCATGCTTCTTTGTTGCCAAAGCGGCATTCAGACTGTACGAACACTACACATGCCTAAACTTCTATGTCTGAGTTCGGCTACAAATTGTGTCGATAGCTTGAGAATACGCTTGAGTTACTGCCGTACGAGGTCCTTTTACCAAGGCCCCATTTTTTGCCCGCAACAGAGAGTCGTGTCGTGCTGTTGTGAGAAAAAAAAGTCTTTGAAGTTGGTGCTGTCATGCACAACGCGCGTCCATGTTCTTCTCTGCCAACAGGTGCTCAAGAGGATCAGAAACGTCCATTCGTTCAAGCTAAAAGTGCTTGCACGGTTGCGACGGGTTTTTCATTTATTCTTCAATTCTTTGCCTCGAACGCACGAGCTACTTTCAGTCTACACCCTGTTCAAGAGGATGCACCCTCCAAGTAGATTGTTCTACACTGCGGCCGTCGTGCTTCCTTTTCTCGGCGTTGCAGTCTCTTCGCCAGAACCAACGACGACTTCGACTACCGTTGTGCGCACGTCGATTGGCGATCGCACAAGTGAAGACACCCGGTCCTTGCGAGCGATGGATGGTCCCACTCATGAAATGACCGAACTCGACGAAGATCGGTACATTGCATCTACGAACGTTCTTTGGTGGTTGGAGAAATCGGAGAACGCGTGGAAGGCGGTTCTCGCGAAGACACCGTGGAAGGACTCTTTTTACAAGATGCCGCCGAAGGATTCTACCGTTAAGATTCCGCTGAAGCATCCTTCGTTCAAGATACCCCCGAAAGAGTCTTCTCTCAATATACCCAAAACGATTTCAAGGCAGACAAACCCTACAGCCGCGCAGTTAACAGCTCGGAGCGAACTATTGAAGCTGGCCAGAGAGGGCATAGACGTCAAAGACTTCGACTATTGGCTACAGATCGTTTTACATCAAGGACATGACTTCCGTAATACACTTTTCGAACAGTGGAAGTCGAACGGCCTGGATTTCGGTCGCCTGAAATCGTTGTTGGAGGGAGCTGGCAAAGGCGACGACAGCCTCGTACTCACACTGGCGCAAGATTTTGATAAGTATGTTGGAAAAGCAAAATCGATGACATAGTCTTCTGGCCGACGTGCTGCTACGTCCTAAGATCAAATACATGTTACTTTGTCGACTTCTATCTTAAGGTGATTCTATCGAGTTTCTGACCTCTCTAATGTGCAAGCAGTTCTTTTGCTTAGCCATATGAGTCGGTTTAGTGAGTGAGTGAAAACGTGAGGTATATTCTGGTACGCAGACGACCCACTTTTCCAATCTGCTAGCAACGAGGTCCGCGCAGACAACTAGGTGTGTGTCTTAAGTAGTGAGGATGAGTCGGGTTACGTAACGACGCTGCTCGTAGCTTCTTTACAGAAGTAGTCGCAGCAACATTCGCATTGTAAGATTCACGGACGCACCAAGTCTTAGGCCCTGTTTCCGATAGTAAGTGAGATCCCGTGTCGATCGTTAACCCTGCTGAAAAGGTAAGGTATTAGCCATTCGCTGGTGTACCTCATAGGCTTCGACCGGTACGCTCGGTGACTCGAGTTTTACTCGGCTGTGAATTGTCACAGCACGAATCGATAACTGAACGAAGGTCAAGTGGCCAGGCATTTCAAAGCAACCGTCTTGTACCAACGAATACTTCAATGCGTGACACTATTGCCATAGTAAAAGCTGCAACTGTCGTTGCCACAATTGACAAGCATCGTGACCCATTGGCATACCATGCGGTACTTGTTTTGTTTTTTTGCCAGTTGAGGCAACCGCAGACTCGATAGTTACGGTCGACTTTTGGCAGTAGGGACGTTGTACTAACAAGCCTGTCGCTCGACAAGAAAAAGGTGTGGATGCATTGTGTACTTCCAGATCATGTCTGGTGGTCAGCTGTGCGGCGGTTTCGTATACTTTTTAGTGGTTATCTAATGCGATCACGACTTCGTGCATTTATGCAGTGCGTGATTGAGGTGACACATTGGATAAAAGGTTTGAGTCGCAGATGGTCCCAGTGGATCGGCTGATCGAGACTGTGAAATCAGAACATTGCACTCGAAATGCCAAGTGAAGGTGACCTCGATACATTCATCATACTGACGAGACGTTACACGTACTTGTCAAGCACAACGTCAACACCAAGATCGGAAGGAAGCAGATCGGTTCATACGAAATCCATGAGGGGTGAAGAACAGCTGGAGCGACTTTTGAGCGCATCGACAATCGGAAATGAACGAATGCCCTTGGAGTAAAACGCACAACGCACTTTACATGATAAAACAAGGGCGAGTCCGGAGCAAGCGCGTGTCCTTATGAGTAAAGCCCCGTATCTGAAAAGTCGTGTGCTTACTGGAAGCGCTCAAAGCATTCTTCCACCAGCTTTCCAACTGCTGTAGAACTTCTTTGTAAGCCTCGTGTCTTGAAGAGCACATTGGGTCGCCATCATCTTTACGGCTTGTACTTGGTGATCTACGCTAACGACAGGCTTTCGCCGTAGTGCGCTATAAGTAGCGTTCTCCTCGCTCGAATTAGTTATCACACACATTTTTATCGCGCGACGTAAGCCTGCTGTGGGCTCGTTGCTTGTGTCGGTGCTCGCTGTGCACCTCTACGTCGTATTATTCCTGCTGAGAGCCTGGCCCACTTGTGATGAACAAACGCAGTACGGTGTCGACCTTTCACCTGAGAAAACTACGACAGACTCACGGCTTATCGATCCTTGCATTCCAGATCGTGTCCATGCAGCATACAACACTATGTAGCGCAATTTTCTTCAACGATGCCAAATTTTACCATTGCGCTTATCACACATGGCGACACCTCCTTTCTTCCGGTAGTGTCCTTGCATCCAACCGTCTTCTCTTTTATCCGGAGCGAGTACGCTTGATCCGCTTACCTCAGGACCAAGAGTGCATTTTCACACCACAACATCTTCCGTCCGTCTAACAGTATTGCTGCATCAACGGGGCTTTTGACTTTTTAAAGTTCGACCCGGTCGGTCGTCGCGATCCATCAAGTCTCGGCAATCGAGCAAGCTTGTGTGCGATAATAGCCAAGTATCTTCTACGCAGATCGCAGTAAGAATGTCTACAGGCAAAGCGGGCCGTATCGAGAAGCTGCCTGTGACCAGATCGTGCGAGATCATGTGAATATACGTCTGAACATGACCGATGTGGTGCAAGTTGAGCACATGTAGTAGCAAGTGCACGGATACCCAAGCGGCATCGTCTCAACCCAAGCGATAGCGAAACACTATCGAGCTATCCTGCACTTCGATACAGTAGATAGAAGATCAGTCCACATGATGGACACAACTTAATCGCTCTCGCGTGTAGTTGCAAAGGAGTTGTGCAGAGGACGAGGTTCCCCCCAGACTCGTCTTCGGATACACTCACTGTATGTATGTCAGTGCTGGCAGACACCTACATTGATTCGACTGCAAAAGGGTTCCTCGTGATCGAACCGAGTAAAATACAGTCCTAATTTATATCAGATCTTCTATCTCATCAAATAAATATCATCCTCTCCTGCCACTTCAAGTAAGTCCCTCGCGTGCTTGCAAAGCCGATCCCAACGTCAGCCCTACACCACCACGAGCTCCATCTCCAAATAAATTACTCTGTCATTTTCCACCTCTCCGCCAAGCCCCTTTTTCCACTCAAGCCACGCTCCACCCCTTCCCCTCCACAAACAAAAAAAGCGAATCTTTCAAACACACTCCGTTGTGGCACGTGCCATATTTAAGCCCATCCTAGTGATCAGCCAGCAAGCTCCTTTAACCTCCCCGCCTCTCGTTCCAGCCCAGCCCAGCCCCTGCTCACCCCCACCCACTCAACCAGCCAACCAGCCATGTCCCTCGTAACCCTCCTCACTCGTCGACTCGCGCCTCGATCGTCTCCAGTTCCCTTCCGTTGCCGTTACCACATGAGTCAACTCGCGTCCTCCTCACCCAGCGCTTCAGCTGTCCACGCGCAGCTCGCGTCTCTCCAGGGGCAGAACTTCTTGTCCACAATGGACCTCAACACGGCGCAGCTCACGGGGCTCCTCTCCAAAGCACAGGAGCTCAAACGCACGTGTTCGGGTCCTGACAAAGCATCGGCTCCTAAGCCCCTTACGGGCGAGAGCTGCTCGATGCTCTTCCAGAAACGCAGCACCCGCACGCGGCTGTCCAGTGAAACGGGCATGTACTTACTAGGAGGCAAAGGCATCTTCCTCTCGTCCGAAGACATTCAATTGGGTGTGAACGAGACGCTCAAGGACACGGCGCACGTGCTCTCGCGCTTCAACAGTCTCATCCTGGCACGGGTATACGCCCACAAGGACATTCACGAGCTCGCCCAATTGGCTTCCGTGCCGGTGATCAATGCCCTCTCGGACAAGTTCCATCCGCTGCAGATGCTGGCAGATTATCTCACGGTTCACGAGCACTTTGGTAAGATTGAAGGACTCACGTTTGCCTGGGTGGGCGACGGGAACAACGTCCTGCATGACTATATGCTGGCAGCTCCGAAACTTGGAGCGAATATCCAGATTGCTACGCCGAAAGGCTATGAACCGGATCAGGATGTCGTGGATGAGACGAAACGACTGGCGGCACTTGCTGGTACGACGGTTGTCATGACGACGGACCCGGTGGAGGCCGTGAAAGGTGCGAATGTCGTGGCCACGGATACGTGGATCAGTATGGGTCAAGAAGAGGAGGCGAAGAAGCGCCTTGCGGCGTTTGCAGGGTATCAGATCACGAACAAGATGCTGGAGCACGCGGCGACGGACCATGTGTTTTTGCACTGTCTGCCTCGTCACCAAGACGAAGTGGATGATGAGGTACGAAAAGGAGCGGTAGATGTGGATGTTTCTGTGTGGATGGTGTTGGAATGGCAAGGAGGACTGATGGATCTCGCTCTTGTTGTTGTTGCTGTGCTTTTGTGCGTGATTGTAGGTGTTTTACGGACCTCGCTCGCTGGTGTTTGACGAGGCGGAGAACCGACTGTGGACGGTCATGGCGGTTTTTTCGTCGCTGCTGGGCAAGTTTTAGGACGACAGAACGGAGCTGTTTGTCGATATAACACCTGATTGTGGTAGTGAACTGAATAAAAGGTGGAAATGACGAGTCACGAGTGTTCGTGTGGTCGAAGTACTTACTTGTCTGCAGACCCTTTTGTGCTACGTCGTTGATGCCAGAAGCAATGTTATATACGACGTGGAAAAAGTCGCTCTCGATGGAATCGGTTGCATTAAACAAGTGAAACCGCGCGGGTGCGCAAGATTCAGCGAGCAGGTCGCTCATCTAATCTGCACAGCAACAAGAGAGCAACAGTGCTGACTACTTGCACTGTATCTCGCCGCCAGGTGTATCAGCAGAACATTCGTGATGAAACGCCTGGCGAACAAAAGAAGTGATCCTGCCTCCCTTTCCGAAACCTTTCTTCTTTGCTTGTACCGATGCGACCGACACCCTGGTGAGTAACACGACTATGCACCAAGTTAGTCGTATAGACGACCTTGCCCTCAAACTCGTGGTCATTGCGCAACTCACTTGGAACGGTCCGGCAACACTTCACATGTGCGGAAGCAAAATGGTGTCACACACCCGATCCCGAGACTGAGTGTGATAAACTCGACAGGTGGTAACTCTCACTTCATCCTTGACCAGCTGCAGATCCAAAGAAGGTTCGCTGATTTGACTTTCTTGGATCGGCTGAAGACCGCAGGCACCTGCTGCCCCTATGTCGCACGGTTCGAGACAAGAGGCAGCACGAATGTCTTTGTGCGATATCAGATCAAGCATACGCTGGAGTAAGGACAAAAGCACTTGGCCTGCTGGGACATTGTCAACGCTTCGCTTCGATGCAGGAGTAGATCGTGGTCGACTACATTCTTCCCGGTGCCCAGGTTGTCTACATTGAAACAAATGCCAGCTCGTAGGCAGCACATTGACGAGTTTCTCTAGCTCTCGGCTGAATGAATGTGAACGTCTTCTACGAACTAGTGTGCAAGCTGTATCGAGTTCTTGTCAATCGATGGACACGATCCAGCGATGCAATAGCAGAAGCGATCTTGCCATCATGCAACACAGCCAACGTCATTGGCGTGATAAGTACATGCGTGCTGGGATGTTTGGTACACAATACTACGCCACTTGCACTCCAAATATGCCGGCTGTCCTTGACTGCAAAGTCATAATGACTGACAAGCTTGACGTCAGCAAAATAGTCGTCTGCATGACACCATCTCGCATACGGTCCACACGACGCCATCCCGCGTACCTTCACTGCTTTTTCTCGTGGCAGCTCAAGTCCGACATACCACAAGCGGGTTCAGTCCACGTAACACCACCCTCTGCCATGGATATCACGTGATTCAATCCAGTTTCACTTCAACAATAGGTTCGTTCCTGCACAACGAAACTGAAGCACCCAATCATGTATACCCCCGCCACGGTCTCTCTACTGCTCTTGTCCTGCGCGTATCATATGCTGCTTCCAGATCTCCAGCGTCCCCTTTGCTGAAGGCGTCAGCGGCAGCTCCTCCCTGCAGCAGCAGCAGCAACAGCAGCACGACATCAGTCCTATCTCGCGCCCCCCATCCATCCAAACTCAACTCACGCACAGCATCTGTGACGATCCGTCCGCCAGCAGGTTCTCCACCGACAAGAGCTTGAGCTCCACCGACTCAAACTTGTCTGCCGGTCCCGCCTCGTACAGCTCCTTCAGCTCTTGTGCTGAGCACAAGGTCCGCACGTGGAAAGCTGCACAACCCCAGGCGTGACAACAACAATCAGACAAAAGCAACCCTAATCCTCTCTCCCCCTCAGCCAGCAAGCAACTCAATCGTACAGAAACTGGGCGTACATGCGTCCGTCTGCAGCACGACCCCCAGCAGCTCCGGCGGCTGCTGCACCTCGGGCGCCACGTTCACTTCCTCGTGAATTTCATTCGTAATGGACTCGAAAAACTCCCGTCTCACGGCAACTTCCACCTCCGTCCTCCTACTTCGCGTTTCCTGCTCCTCATCACTTTTGACCTCGTCTGCCTCCAGTGTCTGCAGTCCTTTCTGTGTCACGTGGCACGCCAATGGCTCGGGGTGACCTCCAGGCGTGTCAAACAAGTTCTGGTAGAGACCAACGCCCGTGCTCCGCTTGAGGAGCGCCACGTACCCGTCAGTCGTCTCCAGCGCTGCAGCGACACCGACTTTCCTCGATAGGAACGCAAAGCGATCGTGGTGCAGTCGCTCTCCGTCTAGAAGCAGCTGAGGAACGAGGGACGAGCAGCAAAGACCGACGTATGACGCGTAGTCCGTTACGCCAAAGTGCAATGTAAGTGCAGAGTGATGGTCGCTTGTAGAGTGGTGGTCGCTTGTAGAGTGATGGTCGCTTGCAGAGTGATGGTCTTTTGAGTAGCTGTGGAGCCGGAATTTCGAGGCGTTAAAGAGGTTAGGTGTGTGATGTTTAAGTTGCTCCCACGCTCGTGTCTTATGTTGCTCGACTTTTGCGTCCGGGTGTGCGAGGCGGTTGAAGCGGCTCGAGAGCGAGACGTTCACGTCGTGCAGAGCCAGCGGCCTGTCGAAGCAGTGCACGGAGTAGCCCATCAAGCGGCGTAACAACATTTGACAAGACAAGAGATGAAGTGCTAGAGGTAGTCTCGGTATGCTGATCAGTTGCAACAACTCAACAGGTGGCATGTCGATATTAAGTATTACAGGTCCTTTTCATTCAAAGAAACAAGTTTTTTTCTTAAAAGAAGCAAAAAAGAAAAAAAGCACGATGCAGAGTCTGCTCCACGGCGTACGCGAGTACTTGACGCCCGTCCTGACCGAGTCGTCGTTCGAAGACAAGGGATTGCTGACACCAGAAGAGTTCGTCAAGGCTGGCGATTTGCTCGTGTACAAGTGTCCCACGTGGCGGTGGGAGGGCGGCGAGCCAAGTCTCCGACGCGCTTATTTGCCCGCCGCCAAGCAGTTTCTCGTCACACGCAACGGTCTTGATTGACTTGCTCTCATTGGCCAAAAAATTAAGCATTGGGCCGCTGAAAAATGAGCACTTGGTTGCTAATGTTGCTGTTTGTGGTTCATATGTTGCTGGTATGGTGTTTATGTTGCTGCAACTATAGTGCCGTGTCGTCGTCGCGTCACGTCTTTGGAACAGAGTTATCAGGCCGAAGAAGCAGTGGAAGGAGAAGACGAGTGGGTGGCTGCTTCGTCGTATGCTCAGGAAAGCGGTGGTAGCTCCAATACTATCATCCCGGATCTTGGACAAGCGATGGACGACTGCTCGCTCTCGGACCACGAGATGAAGAATTCCAAGGACAAGTACAGTACTGGCAGCAAGAGCTCCAGCAGTATCTTGGACGCTATTGTGGACCACCACTTTGTTGATGGACGGTCGGTTGCTTCTGCTGAATCCGAGTTGCGAGACTTGAGCTCGTATGACGACGAGGATAATCTGGTCGAAGACGTGGAGAATGACGACGACGAAGCGGCACTTGGCCCGGCACCTGGTAGTTACCTCGTGGCCAGTGAACCCGATGACGCTGATGACGCGATCTTGCGCACCCGCACGTACGACTTGTCCATCACGTATGACAAGTATTACCAGACACCGCGGGTGTGGCTCTTTGGCTACGATGAGCGCAACGCGCCGCTCAGTGGCGACCAGATGTTCGAGGACATTATGCAGGATTACGCCAATCGCACCGTGACCATGGAGCCGCATCCGCACCGGAGTTCACTGGTGCATGCGTCCATCCACCCGTGTCAACATGGAGCTGTCATGAAGCGCATTATTGCCAACCTCAAGGCGCGTGTACCTGGTGACAGGGAGACGGAAGAGCAGGTCGCGAATGAACTTCGTTGTGATCAGTACCTCTTCCTTTTTCTCAAGTTCGTGCAGTCGGTTATTCCGACGATTGACTACGACTACACAATTGAAGTGAACGCTAAGCAGTGAGGGACGTTGTGGCATTGGAGAGAAGCTTTCGTGTATTGGTTATCAGCGGCGAGTCGGCTGGGATTACTGTGATGCGTTGTTTGACTTGACGAGACCAGGGTGGGTCACGAAATGCTGCTGCGAGGAGAAGTACTTGTATGTGAACGTTATTTTGTCCTAATGTGAAGCACTGACCGACGACGGTGTAGGTTGGTAATGTTTCGTGCTTCGGCTCCATTTCTACTTTTATATGAGACACATGTCTTGGTATCTAGAATGCAGGTAAGGTGCATGTATTGCGCGGTGTAGTCAGGTCCGTCAATTGAAAGAACCTACAGTATACCGGTTTGGGTGACTTGTCAAGCTGCGAAGTGTGATCAAATGGATTATGTATAGTATAGGTCTGTATGATGTTTTTGCTGGTCCCCGAAAGCCAGAAAAGCACGATATTTAGTCGAAGGATTGTGTGTGGTGGTAGTTTTAGTGGTTTCACGTCTATGTCGCGATTATCTATGTCTAAAATCGAAAGAGTTATAATATCACTGGATAGAGGAGGTTTGCTCGCAGGTTGGTTTGCACGTAAGCTATACTCACATGTTATCCGGTATTTTCCGATTCGAAGCTATAGATCCTGATAGTGATTCAATTGTCACGAATCTCTGAGGGACATTTACGTGCAGACGCATTCTATGCGAGCATTATGCCATTGAGTTACTCGGTAATCAAATATCGCGAATCAGTGTTAAGTTCGCGTCTACCATGATGGCGCGTGTGCGTTAGTTTGATACAATATATACGTGTACCGTGTCGCCGAGGTTTGGCTCTAATTACTATTGTAACGGGGTGGCCCGTTACATGAAATTGACACCAAACGGTGTCAATGGGAATATTGTCCAGCATGACAACATTCTATCAATATTATCCGAGATGGATAATATTGAAGGAATAGTATCCCCTTTAGGTTTATTTCCATTTGCTGCTCCAAGATTGGTTGATGAAAGTTATTTTAACCATAGATTGCCACCAATCGCTGCTAGACGCGCGCAATGAGTGGTGAACAGGTTGTCGTCATACGACGATGTAGATTAATATAGTTAGATAAATACTGAAGTTATATTGATAGCTAAACTATGTTAAATACAGCTCTATTTTTACCATTTACTCATCTTAGTCGTTGAGTAAATAAGCTTCCTCTGCACGTACTAGTGTACGTGAAGTTTCGTGGCACCCGAACAAATAGTGCCCCGTTACAGAAGGCGTTTGTGAGGAACCCACGGCTGATCGGACTCCATGAACTGCGGCCGTTCCCGTGACATTGGAGCCGTCAACCAAGGTTACGGATTTAGCAGTAGCTCAAAAGCAAGTGAATGATGCTCATTTGGAAGTTGAACTGCCGAATTCTATGGCCACGATGTTGAAGGCCGATGCCATAAACAAGAAGTCTCACTACTTCGAGGCTCACACACATGCGCTGGAATTTGCTATCGCTCGTGAAGATGCCGGAACGGATCTAATCACTAATCTTAATGATACAAAAATTGATTTCTTGCCTACGTTGGGATACGAATATCGCACCGCCGGTGTAGCGGTGACCCGGACGGCTTAGGAAACAGCTAGCGCCACGAGCAAGTTCTACAAATTGTAAAGTTGCTTGGCCAAAAATTACACTGAAAAGAGAAGCCCATAATCGAGATGGCGGTTGATACCCGTATGCCGCCGTCGGGCGACATGCCTGCTGTTACGGAGGAAAGGATTAGAGATCGGAGTCACTCGACAATTCAACGCTTGTTGTCTTCTTATGCCCGCCGAAAAAAGGCATAACAAGTGTGCCTTCCAAGGCGGCACCTTGTGCGGTACCACCAGAGGCTGGAATACAAGTTTCTGCTTTACCAGACGTACGACCGGCAGGTTCTCTGGACAGTGAAACACTGGACTCTCGTGATCTCCATGTGACTTTGGCCGACAGCACCTTCACGCTTGGAAGTACCATGCACATGGTTGATGTGGGTGGAGGACTGTTACTCCTCCACCGTGCGCAGACAGTGTTCCTTCATCAAAGGATCCAGCTAAGGCTATCTAAGACGAGTTCAAGGCATTCTCTGGCAACATATCTGAACCTGAAATGGTAGATTATCGCCAGGCGACACATCCTATCGGCAAGTACGAGGAACTGGGAAACCAGCTGGCTTTCGATCTCCGATAAATCTTAACCGCCCTCAAGATCCTTATGATCAGACCTTACGTGCGACGCGGGTTCGCAAGTATCCAGACTCCGTGTCGGCCACAGTGGTGGCTGCAGCTTTCCGGGGAGCACCAATTAACTGGATGCAAACACAGCGGTAATTCGTGAATGGTTCAGCCAGCGCAAATTTGCCACCGCGGTGCCTGCTACAATGCCGATTGGTCCAAAATGCAAATCCGCATGGATTAATTGTTGTGTGTTGGATTTTGCGGCACTTGTACGTTTTCTGCCGTGCCCAGTGGCTTATTTCGCCTCGATAACGGAAAAAAACTCTTTGTGTCTTGTGGCCTTATATCAACAGCGAATGTTTCTGGCTGTGATCCGCCAAGATAATACGCATGGTGACAAGAGGATTTGGAATTTGTGTACAAGTTGAGCTGCACCGGCTGATGGTCAGTATGGTCAAATTTGATTTAAAAGGCGGGCAACGTACGACGCTGGAGTAAATTTAGCAAATTACAGCCGGAGTTGTTGTGCGCGACTTTCGTATAACTGCTTTCGAACTTGGATCACTGGGAAGTCCTCAATATCCTGTGTGTGTGTGACTATCTAATCTTGCTTAGAGGATTGAATGACGGTGGTGACGCCACAGTCCAGAGCGGGACTATACCACGTCTTCAAAGGGTTGCATGGGGCAGTCTTCACTGTTTGATGCATACCTGTCAGCTGGAAGCCGGCGATTGACCTTATTGCCTTCAATGGTCAATTCCTGGACCCTCAACACTGAGGGTTCATTAGCTGATAGAGGGATTGTCTCGTGCAGATAAAGCCCCCGGTGATGCAGTCGCCTCCTTTCCAACAACTTGGGACGCTATGCGAAAACAGCATCTGTCTCCACACTCAGAATGTAGCGAGATTTTCTAAGCATCCAGAACGCTGCACAGACTAGTTCAGTCATTTTTGCAGCGGGAGGATAAGGGAACCATTAAATTGATCCTTTTACAAGAAACCAGGGTTGATGCTGGGGAGGCATTATCCTTTAATGAATTATGCAATAAGACCTAGGGGGTTGTGACAAAGCCTGGTCTCACGAAGTGGAGATAGTCCGAATATCCGCGGGGTGGAGTGGAATTGCTATTGAACCCGTACTTTTCTATTGATGCCGTGGATTTTTAAAAAGAAGACCAATGACACCTCACTAAATGGCTGTTCTCATCAGAGTTATTGGAAAAACACTCCTTGTGGTCAACGTTTTTGCTCCGAGTACGAAGGTAGACCAATCAAATGCTTCAAAATCACCGTCAGGACTACTTTGGACCAATGTCGATTGGAGGAAACTTCAATCGCACGTTGGTGCCATAACTTGACCGCTCATTTGTCTCCGTTTGGTAGACACGACTCTCCAGCGCTGCGCAGTATTCTCGGCCAACCTCTCCTTTGCGATGTTTTTGATGGCGATGTAGATAGAGCGAAAAAGACCGGGCAATTGCGGGTTTCGAGCGACTGCACGCACTTAATTTTACACTGTACTAGGTGGTGGATCGGCCAGTTCGCGTGTTGATTGCTAGTATGTCAATTCCAGCCATCCAGACTGAATCCGAGACGTCGGCTGTTCAGCACCTGGTACTGCGGCTGCTTACAAATATATAGGAGTCATGATCTGGACGACGCATCATGTTGTGCTTATTTGACAGTCATGGCGCATATATCCTGTTCACGGATGCGCCCAAGTGGTCGCGGCCAGAAGTGCGTCGATTGCCATGGCGCAGCGTCAAGTGGACGAGATCTCTATGTTCCCACGTCGGACTCTTGAACGGGATTCAGGCTGCCGACTGGTGGGATACATGAAAGATCAGAATTCATCAAAAAAAAATTGTTGGCCACTAAGCAAGCGCGTCAGATGTTAATAAAATTATCGATAGAGGCTACGTTGGTCATATGGTCGGCTGCATGCAGCGCTTTCAAAGGCACGCTCGCATGATGATTTTCCGGTGATTGCCCAAAAGGGATTCGGTCACCCTGGCCCGTCATAATCCAGAAAGACTATGTAAACATTTCTAGAAGTGTCGTCGTTTATGGCAGAAGACCAAGAAAGAGCGACAGTTGGTGAAGCACAAATAGTCTCCGGTGTAACGGGGTGAATCGTTACATAACAATTTATAAGAAATTGTTAATAGAATATAACTATACGAGTTATATTCTCAGAATATTGTCATGAGGACAAATATTCTGCAGCACTTACGAGTAGTTCCTAATTTGTTGATATAGGCCATTATATATACCAACGAAGACGCGCCACGACAGACGCAAGCAATGAGTGGTGAGCAGATAGTTGATATGCACATTTGTATTCAGTCATAGTTAGATGAGGATAAACAGGGGGTGTATTACAGACGTTAACCATGATAAATACAGTTCTACTTTTTACTCTAACCAAGTACTCGCTTCTTCTTACCGTCTTCCTCTGCACGTACGAGTGTACGTGAAGTTCCGAGGCGGTGCCTATTCTGTCATCAGAATAAGTAGCTTGTACTGTCACCAGTACAAGCTTCAGGGTGCCCCGTTACACCTGGTAGCACTTCGTAGTCCGTCCAAGGACCACGTTCACATCTAACATGAATATGTTGGATGATGAAGATGACCGAAGCTTTCACGCTACGCGTGACGGCTACTCCCATTTAAGCAATGTCGAATGGGATGCGGTTGAACGGATGGGTTTAACCATGGGCATCCATGCTGTTAGCGTCATGCTAGAGGCTCTCAATAGAGATGCCCAACATGCTACTATCGCCAAGTTCATTCAAAACGAACTTGACGCAGAACGCGAGAAAGTAGCCTTCACCAACAAGGTTCACAACAATCAGAGTTGTTGAGACAGCAGCAGGCTGGTGCTGGTGGGTCGATGCACTCGCGTCGACCCGAGACTTTGAAGATTGACATCTCTAAGTACAGGGGAGTCGAAGAGGACTCCCTCTTGAGATGGTTCGTCGAATTGGATGACGCCATAAGGGCGCGTCGCATCGACGACGGGGATATGCAAGTTGCATTTTTGCCCAGTCAAATCTGGCAGGACGTGCCAAGACTTGGGCACTGGGGCTCAAGTTGCACGACCCATATGCGTTTGGGTCGTTAGAAGTCTTCAAGTAGCGGCTCAGACAAACGTTTGAACCGCCTAGAGCTGAGTTCAGAGTTCGAACTGAACTCTTGAAGCTCAAGCAAGGTAAGCGTGATGTGCACGCTTACGCACAATATATACGACATCTCACGAGTTGTATAAGTTCCAACCCGGTTGATGAACACACGTTGGTTTCGGTGTTCATGCAGGGTCTTGCGAATGGTCCCGTCAAGACTCACCTGTTCCGACTTGAACTAGATTCACTAGAACAAGCAATTTCCATTGCGGAACAGGAAGACTTCAGTCTGAGACAGGCTTGCGCCAGCTCGACATCATATCGTCAACCGAGAAGATATGACAGCGGAGGTCCAGAGCCGATGGAGCTCTGTTATGTAGAGAGCGATAAGGCTCGCTCTACAGACTACAAGAAGTTGCAGAAATGCAACAGATGTCAGAAGACAGGACACTACGCTTACGAGTGTAGTGCCCCTCGTCCAGTGTCTCGCAACACTGGGCGTAATGACCGTCCACCGATGAGAAAGGGGCAGGGACGCGGTTCAGCTGTTGGTGCAAAGACGCAACAACGGGATGGACCGTCAAAAAACGGACAGGATCAGTAGGTGCGGAGCACCCTACTGGTCCAGCAACGTCAAGAGAATTTGTAGGCCTCTTGATGAAGGTTGCTCCCAACACACAAACATTGTGCGTTGCTGCTCTAGGTAATGAGATCTCACTCGTTACCTTGAAACTCGAAGTGACAAATAAGTTGTCCCTTCGAGCTCTAGTCGATTGTGGGGCGTCCAACAATTTTGTGCGACGCCAATCGCTAGAAGATGGTCACTTTAAGTTCAGTGAATGTGACACACCTCCTACGAGGATGACGGTACGTCTTGCGACAGGCGCATCCGTAACCGTCATGAAGCGTATAGTGTAGATCCACTATACGCTAGAAGATACCCAATATGATGATGACTTTGTCGTATTGGATTTGGATGACGAATTTGATGTCATCCTTGGAATACAGTGGCTCAGAAGGTACGAACCACGGGTAAACTGGCAACATCGAACAGTAACGACGCCTGCCGCTTGTTCATCAGATGGCCATCTGATGAACGTTTCGGAGCGTCCAAAAGCGTGTGGATGTACTACGAGTGAGTGCGATGGCCTCATTTGTGGTACGGTCGTTAGCACGACTGCACAAAACCTTAGTGTGACAAACGGTTACACTTCGGAGCAAAGTTCCGGCGGCTATGAGAAAACACAGGCTGCGCCGAAGGTCCACCACTCGAATAAGTCGATTGGACCGGGACGAAGATTTATCCCTAGCGGGGAGCATCTGGAAGAGAAACCATCGATCGCTCAGTTTAAGCGAAACGATAATCCTAGATCGACTGGAGAGTCTTTCGTAGAGGATCTCGCTGTGGTTGCGCAATCCCAGCTAGAGGAAGTAAAGGGAATAAGTCCCGATATTACAGATACGGCGGAAATAAGCTCCCCGAAACCCGCAGGAATAAGTCCCCGGGAAGCCGAAGGAATAAGTCCTTCGAAGCCTGAGGGAATAAGTCCCCAGGAAATGACAGAGACATTGAATGTCATAGTCAATAACGGATCAAGCGTAGGCGCTTGTACACTTGATCTGATTGCGCCTCCGAAGTTGACTTCGGAGATCACTCAGTTACCAACGCTCGAACATAAAAGGTTCTTGCGTGATCTGCGTAGTGGCAAAGTCAAGCAGATCTGCGTACTCGTCGCTGACGACGAGAGTGTAGCCGACATAAGGTCAGCGACAATGTTTACTGAGAACGAGAGAGTTCTCAGTAGTTCATCTATGGACGAGAGCGTCCTGGATGAAAAGACACGAGTTGAGCGACATGAATCCCAATCGTGGGAATCGCTCAAGACAAATCCTCTCTATGAAGATTTGGTTGAATTCAAGGATGTATTCCCTGAAACTGTTCCGTATGAGTTACCGAAGGATAAAGGTATTCGACACGAGGTCGAGCTTAAACCAGGCTCGAAGTACTGTGTCATGAAGCAGTGGCCACTGCCTCATGAACAAGTACTTGCGATCGACAAGTTCTTTGCCAATCGTTTAGCTGCGGGCCATGTGAGGGAATCAACTTCCCCACATAGCTCTCCGACCTTCTGTGTGCGAAAAGAAACAGGAGGGTGGCGGATAGTGCATGCATTTAACAAGTTGAATGCTGCAACGGTACCGGCTCAGACGCCGATGCTAAGGAAGGACGTAATCATTGATGGTATGTCAAAGAGTACCATCTTTTCGTCCATGGATTTGATGGATGGCTTCTATAAAATCCTTATGCGAGAACGGGATATACCCTATACCGCAGTGAGCACGCCTAGCGGCATGCTCTGGGAATGGCTAGTAATGCCACAAGGGCTTAGTAATGCCCCTGCCACGTTCAACAGATGTGTATCACATCTGTTGAGACCAGTACGCGAACTCGCGCCGAATTATTTCGATGACGTTATCATCCGTAGTCGGGCTATGGATGGAAAGTTGGACGTTGAGGTTCACAGGTACCACGTCCGACAGGTTCTTACAATCATGCGAAAGCATCAATCGTATGCAAACCTCAAGAAGTGTATATTTGCAGCAAGCGAAATAGCACTTCTTGGGTGCAACGTTGGTAAGAACGGAGTACGTCCTGATCCCGAAAAGATCAAGGCGATCACCGACTGGCCTGTGCCGGTTGATGTCAAAGGTCTTCGAAAATTCCTTGGGCTAGCGGCGTATTTGCACAAGTATTCACGCAATTACGCCGAGATGACTGTGCACCTCTCTCGTTTGTTGAAATAGAACGAGAGGTGGTTATGGAACGCTGAATGTCAGCACTCCTTTGATGGTATCAAGAAGAGCTTGATACAATCCCCAGTCCTAGCAATAGCCGATCAGGACAGGCCATTTCATGTGGTCTGTGATGCCAGCGATTTCTCAATCGGCTGTGCATTAATGCAGTACGATCTTGAAGGCGTTGAACGCGTCGTCTGCTATCAGTCACGTCAGCTGCAACCAGCTGAGCGGAGCTATCCAGTGCATGACAAGGAACTCCTTGCCATGAAGTATGCACTCGCGAAGTTCAGAGTCTATCTATTATGAGATAGACCCTTCATTGTTTACACTGACCATGCGTCATTACGCACGGCAGTGAACAGCCCGCACCTTTCACAACGAATGGCGCGGTGGTTGTCATTCTTTGCGGAATACAACTTTACGGTCGAGTACAAACCAGGACGACTTAATGTCGTCGCTGATGCACTCTCACGTCGTCCCGACTTTGAACCAGTCGTGAAACCCAACAGTGAGACAGTCACTGTTGCGGTTATGACGTACTCAGTACCATCTTCAACGTTGAAAGATGATGTGAGGCGGGCATACGCCCAAGATGGTGAGATTGTGAACTTGTTGACACATCTCTCCCAACCATCCCGAGAATCGTTGAAACGATTGTCGCCTGCGTATCGATCTGCATCAGATCGATACACTGCTCGTAACGGTTTACTGTATTATACAGCCGTTTCTGGTGACACACCACGTGTTGTCATTCCAGATGATACTGATCTGCGTTTGCGGATCATGTTCGAGTATCACGATGCTCCTATAGGAGGGCATCGTGGCCGGGAGAAAACATGTCTCACGGTGAGTCGAGACTTTTACTGGCCCCGCCAGTATCAGTTTGTGCGCAAATATGTTCGCGCATGCGAAGTCTGTCAACGAGTGAAGTCAAGTCCTTCACTGCGTGCGCCTTTACAGCCTCTACCAGTTCCGGCAAAGCGCTGGGAATCCATCTCAATGGATTCCGTCTTCGGGTTACCCAAAATTGCACGCAAGAATACGGGTATTCTCGTATTTGTTGACAGATTCAGCAAAATGGTACACCTAGTGGCTGTACCAGAGTCAATCACGGCAAGTGGCTGTGCTTGTGTCTTTATCGACACCATCTTCCGACTTCATGGGCTACCCCGTGAACTCGTATCAGACAGAGATCCACGATTCACTGCTGATTTCTGGCGTTTCGTGTTCAAATCACTTGGAACGCGCTTGAAGATGTCTACATCTGATCATCCAGAGTCAGATGGTCAGACGGAACGTGCCAATCGTGTCCTCGAAGAGATACTTCGAGGATACGTACACTCCTTCAAAAGTTGGAGTGAGTTCTTGCTCATGGTAGAGTTTGCCATTAACAACTCGGTGCATGCTTCCACGACACATACATCGTTTTACGTGAATGGCTTGCGCCATCCGCGTGTACCTACCTTACCAGAGTGTAACTCTGGTTTAAGGGGGGGGGACTCGCGCGAGCAAAAACTGATTTGGTTCACGCTCATCACGCTCTGACGAAGAGGTCATTGCGTTTGATGCCGATATCGATTACATCTATATCGAAGAGGATGATGCCAGTGAGAGTGCGGAAGCCCTCACTGAAGAAAAGATTGATGTTGCTGCAGTGCACTCGCAGCGCACTGAAGCTAACGAGTCATCAGATGAGTTCATACTGGCTCGTGAAACGGTAGTCCGTTTTGTGCAAGACTCCATCGCCGAAGCGGAGGATAAGCAAAAGCAATACGCTGACAAGAATGGAAGGGCAAACACTCTTTTATTTATTAAAGGTGACTTAGTCCTACTGTCTACGGTTAATCTACCAAAGCATGTAGTGACTAACTTGGGTAGTAGTTTACTACTACCCAAGTACATCGGCCCATTTCGTGTATTGCACCGCCTAGGCAATGCATACACGATCGAATTGACACGTAAGATGCGAACACATCCCACATTTTACGTTGTTCGGCTTAAGCAGTACCATCAGTACGCTGCTTCTTCCGATGAAGAACGCCCTTGCGCTGAAGCATCTCGCAGAGAGCCTTGTGCTCCCGATGGTGGGCATCGACAAGGGTCTGAAGAGCAGTTAACTCATCCCGAGACCGATCAACAATCCCACGAGCTACCCTTAGCTCGTCACGCAGAGACGTCAAAGCTCTCTCGTTCTCAAGCTGAGAAAAGGCAAACTCAGCTCAATGCTTCGAGACAGTGTCCGCCATTTGGAGACGCCTGTCCCGCTCATGTTCGAGATCGCCGCGTAACGCTTGCGTTACGCGATCAAAGAAGCTCTTGGGAACACACGGATCCCCACGATTGTGTGGAGAGCGTCTTCCCTCCTCCTCCACCTCCATTAGAGGACTCTCGCGGTGGCCAGCGCTATCTGGTTGAGCAGCTGTTAAACCACCGCGACGTGAACGGACGTCGGACGAGTTATATCGTCCGGTGGCGCGGCTATCCCCCGTCCTGGGATACTTGGGAGCCCCGCTCCCAACTGATGGTTGACGTACTGGGTCTGGTTGAGCAGTACGACGCGGCACATCCTGTGCCGCAGAAGGACCGCCGGAGAAAGTCTTCCCGGCACGGTCGTAAAGGGATTTCAGGTTGTCAATCCCTTCGTACATCTCAGTAGAGATACGTACGCGCCACCACGGGCTAGTTAGGAGGTAAGCCTCCTTAGGTGCTCATGCAGAGTTGTTCACACAACATGGGCACGAGTCTCCTCAAGAGAGGCAGGGTAATCCTTTCTCCCTTGACAGACGATGCAGATTGTAGCGTGCACCTGTCGGGGTTCGCTTTTCAAACTTATCACGAGCTTTGATAAGTTTGTCGTTCCAAACGTCACAACCTACATCCTTAAGGTTATGTATGTAGGCGGTTCACGCTTGAAGCAGTGAGGGACCATCACGTTTGTGATTCCCACTGTACCATCGATGTTTAAAGAAAGCTTCGATGAAGAAATCGTTCTCAGCGCGATAGTTTTTCGCACTGGGGTCAAGGTGATGGATCCTTGACGAATCGAACAATCGTGTTCGATAACGATCACTCGTCGTCGCCGACAAGTGATCCATGACGGATTTTGGAGGCATCCATGCCTTCTTCTCAGGAGCGAGACGCAAGACACTGCGGTCCCGCTCTTCCTGCGACGTGCCGACAGAAGTACTGGCACCTCGTTGCGAAGTGGTGTCAATAGGAGAACCGACACCACTGATAGCGCCCGAGTCTCGCGACCTCGAGCGCCTTCGCTTCGGCGATGGTTCATCTGATTCATCAGATGAACCAAAGATGCTACGACGAATAGCATCATCCATGCCACGCTTGGCAGGCGGCTTGGATTCGATCGCCGTCGATACGCATCCGTCTTCCGTATCAGGAGAGTATGAGACACCGAGCTCATACTCTGTGAAGACATGAGCGTCTTCATGACCAGCGCCTGCATCACCAAGTGACACAGACTAAGTCGCTTCAACAACCGATGAGACATCAGTTGCTGTGGTTTCTGCTTCGGCGTCCGCACAGAGACGTGCGGACGCGCTCTCGGCGGCCTTGCTCGCGCATCGCATGGGCTTGTTAACCATGCGATGAAATGTTGGAAAGTGGACTCGGACCAACAAGTGCAAACCCTGTCCCAAATGATTTGGGACGAGTATCCATTTAGTCAATCAGTCACTAAAGTGACTGATGGTTAGGGGGGGTGATGTAACGAGGTGAATCGTTACATAACAATTTATAAGAAATTGTTAATAGAATATAACTATAAGAGTTATATTCTCAGAATATTGTCATAAGGACAAATATTCTGCAGCACTTACGAGTAGTTCCTAATTGGTTGATATAGGCCATTATATATACCAACGAAGACGCGCCACGACAGACGCAAGCAATGAGTGGTGAGCAGATAGTTGATATGCACATTTGTATTCAGTCATAGTTAGATGAGGATAAACAGGGGGTGTATTACAGACGTTAACTATGATAAATACAGTTCTACTTTTTACTTTAACCAAGTACTCGCTTCTTCTTACCGTCTTCCTCTGCACGTACGAGTGTACGTGAAGTTCCGAGGCACCGCCTTATTCTGTCATCAGAATAAGTAGCTTGTACTGTTACCAATACAAGCTTCAGGGTGCCCCGTTACATCCAGGCGATACATTAAGACGATTCTACTCCCGGTTGGCGCATAATTCTAGGACAACACTTTCATTTGACTAGGCTTCAAAGATACTTTCGGGTCGAATAGGTCACAGGAACTTGCTGATGTAGTGGAAGATCGGTGGAAACGAATTATGACTACCTCTTTCGACCGTTCCGATACAACAGCCGCGTTTTTAAGCTGAGTATACCGGCTGACCCCAGCTGATGGTTCAAGTCTCTAATATCGACCGAAAATGCCAGTGTAGCCTTAGAGGGACTAATACGTGTGAAAGCTGCAGATCTGTACGACTCAACAGTACTTTTTACCGAAATTACACAAAGGAGCTTGCACCTACCTTAGCCGCACTGTACACACGATGGATGAAGTGCGGCTTGCTACCGGAGTCGTTTGGAGACGTACACATCTAGTGCTTTAGAAAAAGGTGGCTTTTGCATTTCCCCTCGATCATCACCATATCGCGCTACTCAACAGTGACCACAAACCCTTTGCCAAGGTTCTGTCGTTTCTAGTGCGACCACTACCCTCACACATAGTTTTGTTAGCCCAAATTGGATTTGTCCCAAAGGGCTATAATTCTTCAGCTCTGGGCATATTCAAGGCGGTAGCAACGCGATGAGGGCAGATAGCTATGCACGGAGCCATTTTTCTGCTACTCTATTTTGTAAAGGCGAACGACACGCTGCAACGTCCTAACCCACTATTTACTTTGCCATGGACTAAATTTTTGTCTGTATTTGTTAAAGTGGTGAAGTCATTAAACCGCGGCATCACATGTCGGTTTGTTGTGGATGGAAATCGCAAGCCGACGGTAATTTTATTGTAAAATTTGGCAGAGGTTACCAATTGCGCCACATCTATGTATACTCGCCTTCGATAATGATTTCAGGTGATCCAAGAGAGAATGGACATTCTTGGGGTGCCTCTTACATCTGTTAAGCTGTGCACTGGATTTAAAGTCTTAAGATACGCTGATGATACGGCCGTCTACCTGCGCGATCTGGCTGCGATATTGCAGATTTCCACAATTCTTGATGATTTCGCTAGCGTTTCGGGCCTGGTGACAAACCACGCGAAATCAGTGATCGTTGCACTGAACCCTCGGAGGTCAGTACTGCCTCTGATCACTTTTGGTTATACTTTGCTGACTATAAAGCAAACTATGCCGATATCTGGGTATGCTGGTGGTTAACAGGATGCGGTGGAGGACAAATGGAATAAATGCGTACGATCTATCAAGAGCAGTATTGGGATATCCAGAGAGATCATCACCCCGCGGTGAAACAACGGGAAAATTTGCTAGTGCCATTGCGGTGCCCAAGATCGCCTTCCTATCACGGCACCGCTGGCCTCCATTTATCCGTTATGACCCGGTTGAAAGCGTTGATCCAGGAATTTGTTGGGGTGTCCGGGATGGTAAGAGGTCCAGACTTCGACTCCCTGACGATGTGGCTTGCTGTGCCGTGCATTTAAACGAAGTTGTTGACTATGGCAAAAAAGGGTGTTAAACAGTGGGCAGAAACAGCGTCTTAAGGACATATTATTGATTAAGGACTACTCGTGGGGCTATATATTGGGTCTGTTCCGCCGTAAATAAAGCCTTGTTGGAGTCAAGACAAGCATTTTAAGATATCCTTCTACTCTTTGGAAACCGATTCCAAAATTTTTTACTTTCTGCGGCTTGAGTGTGCGCCAAGTAGACGTCACGGAAGTCTGTCGAAGGGGCATCTCGTTTACGTCACAATCTGAAAATGTCTATAACATCGACGGCAGTGTCACGATTTATGTTCGGAGGTTAGCTGATGACAATATCCGAGTCATTATGCGAGCTGAAGCGGGAAAATATGAGAAGATTTGACCACCGGTGGATCCAACACGCAACGTCGACGATAAGTCATGGCTGCGGGACCTCCGGGGGAAGGTCAAAAATCTGAATACGACGGAATTTTCGAGAGGAAAGATTTACCTTGGTGTTAACATAATGTTTTGGAAGCTTGGCCAAAGTAGAATCGTAAAGTTTTTGGCGCGGCTCAACATGGCAACCCGATCAATGGCAAAAAGTCAGCACTTTGGTTCATTTGGCCTCTCCCTTCCCTACAACTTTCTGACACTCGTGCTTCGTGCAATTGGCCCGGGTTGCTTACTTGCTTACTCAACCAAGGTCCACCGATATCATGACTGGACACTGAACAGCGAAGGGACGTTGCTGGCCCAGTTCGATACGGGCATGGAGTGTGAAGTGACACCAGTCTAGTCGATGTCCTCGTGCGATATAGCAGCATCTCAAGAAGGGGGCACTTTTGTATGCTTTGGAGCTCACCCAGCTCTCACCCGCGTCGTCTATATCTAGGCAAGATGACGGCGATGGCGTCCGCACCGACGCAAAATCGAGCAGGCTATTTTCAAACGACGGTGCGTGAAAGGAAAACGAATTCTCGACGAGCAGGTGGAAAAGAGGGACTTTCACATCATTCCTGATAGGGCATCTCTTGGAAGTGCATGATGCACAAGTTTTGACTCCAGAGATTCGACCCATGAAAGAGTATGTGTAGATGTTCTTTAAGGTTCTATGCATTATAATAGATCGTACAGCAGCTAGATGTATGGATAGCTCTCACTTGTAGATTGACAAACCACTGATGAAGCCCCCGGCGGGGGGCCGAAACGCGTCTGGTGCACGGTAATATACAAGTACTCTACTTTACATAGCTACTACTTCTAATAGCATCACTATTTACTTGGATTGAGATACGCCGGGTGAGAGCATCTTTCCCGACCAATTTACAAATGTGGTATCGCCTTATGAGCAACAGCTTCCCACAATGGAATTGGGCGAGCCAGGATCTGTCGTGTTCCGTGCCCGGGTATTCTTGTACCCTTCCTTTCGTGGAGCGACATGTATTTTGGACCTGCTCCAACGCGAGTCGACACTGTAAGCATCTTTTTATGATGTGGAGCCCGCTTGGAGAATTCAAAATGATGAGATTCAACCTATGAGCGTTTGGGATTAATCTTACTGAGGTTTCGCACAAGGCTTGGGATCCTACAAGGCTTGGGATCCTATCAAACGAACCTTCACTCGAGGCGTTGAGGTGATGGAGGCGAAGGACGCGTTATTCCCGGCCGTATATGAACTCTGGCGTTTTGCCGTCTCCACGACACTTCGTGCTATCTAGTTAGAGCGGCTCCACCGTACGGACGACCCGTCCTTGACGGAGGAGACATATATCGCCAGAGCCGAGACACAATTTGGGCGTGCGATAACCCGTTTCAAAGGGGTCCGTAGTACCAGCCGGACATGAACAAAGACGGAGATCTGTTCGCGCGAGTGAGGTCAGCGTTGGCGTACATTATCCTCTACGTCGAAGAACCACCAGCGATGCAGGTGTTACCCATTCGCCGATGCCCTGGAATGATATTCCTGCTATCACTCGACGGCAGATCTTGAGGAAACTCTGGAACGGGCAGATCTGGGTATTGTCCAACTCAACATTGCGACGCACGCCGCTTGCGTTGTGTGGGTATAGAGCATGGCGTATAGCGCTTCCGATACCACAAACGATACAGCCGAATACTGGGGGGGGCTTGTACGCGTTCTACGTTACGCGAAGGTGTCTGGCTACTCCCCGCTGCATACCGTTGGAGATATTGGGATGGTGCTCTCACAGCTTTGGACCCATCATGCCCCACAGAAGGCCCGCTTGGCGCCGCTATTTTGGGACGCGCGTGCCCTTGCGTGCAATCTTGAAATCTCCAGTTGGGTCCATCACTACTGCACCTACAACAAAATGGCTGATCGACGAGAAAATATAGGGATGGATACAACGGACTTAATCAGGTCGATTGTTCTACAGATTACGAGGTTGTTTTGGAAGCTACGGCATTTCTTGACAACGATGCCAACCACTAGATGGAGGCATCACAAGCAGAACAACACGAGCTACAGGGCCTTGTGTTGGCTCCGAGGAACCTAATTCGATCGTGGTGAGACTCAGCGCGAAGACGCTCGGCTCTTCGTGGACTAGTACTGTAACGGGGTGAATTGTTGCATAACAATTTATAAGAAATTGTTAATAGAATATAACTATAAGAGTCATACTCTCAGAATATTGTCATAAGGACAAATATTCTGCAGCACTTACGAGTAGTTCCTAATTGGTTGATATAGGCCATTATATATACCAACGAAGACGCGCAACGACAGACGCACGCAATGAGTGGTAAGCAGATAGTTGATATGCACATTTGTATTCAGTCATAGTTAGATGAGGATAAACAGGGGGTGTATTACAGACGTTAACTATGATAAATACAGTTCTACTTTTTACTTTAACCAAGTACTCGCTTCTTCTACCGTCTTCCTCTGCACGTACGAGTGTACGTGAAGTTCCGAGGCGGTGCCTATTCTGTCATCAGAATAAGTAGATTGTACTGTCACCAGTACAAGCTTCAGGGTGCCCCGTTACAAGTGCTACCTAGTAAATAAAGTAGACGTCGCTTTGGCGACACTGCTACCAGGTCGCAGGATAGAATGGGTCGCAAGCGTACCTGAATATGCCTCACCTCACCCTCACTACCTGATCACAGAGATAGTCGATCCGCACCTCCGCATCGTGTGACTTGATGCACCACCTTGACTGGTTGGGGTATTATACGTTGCGATGGAATAGCGATTCGGTAATTCTCGAAAGCATCAAAAGACATTATGCGTGTTGCCATCGACCCGATCTTCGTGCGTTTTCGAAATGAGCCATGCTGGGGTGTGCTAGACTAGGTGGATACATCCCAACCAGATGACAGCCTAGGCACGATGCAAGATCTGCCAAGCGTTCACACGTCAATACACTACATCACGTCGCTTATGATATCGCTATGACCTCGCCAGAACTTCTCTATCCCCGATACGTCAGTAAACAACTCAAATCACAAAACACTCGCACTCTCTCTCTCTTGCACTCCTTTCGTGCCTAATCCTCCCTACCAGCATGTTCCAGCCGCCCACACGAGCCCCCAAAGATACCTCCGTACATACGTCCCTTCAAGAACGACCCCACAGTCCGTCAGTCCATTCGCCAATTTCGACCATCACCTGATAACAACTTCATAGTCAAGAAGACCGACACAGGACTGAAAGACTACCTAGCACCAAGTGAGTAGCTAGCTAGCCAGCGATCCTTCCGTCCATCTCCCCCTCTCTCTCATGGTCTTTGTCACGCTCAAGTACATCATCATTGGCGACTCGGAAGTGGGCAAGTCGTCGCTCTTGCTCCAGTTCACCGAGCAGCACTTCCAGTCCGTCCACGACTTGACCATTGGCGTGGAATTCGGCGCCAAGTTGCTCCACGTGGACGGCCGCAACGTGAAGCTCGAGATCTGGGACACGGCGGGCCAAGAGACGTTTCTGTCGATCACCAGGAGTTACTATCGCGGGGCAGACGGGGCTCTGCTCGTGTACGACGTGAGTCGACGCGCGAGTTTCGACCACTTGAGTCGATGGCTACACGAGTGCCGTCAAAATTGTCACAATGACGAGGTGGAGATCCTCGTTGTGGGCATGAAGTGCGACGTGCAAGAGACGGAGCGGGAGGTGCCGGAAGAAGAAGGACGGACGTGGGCGAGAGCGCACGGCCTCGGGTTTATGGAGGCGTCGGCCAAGACGGCGACAAATGTCGAGCAGGTACGGAATTGGACAGAGAGAGAGGAGCTGTTGACTCAATGGTAACTGATGTTGATGCTGCTGTTGCTGTTGGTGTTGTTGGTGGTGGTGGTGGTGGTAGGCGTTTGCGGTGACGGCGACGACGATATTGCAGAATTATGATTACTCGAGTCATAAGGTGGGTCGGAGTTCGGGGGCAAGTGTCGCCGTGTCGGTGGATGCTGCAGCTGCTGCTGTGGAGCATCAAGCAACACCGACAACGTCCGGGTGTTGCGGTGGATGATAGAGAGAGAGAGAGAGGGATTGACAGGGTAAGGTCAGGTCGGTCGTGCTGCAAGCACAAGTGACGACGGTATATATCTACCAGCAACACCAGCACCCTCCGGATTCACTCATCGATTGGCCTCTTTCTCGCTTCTTGTTGTCAGTTCCCCCCGCCGCCGCGGCTCTCAGTTGCTCGAAGTGGTGGGTGCGTCGGTTAGCAGTTCCTGTACCCATTCGCCAATGAGGTTGTTGCCTGTGGCCAGATAGTGGGCGTAGTGGGTGTGGAGACACTTGACGTTCGTAAAGTCACGGATACCAGCGATTCCGACGTCACGCAGGACAAACTCCCACCGTCGACTCTTGACAAGCGCCACGTCGTCTGGCGTCATCATGTTCCAACGCTCTGCTGCATACTCGCGATGGCATTGTGCCATTTTCTACATTGTCACATGGTAGAAAATGGCCAAACCAACACGTCACACCGAAACCCAACACGGTCAAAAAGAGCTCTGGAAACCATAAATAAGAGCGCTTCGAAACGTCAAAAAGAGCTCTTGGGAGCGTCAAAAAGAGCTCTTGGGAGCGTCAAAAAGAGCTCTTGGGGGACAATAATGACCGAAAGCGCACCACGTCTCAGTGGCAGCCGATTAGTTCGTTTTCGGGACCCACCTCCTTTGCGCCTTCATCAGTGTCCAGTCGATGCTGCAATGTCAGTACAAACTGCTGGTCTTCTAATGCCGATACACGAGCCTTGAGCTGTGGTGACGACAGCCAGTAGATGGTTGGAAACGGCTCCACGAGCGCGCGCTGCTTCTTCTTGTACGCACTTTCGGCATTCCGAAGCGGATACAGCAGCAGCACTGCAGGTCGATAATCCGTCGAGTCGCCACTGCGCGACGCGCATCCGTTGTGGTCAACAAAGGCGCTCACACGAACGAGGTTCGTGGGCACAAAGCCCAAGTCTTGACGCACAAGTGCTACTTCAGCTGGTGTCGCCTCGCATGAGAGACCTGTGTGCATCATTAAAAGTGCATGTGGACCTTGAGTTGCGTTAGTGAAAATCGGGCCAAGCTGTGGCCCGAAAGGAATCGTGTGGTGCCGTGTGGTGCACACTGAACAGGATGATCGAAGAGAGTTCTTGACATAGCTACGTATTTCAGTGTCATTTATGCGTGATCGAGTGGGTTTGAAATTAGCCGTTTCTATCCAGCAAGCGTGTTAACTGCCAACCGGTGGTAGTTAACAGCAAACATTTGACAGTGTGCGGTTAAAGTCGAATTCGCTTCGGGTGCGCCGTAAGTACTGATTTGCAGCAATAATGCTGTCTAGATTGTCGTAGAGATCCTGTTATGCTGCTTAAGTTCGCGGACATTGTTGTCTATTCAGGACCAGAAAAATCCGGCCTGTCGACACATTGTGCAGCACTGCAAATAAACCGGTCCAAATCCTCGCAGTCCTTATAGCAACAGAACGGATCGATGCACCGCTTCAACATCTGCCATGTCTTCGCTTGTCTACAAATTTTGGGTAGTCCATAGCTGACAGTTTCTGAGTGTCATTTGGCATTGCAATCTTGTTCTTCGTTTGCTACCCAAGCGTGTGAGGCAAAAGGGGTGGACCCCTGGTGTAGTGGCGCAGTAAGCTGACTTCCAAGTCGCTGATTGCGGGTTCGAACCCCCCCGGGGGCCGAAACCGGAATTAGTAACGGTTGAACAGCTGAATAACCATGCCTTCCACCAACAAACCATCTGGGAGATGCCGTAAAAAGTATAATGTGACGAATTCAACCAAGCGTGTGAGGCAAGTCACTTACTTATGGCATTCGTGAAAGATATCGCGATTACGAGAAGGGAACTATGTAGAGATTCGAGTCCTGGCTAGTGGCAGTTGAGTGGCCCTCATCCTCTTCACATTAAGCTATGTTTGACGAGCTATGGCTTGCTTTGCGCTTGGTGCACTTGTATATGAGGACTCGTCATGGTGTCGTGCAGACTTCAAGATGCCAAACAAGCATTCAAGTCGGAGGAAACGACTTGTAGATGTGAGCTACGATCGACGCGGTTATTGCCGTAGCAAATCGTCTATAGGCTCCATCAAGACGAATGGGATCGCCGTGGCTTCTGCAGACTTTTACTTTGTACATTACTACCGTCTATGCCATTCGCAAAGCCATTCTCGACACGACCGAGATGGCGTGGCTAATTCCAAGGATACTTCGTGGCTCGATTCTAGCTACCTTGTCGCATCAAAAGCTTGCGCATCGCGGGCAGTTGACTGTACAACACAGCAGTGTTCATTATGTAAACGTGTGTTCAGGATTCACCTGCTTTGCACGGCAACGTCACCAGAATCGTTTGAAATGTCATTCGATGATGGTAGAATGTCTGCACGAGAGCAAATTGAGTAGCAGACGTGTTCACCATCACTGCGACTGATGACGACGAGCCCAGTCGGCAGTGCGGGCAAATGCCTGTCAGATAATGATCGATAGACCAGGTCGCTTGCTAACTTACTCGCGTATCCCATGAACTGTCGTAAAGAGCGTGCAGTAAAACAGGGCCTCGACATCCGCAATAAACCAGCCTGCTACAACTATCTAACGTCGACGGGACCGTAAATTGTGAAGACTCTTACGTGCTCGCATTAATAAGCACGCCATCCCACAATGCAGTCGCAGCATGATTCCTTCTCGAGTGCGCGACCTTAGACTTCCCGTCCCCCCTATTCACATCTAATAAAAAAGGCGTCGTTCCCTCACACTAGCGCTTGCGCCAAGCCTGAATAAACCCAGAATCGCAATGTATCAGCAAACGGTTGGCACTCGATCACTCAATCCCAGTCACGATACATACCAGCAAATACACACAACTCTTCAGCTTCTCACTATGAGAAAATATTCACGCCGGCCGACAGCGCTTCAACGTCGAGACGTGATCTGCCATTCCTGAATTCGGATATGGAGAGCAAAGGCATTCCTCCCACCCCATCAACTGACATGACCGAAGCCGAACGAGTACGCGCCGACTGTCGCGAGCTTTACCGCCGTGAACGGTTGTCCTCCACCCAACTCCTCGAACTAGAAACATCGCTCACTTCCTCCTCTTCCTCTCCCGACGCCATCCGCAAACGCGTCTCATCGCTCCTTTTGCACGACTTCGACTTGACCATTGAACGCATGCGACTAGAGCGCAACGAGCACGAACAAAAGTCGATCGGCGTCTCCGAGCTCGCAGCTGTCGCTGCAGGCGGCGCTCTGGGTGCAATTTCCGCCTGGATGCGGCCAACAGCTAACCTGACACAACCGACGCTCTGGACCAGTGCGGTGGACAATGCCGTCGCCACTTTGAACGTGGCCAAGCACAAGCGGAGCGTGCAGCAGCTCCGGCTGCAGTTAATGAGCGGCGACGTGGCCACCTGCCGCCACGTCGTGCTCTGCATCAACGGCTTCATGACCCAGAGTGACGACCCGGGTCGCAACTGGCGCTCTTGGACACCCGACGACCAACCGGACGTCGCGGTGTTTGCCGTGCACTGGGAAGCCGGCGATGCCGGTGCCTGGAATGACTTTTGCGCCCACGTGAACGCGAACTTTGCCACCTCGTCGGCCTTGGGTATGCTCACCCACTTTACAGGCAACCCGTGGCACAGTGCCCAGGGAAAAGCCGAGCAGGTAGGCGTGCTGCTCGCGCACGTCCTGGCTGAAAGTCCGGCGCTATTGCGCGACCGGAAGCTCTCCCTCTTTGGCCACTCGCTCGGAGGTGCCGTCATTTACAGCACGTTCCAGGAGATGGCTTTGTTGAAAGCTCAGCAGACCGAAGACGAGTTGAACTATCTGCCGGCGGTAACCAACGCCGTAAGTTTCGCTGGGGCGTTTGTCGTTCCGGACGCACCGGAACCCCTTGCTAACATCGCCAAGGGGCTCGACCCAGAAGGAGGAGCGTTCATCAACGTCTTTTCGTCGCGCGACAACGTCCTGTCGAAACTCTTTTGGATGCTGCAACTACCAGGTCCAGCTACAGCTTCAGCTTCAGCTGCTGGTTGCCAAGCCATTGCGTTTACTGCGCCAAACTGCGTGAACGTCGACGTATCGGACCTCGTTGTCCCGTCCGCAACCAACCACTTTGGCCACAGCTACACGCACGTTATGGACGTTATCAAGGCACGTCTCCAGCCGCATCTCTTCCGACTCTAGAGAAGAAGAGGGGAGACCAAGATCACACAACAACCGACCTGCACAATGGTGTTACTCCAACGCCACCTCCTCTTCTACCTCCTCTCTCTCTCTCTCTCTCTCTCTCTACTGGAATATGCTGCCATACACTTGCTTTTCTTTCGCGCGGGTCTCCGCATCGTGTGCTCGTTTGAGGTCCTGCAGCAGCCGGATCTCCTTCCGCACCGCTGCGTTCTTGGGCTCCTCCTTCAATAACGCACTCAGCAGCTCGAAAGCACGCTCGTACTGCTTGAGTTGCACCAGCACTTGCGCCTTCCGGAACCGCGCTTTGCTGTGCTGGGGCTGGAGCGCCAGCACTTGTTGACAGCACTTGAGCGCCTTGTTCAGCTCGACTCCAAGGCGGACGTAGCAGAGCGCCATGTTGGCCCAAACTGCGACTTTCAACGCCTCAATCTGCTCGCCCTGGACTTGCGTAGCCGTCAGGTCCGTTGTGGTCTGGGCGTACTGCGACATGGCGTCCCCCGCAACGGAGAGACCGTTGACGTAGGCGAACACTTGGGCGTATGCTCGAAGAGCGCGTTTGAGCTCGTTCTGGTGGACAAACAGGTTGCCCTGTCGCTTCAGCAGCTCGGCCTGACCGATTTTATCGGGTACGGATAAACGCCCTAGACGCGGTTTCCATCCGTGGAGGAGCTCATCGTCCGGAATTTCTGCCATGTTGGCGTGGAGCGGTTCAGGTGGCAATCGTTGAGTTTTCTGTTCAAGTTTGGTGGAATATTGATTAATTTGGGTAGATATTGATACGGAGGCGTTGCGAGTTAGGCGATCATCAGCCAGTGCGTCACGATATCTTGTTGGTAGTGGACATGATTGAGGCTCTGATTGGTTGCCATGGATTGAATCAGGCTGAAAAGCGCAACAACGTATCGGCAAACGCGACAGGGTCAAATGACTTGGAAATAGTAAGGGAGAAAGCCACGACGACTGTTGATTGAGGCATTTTTTTAGTGTAAACTTTCCTCAGTAAACTCCGGGTCTGGCTACTAATGGGCGTAGCATGACTCGGAGCTTTTCTAGCATAAGCTTTCGAGCTGTAGCACGGCACCTCACCTACAAAATGGCTCTGACCTGGAGCAAATGCTTTGGAGCAGATTATTGGATTCGAGCGATGCACAGCAATGATGGCTTGCTCGTGCTTGATGATGTGGTTTAGAGGCTTCTGATCGAACAAGGAGGCATATCAATGAGTAAGCTGAGCTCATCAGACTGCTCGATAGCAGTATGACAAACAAACAGTAGACTCTGACACCAACTGTAGAGTCGCATATGGCGCAACAAACTGAACGGGACATGATAACTATGCGCAACTTATCAACCAACGAAGGCTGTTCAACGTGTATGATCAAGATACTAGAAAAACCAAGATCTCGCGGTCGTGCGAGTCACGAAACGGTGACCACTCGATCCTATCGACAGTAGCAAGTGAAGATGCTGAGTTCAGTGAAGTCGCTCCATTCCTGGATTTCTTGTCCTCATCCTCGTCCTCGTCCTCATCCGAATATGAAGTCGAAAATAAGACCGAGCTCAGACGAGAATCGTGGAGTTTTCGGGGGCATACAGCATTCGTTCTTTACTTTGTAGACCAGGTCTAAGAAGTTGAAAGTGGTGTTACTCCAGGGAATGTGTAGGTCGCAGTGAGGCGGAACGGCGAGTTCAAAAGCATCGACAAAGCCGCGGCTCGCAGGGCTGGCACATTCCAGGCATGTGGTGATTCTTTGACGGCACCATGGCGGTATAAAAGCCATCACCTGTGCCGTTGACTCAAGTCCAAATGGTCGAGCTCATCTCGAACACTTCCTTGATCGATTTTAGCGCATCTACTTTGTGGAAAATCGTGCACGGAATGATACCCGAGTCTCCGCTAATGCGGTATCAGCCTTGCCACTGGCGGGAGCGACGAAAGCGAGAACGAGAGCAGCGATTGTCAAGAACCTGGCCATTTTGAGTGGTGGGGTCGGAAGTGGGGAAAGGCAAATTGCTGATGGACCTTTGGTTGACTGACTGACCGGGTGAATCAGGTCTGTAGAGCCAGTCTTTCCGTAAAACTGGTTGACCCGATACATCTCACATCCTAGTAAGTGTTGGTGTCTCAGGGGTGAGAGGCTCAGACCGTCTATGCTAGCTACTCATCACTGATGAGATGTCTGGTTGTGTAGTAACCACCTCGTGTCATCTACCATGACACAGTCTCGCTACTCCTAGCTTTCTCATTCTGCTGGCTGGCGTCGGGCTTCACGGCGGGGCACTCCCAAAACGGCCCGTGGAAACCGTCCGTTGACCAAGTCCGGGATTCGATTCTTGTGTGCACTCTACTGGATGGCGGGGTGATTTCTGGCCTCGGGCTGTAACTTTTAGTATGAGCAATGGCGGAATCTCCGAATGATGAATTTGGACGGTAAATTTGGGTAAGCACGGCATGGAAGGCATTGCAGCATACCTGACTCAAGCATCAAGAAATAACTAACAACTGATGGTGAACGTCGTGAGATCATGAGTTGAAATCATGTATGGTTCATAGATCCTGACTTCCCACCTGTCCCTGCATCCTAGAGCGATCCTGCCAACGTCATATACGGATACAGCAGGTGCACAGAGGGTAGATATAGTCTTTTTACAGGTGCAGAACCAGATTCAAGACCAGAACTGCTCCGAGACTATCTGCAGGGGACGAACGAAAACCAGACTTTAAGATTGCTCACTATACTGAGAAAGATGACGGAGAATGCATTTGGAGTTCTCTGGCGGTAAGGCGTCTTTTGCTGCATGGAAGCTTCGTGCTGATGGCACACGCGGCGGATTCTTACACGTTACTTGGGGGACTTGACACACAAGTAAGTACAAAAGCTTTGCTTCCCCACCTTTAACTGACGACCTTGTTAGAGTTTGACAACACCAACATAGCCTTCATGTAGCGCATGGGCACCTATTGTAGCTGTTGATTTGTGCAATGAACCGAAAGCTAGTTAGAGCGGTTCTGCGAGACTGTTCAAATATGCTTTTAGGGCAAATAAAGTATTGAACATGGGTTCGTAGGAGGCTGCAAAGTGTGGTTGTGCGGACCAGGTGTGGTATGATCTGCTTGCCGATGACGAAACAGTGCACCACCATTTGTGCTCATTCACAGCCACTGTCTCCAAATAAAGTGGAAGCCTGATATTGAGTAGCTGGGAAGAGTTTACTGATGAAAAGGTGGGAACTGAATTAGGGATCCTTCTTGTGTATAAAAAGAAAAGAGCCGCTAGTCATTGTAAACAAACGTTTGCAATAACTTTCAAGGCCCGTTCTCCCGTCAATTTTGACCTTATTTACGTAATCTGGATGGCAGACCGCTTTTGGGGCAGAGTAGCGTGTTAGCAATCCTGCACAATTATCACCAGAGGTGCGATAGTCTCGACAAGCACAGTCTATGTTGCTATCAGGCGAAGTCTTGATATACAAGCGGACTATCAATCAGTGTTTAGTTTGCATACTATTTTTATTAAGGCCGCATTCGAACGAACGGAATCACTTGGGCCACTCGCATGTAAGTAAGTACGTAGCGTCTCCTCAATCATTGCGTTATCCAGCGAGACCATGATCAATCGATCAGCACCATGATAGCGAACGGTTCCGTGGGCCGACTTGGAAATAGTTCGCCACTTCTGCTGGAAAAATGCAGCCCGGCCACCATGTTGCAAGGCTCCACACAGGTATCGAGTCCGAGTTCGTCTGCAAGTTCGATCCTGAGTGCTATTTCACGTCTCAAAGCAAGAATCGCTGCCAAGGGATGATCAAGCAGGTGTTGATCCAACAATTTTATTGCACACTCTCGCATTCATAAGCTAGAGTGCTGTGTAGCAGGCGATTTACGCGTAGGCAGCACTACTGGCTTCATGTGGTTTCCGACACACACGCTTCACGAACTCATACGACGTCACCATGAGGATACCGGATGGACCCATAGCCAGTAGCCGCTGCAGCACCAGCAAGAACAAACACGTTACGTTAGCTTGGCAGGCAAAATGTGTGTTCAGACTAATAACATACCGCGGAGAGGCCTGTCATGAGACCCATCGGCCCGTCGTTCCTTAAAATATACTTGAGGGTGTCGATAGCGCCGTACTGCGTATATACTTGCGCTTTCGTCCTCACAATGTCCATGGGATTTGTCAAAATGCCAGTGATGATGCCGGCACTTGCGCCACTCATTCCCTGCGCCAGCACTGCTGACACCCGATCATAACACACCGTTAGCTTTGTTCATCATTAGATAATTATCACATGACCTCACACACCTTGTTTCCAGAATGAATCGACAGGCCAATTCTTGATCAGTTTATAGTACACGGGTGCAAGAAGTCCGTAAGATCCCCACCAAATCGAGGATGACGGCGCGTACGTCGCGATGGACGGCATGCATCCCCTATAGAATCCACGGACCCCTTCAGCCCGAAATATCTGCTTGGTCACAGCAACAAACCCTTTAGCCCGTTCCCGCGTCTTCTCTACATCCTGCCCCTGCCCACTGAGCATCATACGCTGCGACACAATGTCCAACGGGACAACAACTGTCTGCGACACGAGCGACGCCACGGCTCCACCCACGAAATTAGCCCCTTTCTCGCCCACCTACTCGCCACATGAATGCAGTATTGAACCCCATCACAAAAGTAGCAGAACCAGTCACAACAAAAGCATGAGTACCACAACTTCCATGCCCATAAAAAGAACAGTCAAATAAAAGCCACAATAACAATAGTAACAATAACAATATAACAATAACAAAAAAACAATAATCACAACAAGTCTAACAGCTCCTGCGGGGTCCCTACCGTCGTGTATCGCTTGCAAACTTCGCGTGACTTTTCATAGATCGAAATGTAAAAGTTGCCCGTCAAGACGTTCGCCGTGCTCGCACCAAAGCCTTTGTACAGTCCACGCGCCCCTTCCTGTCGAACGATCGTGGCGAACGCATTGAACGTGCCCGAATAAAGCGGATTGTGCTTGGACTGGACTTGGAGCCGCGTCTTGACCAAATTACTCGGGTACACGGCGGCACGCACCGCGAGGAACATGGACGGTCCAACAATGTAGTACTTGAGCTTGTCGATTTCGTCCCATGAAATGTCCTCGAGCACATATTCGTCGTCGGACGTGGTGGTCACGCCGTCCATTTCCGCAGGTACGGACCTTCGGGAGGAAAATTTGGGAAAAAGTTGACAAGAGTGAAATTTGATAGTAGGACGTCGAAAAGCTTGTTGAATGAAGCCGCTGAAAAGTTGAGGAAAAGCGAATTTTGGAATTTGTCAATGTGGCATTAAATGCGAATTCACACTATATTTGCATACGCTATTTAGAAACGTTTTGCAAAAATGTGTGCGAGGGTCTCTATATCTACTTTTCGTCTATGTGTGTTAGAGACCAGGTGGGGTGTACCGTCCATGTCTCACTAGATGCGACCTGCCAAGTTCACATTCTCACAGGTAGATGATAGGCGAAGTAAGTAGGTGGCACGCATTTACTAGGCAGCAGGAAAGACGTCAAACATTGTGTCTAGTGTGATGATGTTGCACGCAGTGGGCGTAGGTAGGACTTCCGACTGTCTGACAATGGTGGCTGGTTTAGGCTGTACATAATGATGAATTTCCGAGTGCCTCAATTTACCTTCGATGCACCCGGGCTACAAAAACGAGGATTCGACCACGTTATCGACGATAAACCACGCATAAACTACCCGCGCCAAAAGTAGCTAGCAACCAGCGAAGAATCTGCCTACCTGCGTCATAGGGGACAACGACGGTGTTTTGATAGCCAAATTAATTTACCAATCAAAACATAAGATGCAGAGGCACGTAGCGCATCCAGGGCTTCTTCTTGACCAGTGAAAAGTATGGCAACCTCGAAAGCCGTCACTTTGAACCAGCGATATTGACTTTGTGGTCACCCTTGCTTAGCAATATTTTTACATGCAGACGATCAAAATCGTCAAGTCCTGTATTTTTATGGTAATTCCTCGTCGATTAGGGCAATCCTTTTGTATTTTGTTTCCTGCGGCGATATCGACACCAGTCATCCTAATTTTTCAGAACCGATCGGGTGCTTTAGTATGCTTAACTACCTACGCGACTCGAGCTACGTAAATTAAAGGCACAGCGAAATTGAAGCAGCGAGTGTCTCGTACCCTGCGACGGACAGTCGCAATGAGGTTCCATTCTTTACTTCTATCGTTATGGCTGATGCCGACACAACCACCCTTCCAGCAAATTGAGGCCAAGTTTGCGACATGTGGTACCAGTACATGTTTTCTGGTGTCACATCCACTTGTAGTTGTGATCGACACAGTGGCTTATGGTAGCAAAGTGTATCATTTTACAGGAAAACCCGATTGACAAAGGCGTAGCGTGCGCCTATAGGAAAGCATATTAAAGACCTTGCACGCAGGGTATACGAAGTATAGAAGCAGGCCTGTAACGAAACTCGACTTATCTTGAGTCCGAGGTAGCAAATAATTAGTGACTGTGGGCAAGGTGAATGTCGATCTTTCGAAAACAAGTTTCTGTCTGTGTGTGGCCTTAAATAACGCAAGGTGCACCTTGTTGGTAAGTATGCGTTTCAGGAGGAGACAAAAGGCGGACAAAAAGATTCTGTATTGCTTCTTACTGGTTCTCTCTTCTCTGCCGTGCTCTCCAAAGCCCTCTGCTCCAGTCATTCACCTCAAACGCATTCTGACTCTACATGATTACAATCACCATTATGCTTGTCACTCTGCGTCCACCTTTTGCGCACAGCGAGTTTATGACATCATGTTCCAAATAAACCTCAAGTCACCGGCCTACCACATCGATCGTCTTTTTGTACCCTTGCACCCGTTTCCAACATTTTCATCATTCCTCCTCGGTCATGACTTGCCCTCACACTCGTTTCATTTCTTATACTATCATACGTCCTTGCCCTCCCCCATCCTTGAGCTCCTTAAGCGCGCATCGACCATGACGCACACTCCTACGCAGCCATCTTGTCCCCTCTCTCTCCTCTGACCCTTCACTGCATCCAGCTCTTACTGGAGCCACATCAGACTCAGGAGCGTCGCTAGCTTGGTCGCATCAAGAGCTTTAGTTATTAGGGCAGCGAGCATCAGCTCGGACAGAACGTACTTCGTCGTGACGATACCGCGTTGAGCGAGGTTGCACAGATGCTTGTGCCTCACGTCAATGCGCTCGTCCTTGATCGAGGAGGCTTCGTCTTCGATCTGGCTGATGACTGCTTGTTTGTCCACGTACATCAGCATAGGGACAATCGGCGCCATGCCCACCTCTCCGAGCATCTTTTGCAAGCCAATGAGCTCGCGCGCGACTTCCGACGGCGCGACGAACTTGGACTACATTGTCAAAAGACTTACCCCGTCCTGTTTCTTCGCATCCCACGACACCGCCATCCCATTGAGTAGCACAACGCCTCCCGTTGGCGACTTGCTATCCGCCCTGTCCGCTGCGTAGTCGGCGTCGCTGCAAGCTTCGAGCTGCAACGTGTCGCGATTCGTTTGCGCCAGTGCCATCTCGAGATTGAGCGTCACGTTGCCCTTATGGTATCGCTCGACGCGCTTGGCAAGCTTCCAGTCGAGCACTCACGGCGCGTGCGTCTGTCTAGTCTCTTTGTGCACTGCAAATGCAATGTCCGGCCTCGACGAGCAAATGGAACACGTTTTAGTCGCATCATGTTGTTTGCTGCTTGAGACTTGGATGGTAAATTGAGAACTAAATGTATTGCAGCCTTTGATCCTAGTTATCTCTGTGTCCGTTACTTTCAGTTTCTTCTGCGTAGGTTTCGTGTCATTACTCGTCCGTTACGATAGTCGCTTACCTTTATCACTAGTCGCGCCCTTTCACATCATGGGTCGCGTTCCTTCAACATCACGAGTCGTTCTACTTCAACACTCCTTCCCGAGTGGTCATACTTACCCTGAAAGCATCACAAGTCCGCGAAGCTGGCTAAGTCGTGGCGCTGGGAGGGTCTTGGTCAGTATGTCCGCACGCATACTCTTGGATTCGCAGTACTGCACCTTTAGCATCTTCTTTGTTTCCAAATCTTTTACGAACTTGAATCGCACATCAATGTGCTTTGCTCGACCAGACGCGTCCTCTCCCTTGATCTGAGCGATGGCTGCTTGATTGTCGACATGCAATATTGAACCAGGCTGAACCGATACGCCAATCTCCTTTAGCAGTTCAATGATACCCATCATTTCAGCAGCGGTTTGTGAAGCCGCCACAAACTCGGCTTCCATCGTTGATAAGGCGACACACTTCTGCTTCTTGCACAGCCATCCCACCACCATTCCGGCCACCATCATCACACCACCGCTGACTGACCTCCGGTCAGTATTGTCTGCGGCGTATTAGGCGTCGCTGTAATCTAAGACCAGCACGCCGTTGTCCTTGATTGCTTCCTTTCCTCCGTGCATTATGAGCTTGAGTCCCTTTGTGCCCTTCCAATACTTGGATATCTTCTTTGCCAAACGCCAATCGCCTTCGGTTGGCGCGTGCGAACGCTGCGTCGCTCGGTGTATCGGAAACACAATGTCTAGGCGTGTGCACCGGGCGATCCACAGCAGACTGCCCACCAGCGACTGAAACGTCTGCACAGTCGGTCTCTGTGGCGAGCCACTTCGACCAGACGGTAGCAGGGTTATTTCTTCGTATCCATCTTCTCCACATATCGGCACTCTGACCGCCGCCGAATCTTTAAGTCCAAACTTGTCGAGCATCTCGTCGATGGTGATTTCTTGATCTAGTGCCCATCCGGTCTTGGCGCTGTAATTGAACGCGATGCCAAGGAACTTGGTTACCACGCCGAGATCCTTCAACTCAATGACTTGCATGTCGACAAACAAGTCGTTGACCTTATTTACATCCGTTCCAGTCGCCAGCACATCGTCTACGTAGATCCCCACGAGCGTTTTACCGTCGGTCTCTGTCTTTATGTAGAAACAACTGTCTGTATAACACTGACTGAGACCCAGCGACATTAAGATGTCGTGAAGCATCAGGTTCCACAGCCGGCCCGACTGTTTAAGGCCATACAGGCGCTTCTTGAGTCTTAGCGCGAGCTGCCTCTTATCCCGCACGCCATGTTTTTTCGTAACAACTTGGCATCTATATTCATTCCCTGTGAAATATAAAGCAGAATTTCCAAGTCATCTTCTTTCTCTGCTTCGACATAAGCGCTCGGCACATCGTCGTGTCGTGCAGGTACCCCCATAGCCTTGACACAGAAGTATCACCTTGCCAGAGATCATCTCTATCACAGCCGAGAAAGTGTAGGTGTAATCAACACCATATACTTGTTCGTCGCCGCGCGCCACTAGATTTGCCTTCAATGGATCGATAGAACCGCGTGCCTGTATTTTAAGCTTGTACACCCATTTACTGTGCAGTAACTTGGAATCGCGTGGTTTTTGAATAACCTCCCAGGTATCGTTGTGCTCTAACGCTTCAATCTCCGTACACATAGCCTCTTCCCACTGCTTGACTCGAGGGTCTTTCACCGCCTCGCGATTGTTCTTGGGATCTTTAAGATTGATCGCTCTCACTCGACTCACCGGTACGTGTTTAGCACCCATATTTCGAGTTTGCATCCGAGTTCGCGTTTGCTCTTCCGCGGGCAGTAGCTCGTCCCCGCTTTCCGCTTCTTGTAGGTCCGTGTAATTCTTGCTCACATCGGGTTCCTTCTCTTCTTCAGAAAATTTTCTCTTTGACTTGACTGCGTCCTTTGTTGACTCGGCAGAGTCATGTTTCGTCTTTGCTGACGCCCGTTTCGATGGAAGCAAAATTACTGCGTGGGGCTCCTTCCGCTTCGCGGCATCGTCGAGATCTGACACATCGCGCCGCAGCATAGGGTCTTCTTGCTCAAGCTGCGCCTGTAGCTGGGCGTTCTGCTTACTGTTAAGCGTATCAACGTTTCGAATGAGCTGCGTTGTAATAACAGTCCTCTACTTAGGCAGATACGCCCTGAACCCCTTAGTCTCATCGTTTTTTGCAATGACCACGCCAACCTGGAATCTTGACTTCCATGATTTCTTTCCGGGGTCCTTTAACGCTGAGCACGGGCTTCCGAAGATCACCAGTCCACCAGATTCGATATGTTACCTGTCAACATCTCTAGCGGCGACATACGCTTCGGGTTGGCACTGCACGAGCTTCGATTTAGAACATAAGCTGCATACTCGACGGCGTCGCCCCAAAAGAAAAAAAGGCAAGCCGCTCGAAAACAGCATACATCTTGCCGCGTTGAGATAGTTCTGTGCATTTGCTCAGCTTTACCATTTTTTAGGCTTGATTATCGGCCTCGCTGAGTTGACGTCTCACTCCAGCTGACTTGCACAACGGATCGACGCTGACGTACTCCTTGCCATCGTCCGCAACACATGGACGCGACAGTTGAATCTCTTCTCGTAATAGAGTAGAAAGTGCCTAAAATTCTTTGTAGCCTCGATCTTTCTCTTGGCGACGAACACGCGTACGCAATTCGTCGAGTAGTCGACGAAGTTGATGAGGTATCGATTTCCGCGACGGTCCTTTGGAGTCATTGGTCCTTTGATGTCGCTACCGATAACACCCCCGAGCTTGTCGATCGGTGCATTCCTTCCTGTGTCCTTCTTGGGCTGGTTGTTCTTGCTCTGTTTGCCCTGTGCGCAAGTCAAACAATTTGGCCTCGTTCGGTCGGTCAACCGGATACCTGAACCTGCCGAGTCGGCCATGCGTACGATAGTATCGTAGGAAAGATGGCCCAGTCTTTGGTGCAATTCCAGCAGTGTTGTATCCGTGACTGCTTCATCTATTTCGTCGAAACCTTCTTGCACGGCTAAGTTGACCACTCGTACTCGTGCATCCGTTGTGCTCTCACCCATGACGTCAATAGTCAGGACATTGTTGCGGCGGAAGACTTCGAATATCTTCCTGTTGTCCTCTTGGCGCACCACATAACTTTGGCCGCCTTCTCGCATGAGGAACACACCACGTACCTCCAATAAACCATAGCTGATGATGTTGTCAGCAAGGTTTTCAGCTTAGTAAACCTAATCAAGGTTCACGATAACCTCTTTTCCATTGACCACCGTCTTCAGCTCGGCCGTTCCCACTTTGGTCACTCGGACCATCGTGTTGTTTGCCGCGCGACATGAATGGTCGCAATCCTTCACGTTCTTCAGCATCATCGCATCTTTCACAAGGTGCACGCTCGAACCGCTGTCCAGGATCCACGAGTCAGAGTCAGCTGTCATACCGGTACCAATGGCTAGCGCAACCCGGCTTGAAATCGAATTGCCGTCACCTTTTTTTTGGACAGTTGGCCTTAATATGACCAGCCTCGCCACAGCCATAACATTTGCGAGAATCGGCACTTTCAACCCGTGCAACGTATCTCCTTTCGCGCCCTCCTTGGTCGCTTCGTCCACCGCCGGGGTAGCGAACTACTAGCGCGCGGCTTGATCGAACAGCTCGGTCTCGGCCTCCTCCGCTATTCGTCTTCTTCATGCTAATTTCAAAATCAATCGCGAACGCAACAAGCTCAGCAGCTTGTACAAGGTAATCAGGTCGTTGAGCATTCATCCGAGTTAACATCGCGGTTTGAATGTGCGATGGTGCCGACTTGCATAAGCATTCTAGCACACTCTGCTCCGAATTTCCCGACCGCTCTGCCACGTACACAAGGTAGCGGTAGTGCTTGGGACATGTCTTGTTTTGATCCTTCTCGCTTATCATTAGCTCAATTCCTTTAGTAGATGGAATCGGCGTCATGTACAGCAACAGCATGCTGTTCAGGACGTGTTCGAGTGTGTTCGACACCGACGACCACACCGGCAGCATCTTCTCGTAATAGCTGAGTGCCGCTCCATCCAGCTTACCACTCAGCGCGAGGACCTTAAACTCTTCTGGCCAATCACCTCCGCTCATCCTCTGAGCTGCACCGACTCGTTGTAGGAAACGCATTCCCCGCGCCTTGAAGTCGGCACCCACGCCTGGGTATGTCACCTTACCCGTAAACTTGGCAAAGCCGGGCCAGTCCAGGTCCCGAGGCTTAGGTATCTTTAACCCATAATCTTCACGCGGCGTAAAATTCGGCGACGATCTCGGTGGCTGATTCTGGTTTACTTGCTGCGGCGGCTGATTAGGCGGCGGCATGCATGGCGTTACAGGCGGCATGGCATTCTGCATGGGCTCATCTAGTGAGCCCCTCCTCATCCGACGGTCCCGCGCTCTGATAAAGTCGGTGAGCGCGCTTGAACCATTGAAGAAGTGCTCGGCAGGATGCGTGGGAGCAGCATCGGCACGGCGACTCATCTGGTCTTGCATCTTCATCTGGTTTGCCATAAACTGAGCTTGTTGCTGTGCCATCCCTTCGAGGAGTCCTTCAAGCCGGTCCATCCGCTCAGAGCTCGCATCAGAAATACGACTCGCGCTCTCTTGGGCTTCGGACGCGTCCAAAGCCGATCGCGTCTCCTCGCGCATCCCGGACGGGTCAGCAACCACGTTTTGTGCGTGAGTGTCCGTCCTGGCGACGTCGCGTACCGGGGTTTGCTGGTGAGGAGTCGAGTCGTTGTCGTTTGGGCTCATAACCTGTTGTTTGCTGCTTGAGACTTGGATGGTAAATTGAGAACGAAATGTATTTGAGCATATAATCCTAGCTATCTCTGTGTCCGTTACTTTCAGTTTCTTCTGCGTAGGTTTCGTGTCATTACTCGTCCGTTACGATAGTCGCTTACCTTTATCACTAGTCGCGCCCTTTCACATCATGGGTCGCGTTCCTTCAACATCACGAGTCGTTCTACTTCAACACATCACCTCCTGCACTAGTCGTCTCCAGCAGCGCGGCATCGTCGCTTAAAATCTCGAAGCATTCAGATCCGATCGACGTCTTCGTCGGGTTCGCATCGCTCATCCCATGAGCTCGCAGGAGTTCCTTAATGGACTCCCCTGGTCAATGCGATATGCGCGGTCACTTCTGAGCTCCACTCGCACCCCCAGAAACTTATGAGCGTGACCGAGATCCTTGATAGACAGCAACACCAGGCTCGCGAAGAAATCCTAGACCGCCGCGACGCTCGTTCCAGTCGCCAGAAGGTCGTCGACGTAGACGCCAACAAAGACCAGCTCGTCGCCGTCGCGTTTATGGTACAGGCACATGTCTGAAATACATCGCGCGTACACTGAATCGCTGAATCGCGCGTGGAGCAACTGGCTCCAGAGGCGACCGGCTTCCTTTAGCCCGTACAGGCTCCTCCTCAGCTCCAAGACGACCTCGCCTGGATGCGCAGCACCTATATTGCGCAGAGCACCCCCTGACACGCTCGTCCCACGTGGCGCCTGCAGGCAGATGTCGAGGTGAGCTTCCTTTTCGGCACGCACGTGGAGTTCGGGATGTCTTTGTGATTGGCAGAAACGCCCCACGTTGCAGCGATAGCCAGCAATACATTTGCCGTCGAGATTTCCATCACGGCGGCAAAGGTTAGGTTGTAATCGACGCCGAGCACTTGCTCATTTCCGCATGCGACAAAGCTCGCACATCGCATATCTTCAGCCCTCCGTCGGCTCCAGTCTTGGTCTTATATACCCACTTAGAGTGAAGAGCGTTCGCGTCCGGGCTGCGCTTAGTCACGCACTACACCTCGTTGCTCTCGAGAGCAACGATTTCCTCTTGCACTGCCTTCTGCCACTCCGCGCGCTTCGAGCTGCGTATGGCCTCGCCATAATTGCGCGGATCGTGCTCAAGGGCTGTGCTGACGACTTCGTTACTCGCAGCTTGATCATACTGGCGCGCAGCTGCTTGCGCACGCTTCGACGCGCCGCGCGTTCCGTGCGCTTGTCGCGACCACGGCTTCTTGCTCTTCCTGCGAGCGCCGCGACCATCCTGTGCTCCTCCATTGTCGTCGCGAGTCCTTACTTCCGCCTCTGCTAGTGGTACTCCTCTTTTGCTTCTCCGGCTCGATCTCCGACCTCCATCATGCGCTGCAGTTGAGCATTCTGAGCATCGGAAAGCGTGGGGATTTTCTTTCCGTGTTGTGTGACGACCACCTTATTTTCGAGCTAGACAAGGACTTTGTATCCCTTTTTCTCCTCGCTTACGCTCACGATGATGCCTGTCTGCAATCGCTGCTGCAGCGAGCTCTTACGTGGGTCGCGATAGACTACTCGACGATCCAAATACGACGATGATGCGCAAATCAGGCGCCTTGCCCGTCAGCACCTCGAAAGGCGACGCTCTCTTTGCGTTCGCTCGCGTCGGACTGCGGTTCAAAATGTGAACGGCGTACTGAATCGCGCCTCCCCCTAAAACGGCAACGGCAACGCACACGCAAACATCACGCTGCACGAAAGGATTAGCGCCGTCCGATGCATCCTCTTCGCATTTATGTTTGACGCCTGGTTGCGCGCTTTAGCCACTTGGCGCGCGACACCCGTGCGTTTGCAAAACAAAAATTGACGTTGGTCATTCGCCACCGCCGTCCATCAGCAGCACAAGGACCTTGAAACCGAAAAGCTTCTTGAAGTGAACGAGGAAAGCATCAAACTGTTTTGCCACCGCGTCCTTCGTGCGCGCGAGGAACGTGCGGTAGTAGTTCGACTTGTGGTCGATAAAGTTTACCAGATATCGATTACCAAGGTGGTCCTGCGGCTTCATCGGGATGTTGAGGCCCGAGCAGATGAAACCGCCGATCCTGTCGATTGGAGAGTTAGCACCGCTGTCCTGTTGCGACTGCGCGTTGCGCGTCTGCTTTCCCTTAAGGCATGACATGCACGCCATGCGCTTGTTTCTGGTTAGTCGGATGCCCGACGCTGGATCGCGCGCCGTGCGCCCGATTGTATCAAACGCGAGGTGGCCAAGTCGCTGGTGCCAGTGCAGCAGCGAGGCTTCGTGCGCACCGTCGGCATCATCATTCGTCGCAAGTGCTTCGAGCGCGAATATGATCACTTCTTCAGAGCTGTGCCTCTCGCGTGTCGATGTCGTCTTATTGTATAACACGTTGCTGTAGATCGCGACGTCAAACGCGACTGCACCGTCGTTTCACCGCGCTAGTGCGCGTTTGACACTGTCATAAACGAGGGCAAAATCTCTGCTCTACAGCTTCCCGTAGAAAACGATGTTCATCGCCAGACGCGGCGCAAAATAAACTTCACTCAGCGCCACACTCGTCTTCGCACCGCGCACTAGTAACTCGAGGCGCACACTCCCGACACGCGTCATCCGCAGAGTCTCACCATCTGCCATGGTGATCTCGTGGACGCAGACAACCTGTTGAACAAGCAGCGACTCGTCGTTCACGAGGTGTATGCTCGCGCAGCTGGCAAGGATACGGACGCCTCGATCAATGCCAATCGCATCGTATTCAGCGAGCACGAAACCGCCCGCGCAGGTTGCAGCTGGCCCGTTATCGCTAGTGTCGCTCGCACGAGCCGTTTTTCTGCGCGCTCTCATCTCCTCCTTGCTCTCGTTTCCGTTCGCGCGAGCCGCTGACGCTTTCTCCGTGAGCACGAGCACCGTGTTGCCGCTTCCGCTAGTGTTGCTTGTCTCGTCGTAAAATACAACTCTTGCCTTTCATTCGTACACGGCGTGCCCCGTCCTGCCGCAGCGAAAACACGTTTGAGTGTCTTGGTGCTTCGCCTCAACAAGCGCCGCAACGACCTCGCGACCGACCTCGACGCTGCCGAGCTTGATCGATTGCGCAAAGTGCGCCAACTCTTAAGCTTGGCGCAGGTAGTCAACCCGCGTCGGGTCGTGCTTCGCCCATATAAAGATCATCAGTCCGGTGACGCGAAATGCACGATATTGTCGAGCACGAGCGAGTCGGCGCACCGCGCGCGTCGCTGACTGCTACCTTGTAAAGAAAGTGCTCGGCCCAGATTCGTCGCACTTCTTCATTTTTCATAAACAGGTTCATGACCTTGCTCGCCGCTATTGTAGTCTTAAGCGTCATGTGCAGCTGCTATATGACGTGCTCGAAGCTTGGATTCTGCACTCACCAAGTGTCGACCTGTTTGTGGTAGTAGCGCTCCGCAGTACCGGCCAAAAGATGTCCAAGGAGATAGACCCTCACATCATCCGTCCACATAAGCCGCAAGACGCCTCAGCGAGGTTCACGGCGCGCATGAAGGTGTGTCCCCAGTTAAAAAAGAACGCTCTTGTATCTTTTGTAAAGATTCTTCTCATCAAAAAAGCGAATGTTTAGCTTTCGCTGACACGCGGTCGGCATTCCGTAGTTGCCGATCGCTGCTGCCATGTTCGTCGCAGATAACGGCGCCTCTTGGCGCGGCGTGGCCATAGGCTTGGCTACTTGTGCCGACGTGCGATGTTGAGCTGGCGACTGTCCGCGCGGCGGCACGAGAAAGGCGAACATCGACTCGCCGTCATCTGGACAGCGCGAGCACTCGCGGTGTGCTACTAATTTTTCTTTAGCATCCCAAGTGCTTCGACAGTCATGAGACTTCCACGCATGTTCACTCCAAGCTTGGACGCAAACATGACGCTCTCGACGGCTCTAAGCGTACTCTAATTTTCGTTCCGGACGCGCTGCGAAGACTCGAGCTTTGACAGGCGGTCGGTCACTGCGGCGACGGCCGTTAGGATCTCGTCATCGGTCTCCTCGTCCTTTCGTGGGCGGGCGTCCCTTTAAAGACTGCTGGCTGTTCGCCGACGAGAGCACACGCCCTGGTGAACCACGCCCTGGCGCCGCCCGCGCGACACCTACTGGTGTCTTGGCAGTCGTTTCAGTTGCTCCAGCCATTGGACTCACAACCTGTTGGCAAGTATGCGTTTCAGGAGGAGGTAGTAGGTGGACAAAAAGATTCTGTATTGCTTCTTACTGGTTTTCTCTTCTCTGCCGTGCTCTCCAAAGACCTCTGCTCCAGTCATTTACCTCAAACGCATTCTGACTCTACATGATTACAATCACTATTTAGCTTGTCGCTCTGCGTCCACCTTTTGCGCACATCGAGTTTATGACATCATGTTCCCAAATATATCTCAAGTCACCGACCGACCACTCCGATCGTCTTTTCGTGCCCTCGCACCCATTTACAATTTCTTAAATACACCCTACACCTCTAACTAATGGCGATGTAGCCTGGTCCCTTTTGCGGATGTGTCAATAAGTAACTCTAGGTGCACCACCTTACACCTTACTCGTCGCAGGAGGTGTGTGGACTCAGCCTACGTCCGGTTATGTGTCTGATGGTTATGCAAGTAGTACCTTGTGCGTCGTAGTAAGTGCGATATAGCCTGAAAGAATGCGTCTCTATGTAATGATCAGTGTACCTTATACGTTGAACTAAGTGCAATGTTCCCTATCCCCTCCTCAGCGCACTATTTGTGCAGCCCTAAAATGAGGTCAATATTTGCTATATCAAAGAATGCTTGAGTTACACACACGCACCAATGACCGCAAGTGATCGGCTCCAAAGTCACCAAGGTCGTGCAGAAAGCTAATAAGCAATTGTTTAAGACTTAATGGCGCGAAGCCTTAGCAGCTAATAAGCAGTGGTTCGAAACTCAATGGCTTTGAAGGCCTGGCACCTCCGGCCAAATGTATATGCAAATTAATTCACGTCTGAAGTACTAGGTATCTCAAAGAGCAACACATCATAGTCACCTATTTCTTAGAAAGAGCTTTCTCAATCAAGTTTCACTTTCTTTTTAATTAATAATATTTCGTCGGGCGCACCTTACTGTTGACAAAAATGCCGAGCAGGATTTTCTACTATCTCACGATTCTCTCATTCGTCTCTATCGAACATTAACAAGCAACTTTTTTACAACGATAGGAAATATAGCACGCGAAAGTCATTGAGTAGAGATAATAGCCCCAAAATCCCCGTCTGAGTAGAGACTACACTTCCTGTAACGGGGCACTTTTAGCTTAGGTGCCACGAATCTTTTCGTACACTCGTACGTGCAGAGGACGATAATCTACTTAAACTACTAGTTCAAGTAAAGGTAAAAAGAGATCTGTACTTAATTTAGCTAAGCTATCAATTTAAGTTTAGTCTTTGTCGAACTACATTGATCTACATCGTCGTATGAAGACAACTCGCTCACCAGGATCATTGGTTGGCAGCGACTGATGGTAACCTTGGTTGTAAAGTCTTTTACCAATTAATCTTCAAGCATCACATGAATATTATCCTAAGGGATAATATTCCTTCGATATAACCTATCTTAGGTAAGATTGGCAGAAGATTGTCACGCGAGACAATCTTCCGATTGACACCGTTTGGTGTCAATGTCATGTAACGAGCTACCCCGTTACATCACCCCCTTCCTTAAACATCAATCACCTTAGTTATTAAATAAAAACGATTGGAGAAAGAGTGAGTAACATTACAACACTCTAGGAATAGGGACCACTTGTTGGTCGAACCCCACTAATTTGTCAATCCCATCGAACAAATTCGAAATACATGCAGTGCGCTGCCATAGCAGACAAGAAGGCGGATGCACGCATGCGTGCAATTGAAGAAAGTGCTTCTCAATCCTCAGCAGCAGTTGATTGTTCACCTGCTGTTGCAAGTGATCAACATGCAGTGCCTGTTGCGACTAGTCCACGTTGTGAGTCACCACGTGCGACAAAATAATCCGCTGCGTCTGCAGCGGGTGCTACGACTCGCAAAGCGGATGAGCCTAAAATAGAGCTCATCTTTTCTGGCAAGTGGGAAGACGCATTCTACGTGAAGGCGGTGCCTCCTGCATCTGGATCTCCCGGAACAGACACTGCAAGAGCCAAGTTGACTGGCAATTAGAAACATAGCGCAATCATGTCCGAGATCTTTAGACCGAGCGATACGTCGGACGAATCCTCGTCTAACGTAAGTCCATCTGACACTAGGACGCGTGGCGATGTTGGGACACACCTGGATGTGACCACGAGAGAAGCAACTCGAGGGATCAAGCTGCAACTTTTGTCAGTGTTCATGCTGGCAACACACGAGAGGAAAGAAACTGCAATGTACTGCACTATGCTCGTCAAGTGGAGTCTCCTTGGATGCCATCATTTAAGAAGTTAGACTCAGTGGCCGGTATGACCACCGAACGGCATCAAATCCGATTGTTGGACAGGAGGCGATTCTGTCCTGCTAATTCCAGAACGAATAGTTTGCGTGCTGAGGAAGAATTCTGCATTGATGTGTTTTCAAATATCGGTGGTACAACACCAACATGGCCGAGACAGTTAGGCTTTAGTGCAAGGATGGAATGCCTTCATCCATAACATCGAGGGCATTGGCCATAAGTCTTGGCTCAATTAACTTGATGCAGCTCGCATCAGATTTGAAAAACGTGACCCAGCCGGTCGATGATACAAGTCGCACCGACTGCCAAGAAAAGCAGGGTTATCAAGTCTCTCGTGAGGCAATCACTGTCCAGGGTGCCTAAACAATGCTAATCGTGCCCCTAGGGATGTTGTAAAATGATCTCAGCTTGAAGCCGTTGGAACGTCTAAAGTACGTTTACCGTTCGTCGGTTGAAACGAAGGACAAGGGAGACGACGGATATCAGAATGGGACGAGTCGACAGACGAAGGTAACGGTGAACAGGTTAGCTGCAACCGCGTGCAGGAATAGCTCAGTCGAAAAATTGCAAAGTGCCAGGCAAGTCGTCTTTAGCCAGAAAGAGCTAAGCTAAGTAATAAATATCATTGTGTGTCAAGGTGTATACATCTGGTGTTATCAGGAACACAGAACTAGCTAGAAGCTCAGCGCTAGCGAGATTGCAACAGGGTTATGAGCCCAAGTCTGGACCAGACTCAAGTGTAACCAAGAAACTGTAACACATTTACAAGCAACGACTGTGAGTGTGTGTGCGAAGAAAGACTCCGTTTGTTTGTGATCACGAACGTTATAGCGTTGAGTCGGCCTGTGACAGAAGTCAAAAGGCGGGAACTCTACTCGAGTATTGTGACAGACAAAATGTCCAACAAGGTGGAGCTGAGCAAATAAAGACGACCTGTGGGTTGGCATGGCCAGTCCTAGGTGAACTTTAAGGGGATGATGAAACTGACTTTTGAGGAGAAAAATTTGTCGGAATATGCTACTGGGGACAAGGTTCTCGCAGTCAACGCAAGTTTAAATGAAGTGAAAGCATTCCGAGAAGCTCAAGCAACGATTAGGCAAATAATTCTTGCTTCTCTTTCGATGTAGATGTGCCAGCGAGTGATGACTAAAGCAACTGGGACCGAAATGTGGAAATACTTGGAGGACTTTTACGAGATAAAGACCAATGGGGCAACGAGAACTAACCAAGAGATTATACTCTACAACAGGCTATCTCAATGAAGTAAAAACCTAATTGGGATGTCGCGCAGCACGCGGAAAACATGTTTATGATCTAAGATCAATTGAAAGATGTGAATGCATGTGTACGGGACCCGATTTTCACACAAATGTTAATTCGGTCGTTACCGGCGAATGCGCGTTTCGATAGAATGAGAGGAATGGTTGAGAGCACCGACGACAAGGTTGACACTTGAGAAAAATTAAAAGATCAGATGTTGCGAATTTATAATTTAACAAGTGTGATCGGGAGCTTGGCACTCATGGTGTCATTGGAAATGTCCAGGACTGTAAAGGCAGTCAATCGTCCAAGAAAGGGTATGCTTTTAGCAGTACACGATCACAAATTGGTGGTAAATGACTTAAATCGACCAATAAAATCCCTTAGAGGACTTCCATAACGACAGATAAGCAGCATGGAACCTGCTTCAATTGTCACAAGCCCGGACACCGCATGAGAAACTGTCCAGTGATGAAAAGACCAGGAGCAAGTGACCAGAAGGTGGCGTTATCAAAGCATCCAAAGAATGAGTCTCGTGACGGACATCAAGAAAAAATGGATGCCGTGAAGTCAGATATCGAGCAACCGCCAGGATCCGATGCTTCCGTAAGTAAAAGCATAATCAATGACTGTGCACACCGATAATGGTGTCTTGACAATGCGTCAAATGTGCACGTGGCTTCCGATTTGCTGTACTTCACTGATCATGAAGCATTTGACCACGATACACAAGTCCAAATTAGACGAGGAATTCAAAAACAATTTACGACCAAGCCGATAAGACAAGGAACTGTTCAGTTACTTGTCCAAAATAGGTCAAATATCAACGAGATAACGCATTATGACGTGTTATACGTTCCTGACAGTATGAATTTGATCTCGCATACGCAAGCCGAGGACCAAGGGATCCCGGTGACTTATTGCAGCTGAATGGGTAAAAAGGTCTATGAACTTTGGCAAAACAATCACAAGCTTCCGAAGATTAACATAGACGATTGTGGTCTCTTTACCTTTCAAGCTATGAACACTTTTTACCCAACGATGAGTGCCGGGGGTGAGGCGCTACGCCAAGATAAGGTCCTCCTACATCAAGTAAATCATACACGTGCAGAAGGGCACGCTGATATCTAGCGTTGGCACGAAAGGCTTGGTCATCTAAACCCTCAGTACGTGAAAATACAAAACAAACCAAAACATTTGATGACTGTGAAGCATGCCACATTGGAAAGGACAGACTAAGGACGCGTTTGAAGAATTTGGAGCGTGATATCACGAAGAAGAATCAGGTGATATTCGTGGATTTACATTTCCCAAAGTACTTCTCAAGTCCAAGAGCATACAAAGCGGTACTTATTATAGTGAATGGATATTCACGTTATACCACAGTTTACCCGCTCTACTCGAAGAATGCTTCGTAAGTCAACGAAGCGATTAAGCGGTACATCTCTTGGACAGAGCGACAATTGCCCGACTGTAAAGTCAAGAAAGTGATCTCCGACGGCGGCGAAGAATTTGTGAACGTGGAGATGACAACATGGTACAGCACTCTTGGAATTGAGATCCTTCCAAACCCACCTCATGAATCACACTTAAACCTGTGTGAAAGGGCACACCAGACCCTATCTCACATGATAAAGGCAATGACGGCTGCTGCACGGCTATCAAAATCGTTTTGGATGCATGCTCTTGAGATGGCAACTTACTTGAGGAACAGGGCCTACTGTTGATCGATCAAAGACACACCATACAGAATGATGATGAACAAGAAACCAAACTTACATGTGATGAACAAGAAACCAAACTTCCATGGAATCAGGAAGTTTGGATCAATCGTTTACGTTTATCAAGCAATTGAACCATCTAAAAAGAAGTCGGACGATAATTGCAGAATCGGGTTTCTTTTGGGTTACATAGAAGGAAAAGCAGGCTTCAAAGCTTATTTTCCCGCAGAACATGTGGTTCAACACGTGTTAGATGCTTAGATCAACAAGAATATTGTCTACGGTGACCGTTAAAACGAAGGACATAATGTAGTCATTTCGGATTGGTTGTCACGTAATGAAGATGCTGTAACAGTAGGGAAGTTGACAGCGATAAAGCGAGTACGGCGTCAGACTGCGATTCGATCCGACTTGACTATGACAGCGCGTTAGTACCAAAATTTGACCCCTTTGATGTGGATTCTGTGGACTTAAACGCGGGTAAAAGGGACATCACTGATGTTAACAGTAATACGCTCGACACACATACAGAGAATGACAATCGTAAAAGGAATACCTGCAGCTTCGAGGAGGAAACGACACAAGAAGGTGATGACATCGAAAAGCTGGCGAACGTGGCGAAGATGATCTGGAAGATGTGGCTTATATTTTGGAAGAGCAGTCCGAGACATCCAAACATGGTAGCAGTGAGGATGAAGAAAGAGGCTACCCCTATGACACATGTGCAGTTGAGTACGATCAGCAAGATGCAATGCAGAATGACGAAAAGATGTCTTATACCGATGTGACAGTTTGTATAAACATGGATGAGATGACGCGCGAGTCCACTCATGAATTTATGGACACATGCATGATTACGTAAATTATGACTGGGGAACGTAGGACACTACTGGATGCAGAACTTGAAGACGTACAAGAGATGAAAAGACGGCGAGACAATGACGGCAGCCCACTGAAAATGGTCTTGCGCCAGTCGGCAGAGCGCCGATACCCGTCATGGCTTGAAGGATACCTTGTAAACGCTGCAATCCAAGATACAGCAACAGCATAGCAGTAGAACATCGATAGCGAGCAAATGATACAAAGATACCAAAGAGCTTCACTGAAGCGATGAAGACGCCCCAAAAGGACGAGTGGCATGCTGGTATAAAGAATGAGGTGAACGCCATGTTACTCAAGGGAGTACTTGTTCCAATTGATGCAGAACCGGCACCGATCAACACAAACAAGTAGGGATTGATGTGGACGTTTCAAGTAAAAACTGATGATCAAGGGTACATTACACGTTTTAGTCCTAGGCTTGTGGGATTAGGGAGCCACCAGCAGCCAGAAATGACTACGTGGATCTTTTTCGCCCGTGGCACGGATGGTTACATTCCGAGTGTTGGTGGCGCTAGCTACAAAGCTTGGACTAGTGTTATACCAGGGAGATGTGAAAACCGCATACTTAAATGCAAATTTGAAGATCAAGCAGTATGTTCGAAGTACACCAGGATTCCTCAACGTAAAAAACCAATATACCGTGTGGACAGAGCATTCTATGGATTGCATCAATCAGGAGCCGAATGGAATAAAAAAATGATCACTGGTTGGTCACACAAGAGTCTAAAAAAGTGAGACTGAGCCGTGTCTTTTACGTCTACTACAAGCATGGAGTGATAGCTCTTCTCATGCTATACGTCGACGATGTGGTCTTGGCAACCGACTCAAAGGCATATAAGACATCGCTTTCCGACATGATCAATGCGAAATATGGATTCAAAGATAGAGTAAAGCTACACTACTTATTAGACATTAATGTCGAGCAAGGTAACATGGATACTTACATTCACCAGGAAAAAAAGTTGCAAGGAGGTTCTCGAGAAATACGAATTTGCCGAAGCGCACGGAAGTGCAACTCCTAGGGAGACCAACGCTACATACAGTAAGAAAATGGTACAACCAGAAGATGACTGCAATGAATTCGATTATCGAGGAGCTATTGGATCATTAATGTACTTGGCGACTGGTACAAGGCACGATATATCGTATGCTGTGGGCTATTCGAGCCGTTTTGTAAGCGACTTGTCGCGAAAACACTGCGGACTAGTCAAGCGCGTGTTAAGATACCTGTCTGGCACACGACAGGCCGGTATTACATACTCAAAAGCCATGGATACAAACGATATTGTTGCCATCACTGGATATTGCGATGTTGACTGGGGAAACGATCCCGATAAAAGAAAAAGTGTTACCGGATTTGTGCTTCTGATGGAGTCTGGTGCTGTAGCATGGACCACCAGACGTCAAACAATCGTCGCACACTCAACCGCAGAATCATAATATGTTTTAGCCTGCGATGCATCGAGGGTAAGCCGTGGAATCGCGCATTTGATCAATGATATTCTACAATGTCTGCAGGCACGTACTGTGATAACAATGGGCATTGACATCTCGGCAGCTATTTCGTTGGCCTGCAAACCAACACATAGCCGCAAGACAAGGCACATTGCGTTAAGATGGCATTATGTGCGCGAACAGATTAAAGCTGGAAACTACATGGTGGAGAAAGTGGCCGGAACAGATAATCCTGCTGACATGTTTATGAAGGCTTTACTAAAGCGCAGCCTTTCAACGTATCGAGCCACAATTGGCATGAGAGCCTCATATGAGTCAAGGTGTTCCAATGCAAGCGTCGGAGAAGGTGTGTTGTAAAATGATCTCAGCTTGAAGCCGTTGGAACGTCTAAAGTACGTTTACCGTTCGTCAATTGAAACGAGGGACAAGGGAGACGACGGATATCAGAATGGGACGAGTCGACAGACGAAGGTAACGGTGAACAGGTTAGCTGCAACCGCGTGCAGGAATAGCTCAGTCGAAAAATCGCAAAGTGTCAGGCAAGTCGTCTTTAGCCAGAAAGAGCTAAGCTAAGTAATAAATATCATTGTGTGTCAAGGTGTATACATCTGGTGTTATCAGGAACACAGAACTAGCTAAAAGCTCAGCGCTAGAGAGATTGCAACAAGGGAGGCCTACCTCCCCGAGGGCGCTCATCTCTTCTGAGACGGAAAATGGCATTGACACTTCGCAATCCTTGTAATCGCGTTCGGGGAGGTCGTTTAACGACGGCCCTTCTTTAAACGCTGCGGGTAGGTCTCGTCATATTGCTCGACGAGACCCAGAACGTCAACAATCATCTGGGCACAAGGCTTCCTCCTGTCCCAGGCCGGAGCTACGCCTGCGGAAGAGTTAAATTGTTCTGTCTTCCTTTTAGTCGCCGTAGTTCAAGATACGCTCCACCAGAAAGAGTCGACCACCGTGATTTACACCAAAGCATATGGTGGAGGAGGGAACACATGATCCGGCTCGAGGGTCAGATCAGCTTAATTTTTAGGAACTGAACCGTGGGACGGATAAGTTACACATTGACTTGGCTTGTGAACGGACTCGACGTTGTAATCTCTTAGATATTGTAAAGGATAGTTACAGTTCCTTAGCTCACGATCGTTTAAACGATCGTGCCGCGTTTGAGTTTGCGCAACTAGAGATGAACGCTCGATTCGTCGCTTCGTGTCGAGCTGACTGCAGCTCGTCAGAATAGCGCTCGAATACGTGAGCATATCGCTTCGCTAGTCAAACAGACTGGCTCATTGTAAATGGGACCACTCAAAGGTAGTCTCTGCCCTTGACCGCGGGGTTGTTCTTCGCCTCTCGAAACGGGCTCTTACTAATTGGACAAGTGGAGAAGTCTAACGCAAAACGTAGGATGCGTACGCATCCTACGAGGCAGTTCAATCTTGTATCCGTTGCCCATGAGGCGCAATACACGAAATGAACCGATGTACTTGGGTAGTAATTTGCTGTTGCCCACATTTGTCACTGCATATTTTTCTAGATTTTCTGTTGACAGTAAAAGTAAGTCTCCTTTATCAAGTGAAAGAACATCTTCTCTCCACGTTTTTCTGCGTTTCTTTTCTGTCTGTCTAGTGCATCTGCAATAGAATTTTGAGCAAAGCGGACAACCGCTTCGCGTGTCAGCAGAAATTTATCTGCTGTTTCATCCTTGTTTACAGCAGTGCACTTTGAGCGTAATGCTGAAAGACCGTTGTCTTCATCAAAGAAGGCGTAATCGTCCGTTATGTAACAGACGTTGGCGATGCTGAATGTACCAGCATCGTTGGCATCATCGTCATCAGTATTGATGTGATCAACATCGGCATCCATCACGTCGACATCATTGTCGACGGGCGATGAGCAAGAACCAGATCTATTTTTGTTCGAGCGAGTCCACCCCCCCCTTTAACTAAAGTCACACTCTAAGAAGGCGGGTAAAATTGGACGGCGTAGGTCATTCACGAAGAACGGCGTACGCGTTGTTAACTCATGCACTGAATTGTCGTTGGCGAATTCCGCCATCGGTAAGAATTCACTCAAACTCGCAAACGAGTGTACATATCCTCGAAAGTATCTCTCCAAGAACGCGGTTGACGCGTTCCTTCTGACCATCTCTTTCAAGATAGTCAGAAGTTGACATCTTCATACGTTTTTCAAGTGAACGGAACACGTACTGCCAGAACTCCGCTGTGAAGCGGGAATTCCCAATCAGACACGAGTTCACGGGGTAACCCGTGAAGTCGGAAGAAAGTATCAATGAAGACACGAGCATAGTCCTGGGCTGTGATCGACTCCGTTACAACAACGAGACGTACCATCTTGCAGAAACGATCAACGAACACAAGAGTACCAGTATTCTTGTGAGCGTCTTTGGGAAACCTAAAGACGAAGTCCATCGATACGGACTTTCAGCACTCTACTGGAATCGGTAGAGGCTGCAAGTGTGCACGGGATGAAGGACTAGGCTTCACCCGTTGACAAAATTCGCAAGCGCGGATTTATTTGCGCACAAACGCACACTGGCGGGCCAGTAGAAGTCACGACTTACCGTCAATAAGTCTTGTCTCTACCGCGATGACCAATGGTTGGGGCATCGTGACACTCACACATGATGCGCAATTGCACATTATCATGAGCGGGAACGACGACACGAGGCGTGTCGCCGGTGACTGCTGTATAGTACAGCAGTCCATCACGAACAGAATACCGTTCGGTTGAAGTGCGGTTATGAGACGAAAAGCTTATTAAAGTTTGACTGCATGGATCAGATACATAATCCACTGACCGCAGGAGAGTCATATATTCTGTGTATGCTTTCCTCACGTTGTCGAGTAGATTCGACGACGGAACACTCACTGATAGTGTCGCACCAGTGGGATCACCCCTACTGTTGGTTTGAGCAGTCTACTCGAAATCGGGACGACGCGAAATATCATCAGCAACGAAACAAGTCGTCCTGGTTTACTTTCGACGGAAATTTTGAAGTCCACGAAGAAATACAGCCACCTGGCCATTCGTTGCGAGAGGTGTAGACTGTTTACGGCCGTGCGTATGACGCATGGTCGGTACAAACGATGAAGAGCCTATCTCCTAAGAGGTAGACACGAAAATTAGCCAGCTCAAATTTCATGGCAAGGGATTACTTGTCATGCACTGAGTTATTACCTCAGCCGTTTTTAGCTGACGCGATTGGTAACAGACAACGCACTAAAAGTCTTCTGAGTCGTAATGCACAAAAGCGCAGCCGATTGAAAAAACGCTGGCGTTACAGACCACGTGGAAAAATCTGTCTTGGTCTGCAATCGACAACACAGGCGATTGTGTTAAGCTCTTCTTGATACCATCAAAGGAGTGCTGACACTCAGAGCTCCACGACCATCTCTCGCTTTTCTTTAGCAGACGAGAGCGATGTACGGTCATCTCAGCATTGTTACGCGAGTACTTGTGCAAGCACGCCGCCAAGCCAAGGAGCTTTCGAAGTCCTTTGAAGTCGACTGGCACAGGCCAGTCACTAATCGCCTTGATCTTTTCCGGTGGACGTACTCCATTTTTACCCACGATGCAGCCAAGAAGTGGTATTTCGTTCGCTGCGAATATACACTTCTTGAGGTTCGCGAACAACTTATGCTCACGCATAAGTGTAAGAAACTTTTGGACGTGGATTCTATGAACATCCACGTCGGTCTTTCCATCCATATCCCCGCTATGGACGAAAGCATCATCAAAGCAACTCGGTGCAAATCTCGCGCCGATCGCAACAGATTCGTAACACATCTTTTGAACGTTGCAGGGGTGTTACTCAGCCGCTGTGGCATTACCTAGCCACTCCCAGAGCATACCGCTGAGGTTGCCTACTGCTGTGTACGGGATATCCCGTCCACGCATGAGGATCTGGTAGAATTCATCCATCCGATCCATGGACGAAAAGATGGTACTTTTTGCATAACATCTATGATGACGTCCTTCCTCGGTATCGGCGTCTGAATTTTATCAATGTTGTCGTTTTTACAAGTCAACATGACTGCAAACAAATTACCCCGATAGCTGTATACAAGCACGCATGCCGAAAGTGCTAGGTGTCGGTGCATCTAGAGTGTTGTGCCGGATAATATCGCTCTGAATAAAAATCGACCGAAGATGACAAGATCAGTAGCCACCTACTATGCTTCCTTTAACGATCGCGAACTATAGCGATTGGTCGTTCGAATCTGTCATTTGTTGTCAGGGTATTGTGGTGAAGTCGATCTCACAAAATTGCTTGTATGAGTGTCGATCTTCCACTTGCCCAGACTTGCCGACTCACGGAGGGGGTACTCCGATCCGTGCCTTGTTGTATGACCTTGTGCTCACCTTGTGTACCCGTCGGTTGGGCTGGCTTGAGCTCTTCGTAACGGCCTTGGGAGATGTCGATCTCGCTGAGAGGTTGGGTTGAGGGTTCGCTTCCGGTGCGGAAATCTTCACACCACGAACGGGGGTTCTGCGATCCCGATCTTGGATCGCACCGATCTTGATTTGTCTTCGAGATCGGGGTCTTTGCTGTGCGGAAATCTTCACTCAGCAAATAAAAGTCCTGCGTCGATCTTGCCTTGGGATCGGTCCGATCTGGTCTTGGGATCGGCCGATCTTGCCGGAAGTGCGCAATTTGGGTAGATCGGTGTCTTGTTTCGCCAAAATGAAACGTGCCGATCTGTCCAGGGGATCGCTTCGATCCTGCTCGGTCTTGTCTTGAACGCCTTGTCCAGATCTTCTGACCACTTGAGCCGTCTCGCGATCCTGTGTCCAAAATCCTTTTCCTTTTCCGTTGTGTGCTGCTACCCTAGCAGTTGAGTTGAGTGTGAGTACTTGATCGATCTGGGCCAGATATCCCGGGATCGCTCTTCTCGATCTTGGCCAACAATCTAAGATCAGTCTTCTGTGTCCCTGTAACACGCGTGCCTTAACCCGCCGGGGAAGCCAAATCAATCTTGCCTGGAGAAGAGGGGAGGATAACGTGCGTCGTGAGCAGAAGAAGTAGAGTTCAAGTCTGTTTATTAACCAACCAAATTACTATCCAACCTACCCTTATGCCTATTCTTAACTATAGGTCACTCTTCAAACCGATATCGCCTTGAATCTGGATCGCCCCCTTGCCACATGTCGAAATTTCGTGCCCTGTACTCCAATGATAGCGCCTATATTCCCGATACCGTACCTGAACGCCAAAAGAGGACCAAATCCCAAATGGGGTACCAAATACCCATTTTTGGTACCCAAAAGCCCAAAATAGTGCCCAAATGCCGAAGGCGTCTAAATCCATTTTGCGACGTCAATTCGGACAGCTTCCACTGGCTCTTTCGGCGTGAAACTTCTTGATATCACTTAGTGACCTCTACCAAGTATATTCCACATGATCCAGTGTCTTCATCAACCATATATTCATGATCAGTGTGGAACATGACCGATCTGTCATCCAATATCGAGATGTTGGAGGTCGATCCGGTCTAAATCGGCAATTAACACTTTTTCATCTCCTCATACGTGCTTCAATATCATCCTCCAGTGTTATCCAATCGACAACTTCATTCATACGTCTCGACATCGGTTTCCTTGACTCCCCTGAGTATGCAAAACTTCCAGATCGGTGTATAATTAACCAAAATCAGTACTCCAAATTTAGGATCGGTAAAGAGTATCACCGATCCGTATGGTGTTGCACCTTCTTTGCCGATTCACCGACCTGTACCACCTGGTCCCTGATGCACTTTGGGGAGTCACCTTGTCCCAGATGTGTCAATTCTCCAACAGACCGTTGCCACAACATGTCGACCTGCGATCTGATCTTAGCCTGCTTCAATGTACGTATACTTCTTCTTGACCGGCATTCCAATGAGCTGTATGACTTCATCCCGACGTCTGGTTCCAGATCGCCCCATAACATTCTGCAAGATGTCACACCTTCGTCGCAGAGTCATATCCCATCACCCGGTCCCAGATCCTTGTCCCAGATTGTTACATGTAAATCGTTCCAGATCGCTCCGTCCCAGGTCGATCCATACCCATTAGTCTAACGACAGTTGGATCGGTTCGACGATCCCGTTAAGATCATCTTCCACCTCCGTATTGGATCGTCGAGTCTCATGGTCTCCTTTTCCACCAGTAAGCGGCGCTTTAAAGGTGTGGCCACCGATCCTCGTACAAAATTTGAGTAGTGACTTTGCCACAGTATTTTGTGCGCTGCAGCCGGGCTGGCACAACAACAAAAAGACTTTACGAAGATTGCTGACATGAGCATAGGTTAATAACGACAGAGACCTATCTTCGAACGGATCAAGCACGCTTCAAATAGCGAGACTATTTTACCGCTCAACAATTAGTTGAATTTGTAAAGTACCTGGGGGAGAAGTAACGGGGCACCCTGAAGCTTGTGCTGGTAACATTACAAGCTACTTATTCTGATGACAGAATAAGGCGGTGCCTCGGAACTTCACGTACACTCGTACGTGCAGAGGAAGACGGTAAGAAGAAGCGAGTACTTGATTTGAGTAAAAAGTAGAATTGTATTTATAATAGTTAATGTCTGTTAACAAACCACTATTTATCCTCATCTAACTATGTCTGAATACAAATGTGTAAATCAACTATCTGCTCACCACTCATTGCGTGCGTCTGTCGTGGCGCGTCCTCGTTGGTTGATATAATGGCCTATATCAACCAATTAAGAACTACTCGTAAGTGCTGCAGAATATTTGTCCTTATGACAATATTCTGAGAATATAACTCTTATAGTTATATTCTATTAACAATTTCTTATAAATTGTTATGCAATGATTCACCCCGTTACAGGAGATACTTTGACTCAACTAAAGGTTCAATCAGAGATTCAACGAGAGGTTCAACAAATGTCTCAATCACGTTTATACAACGACCTAACCTTGCCAAGGATAATGCTGAGGGTTCAAATCCCTTTTTTGCTCGAATGAAATCAAATGGAAGGTCTTCCACCACGAGTTTTGTCTTCTACCCAGTGCAAAACACGCGCACACCTGATCCTTTCGTGTCGCACGCTCCTCTGTCGAACTTAATCATTCTGGTCCTGTCATTGAAGATGTTAAAGTCAAAGGATACAAATTGTCATAGGCACGTCATGCATACACCCACTCCTGGAACAACACGTGTGCTATTATTAGTCTGTGAGATATATTAATCTATACAGCATTATGATCCACACTCGTCTCGACAGACCTGGTCCATTCCCCGTGCCGTCAGTCAAATCAAGGTCTCATTTCACAATTTGCCTTCCGCAACTACCACGTCCAGCACTTCAGATGCTCAAGTACTTCACCATTACTTCCACCATCCTCGCTTTGGTCGCCCCCATGCGTGGCGACAATGCGGACGCCGACAAAAAATGCGGCGTGATCGAAACGATGCGCATTGGATCACATGTACGTCAGGTATTGAACGATTCTAAAGATGTAGGCGCTTGCGCCGCCACCTCGGGCTTCGACTTGTACACGGCCGACAACCTGCCAACTGAAGCAAAGATGGCCGAGATTTGTGACATCCCCGCGTGCAACTCATCCATCAGTAATCTCGATGGACTCAACTTGCCTGACTGCATCCTGAAAATCCCCTTCGTAGACGCCAAACTGAACTTTGCTAAGCTGCTGAAGCAATTTCAGACTGCTTGCGATAGCTCAAGCACTTCCGACTCGGCCTCGGGTTCGACCTCGGATTCGACGTCAAATTCGGAAGAGGACGACGATTCGGACGACAAGTCGGACGATTCGGACGACGAGTCGGACGAAGACGAGAACGAAGATGGAGACAAGTAGTATTCGAGAGAATTCACCTGTCCTGAAGTGCGCACCTTCACGTGCTGCTCTCGGTGTGATCGAGGAGTCATTGTTCCGGGACTTGCGCTGCCGGCTCGAGATTTTAGAGTCCTAGCATCTTGTACATACACGTTGAGCCGCCTCCGCTGTTTAATAAAAACTCTTTTGTCGCCTTGTACTTGTCTGCTGCGTCATGCACGAGTCGAACGTACTGACAGGTTCTTGGAGTCGGACCAGCTCGTGCATGCTCAAGTGTGTTCTTTTCTGTTTGATCATATCGACCAGTGGACTACGCCACCGCAACTCTTCCGCATCGTCTTCGGGTGCGGGCCGGGATGCTAGTAGATAAGATTGGAAAATGCGTCCATTCATTCGCCAACATCCGCTCCTACTAGTGTTTTCCCTGCGCCCTTCACATGCCGTGCTATCCCCTGAAGGTACATTCACCACGTTCGGCGCTATGTCTACACGACTACAGTACAAACTGCTCGAGTCGTTGGTCCCTTAATACTGGATCACCGAAGACTAGTCACTGTGCGCACTTATGGTCTGGTTACCACTGATCTGCGTGCGCTGCGGGAAGCCCCCAACCTCACCATCATACACGAGCAAGACGCCATGGCTTAGCCTCGCTCGAATCCACAGGTTTACTGCAAATCGTTTGCTTTAGGCCAGAACCTTTGTAATGACACACCTCCGGTTACGCTGGGAATGCTCTCAGTCATGCTACGTCCAACGATCACTAGACCCGGCGCTTACTTGACACCGCGATATCCTTTGCCCCGTCGAAGCCCAAACTCTGCGTTATTCCACTCGCTGCCGCCTCCGAACCCCAACCGAGCATCATCTGCTTGCTGCCCTGCCCCGTGATTACCCTGATTCACGCTCGTGTGGGCAGAAGGGCCGAAGCTAGGAAGGCTCTCAATGGAAGGCCCATCACTCATGAAATCATCCCGCTCCATGTTTTGTAGCACAAGTCGTTTCAACTCGGACTGCTCCTTCTTGCCAGCATTTTCCTGGCGGTGACTATGCTGAGCTAGGGACGACGTCTCCGGCACGACTAAAGCGCGCGCCTCCACTTTGCCTTTGTTGCCACGACGAAGCATGCGGAACACCACGCCATCGGGGGACCCGTTCGTATCAAAAGACAAGACCCCTTGAGAGCACGCGGGTGTAGGCGTAGCTGTGCTTTTCACAACGGCAGGAATAGCCATCTTATCAACATTCACCCTCGCCACAGGCTTGCGCGTGTCAGAAGATCCATGCATCATCGACCTGAACGCCTTTTCAAACTCTTCGTCCTCTTCATTCTTTTGAATACGATCGTGGATGATAAGCCGCTCCTCTTCCTCATCATCTTCTTCCTCGTCATCCTCCTCGTCATCGTCATCATCATCTTCTTCATCCTCGTCATCTTCATCATTCACATCATCGTCGTTTCCTTCACCTTGCTCGTCATGGTCATGCTCGTCGTCGTCATCGTCATCATCGTCACCGTCATCCGAGTCTTCCTCTTCATCTGCACAAAACTCTTCATCGTCGTCAGCTAGCTGTGACATAGATCTTCTCTCTTCTGCTACGCTCTCGAGGCCGTTGGTAGCCATTAACAATGCCGCATTCTTTTTCGCCAGCCAGCGCTCAGCCTCCTCAAGATCACCACGAAGAATCGTCTGAACGGCCTGATCAGCCGCCTCCCACGTATCAAACTTTTCAAAATAGTCTTTCAGAGTAGTGGCTAGCAGATCAAACAAATCAGACACGACGAAATCGGTTTCGATCGGTACATCCGTCTTAGACAAGAGATATCGTTGAAAGAAGACCATGAATCGACCGAGGCGAGGCCGAAAAATTCCTCGTTCGTTTGTGCCGGATACACTTGCCAGTCCACCGCCGCTACATGTCTCAATCAAGGCACTGACCAAGCGGATGCGGAACACTTCGCTCGGGCCGTCGACTTCGCTTGGTACGCGAGGGTCATATCGCATGTCAGGAACCAAAAGAAAACGTTTCTTCATCTCCATTAACTGAGTCGCAGACATTTTGTCACTGTTGTACTGTGGTAATGTCAGCAAGTCGTGCGAATGGTTGATTATAAGATACAGCATTTCATCTAACACATTCATGCTCACAAGCCCGCAGTTGTACATCTCTCCCAGCAGCTTAATGTACCCAAGACTCCGCTGGTGATCGCGATAGTCGTTCACTTCCAATCCAAACCGAACATATTCCAACACACTGTCCACTAGTAGCACCAGAATATCATCATGATATCGTGAGAGAGCCTTCACCAGTTCGCATATCCATTTCATTTGCATCACCTTGCCCTTTGTGACCTTCAGCATAGCCCTCAAGACCATTCCAATAGTACCGCTGTTTTGCCATGGAAGACGGCGAAGCGTTTTCCCAACTTTGTTGATATTGGAGCCATTCAAATCGTGGTACAACACCTTAATCAAGTACAAATACATCGGATCGTATTCTTTCACTTGACGCTCCACACGCTCGGGAGGCTTACACATATAGTATGCGTTTTCGACAAGAGTTTCCAGTTGTGGATCCAAATGCTTGGCTGCCTTGAGCTTCATCATAACATTCAAGCAAGCCACTGTGCGCACGTGCGTATGCTTTGAGCAGTACAGAAAGCGGCCACAATTCTCGAGGAATGTCGTAGCAACATAAACATTATGCCCCTGAAAATCCTGGAAGCACTTTTGCAAACACCGGAATCCTGTATGCGGCGGGCAAATCCGAAATTTCACCAGTTCCGCCAAAAAACGGATATTCTTGATCTTCGACTCAAGACGAAATTGGTTGCGTCGTTTAATCAGACCATGAAACTCGCCCACGAGCATGTTTACAAGCTCGCCGCCGATATCCTCCTTTAGCACACTCTGTAGCGTAGCCACTAGGCGCGCGTAGTGAGCCAGCAACTCGAGATGCGTTCGTGGCACAGCGTACAGAGTCTTCACGAGCCGGTTTCGATTTGCCTTTGAGTTACGGTAGCAAAAGTCAACTGCCGCCTTATCGCAGCGATCTCGATTCACCAAATCTTCTAACGAAGCGAAAAATGCATCCAACTGATGATGGTAGCTGCTTGACGCTCCACTCAACGACGCCACGGAAACCCTTGCACCATCCATCCCGTCCTCCGACTTGCTCTCATCCCTGTCTGTATCGGCTGCTGCAGTGTCTTTGACTGCACCAGTCTCAACACCTTCCAGTGTATCACCTGTCCCCCCAACTTCTCGCTCATCATAATCTACACATGGCTCCATTTCATCGAGTCCGCTCCCTGCCTCTGATTCGTCGTCCCCCAACGTCTCCTTCTTTTTTCTCAATTCAGCAACATCAGCCTCCGTGAGTCCAAGCACAACAGCAGGGACTAACTCCAGCAGATCAGGTAGATCTTCGTAGAACGAGCGCGTGGCCTCATCATCAAATGGTCCACCGCGCCCTGCCTCACGTCCTCCCCCTTCCCACACGTGAATCTCTCCACGACCCGAGCCGTCATCTTTCGTTTCCGCTGGCAATGGTGGCACTTCCCGATCCAGCGCGTCTGCGAGCGCGTTGACGCTCGTCTGCAGCTTTTCAAACAACAGCTTGGCTTTCTTGAGCTCTTGCACATGACCGTCCATCACTTCACCACGATTTACTTCTTCCTTTTCATTCCTCGCTTCCACTCTCCACACCGTCGCGTGTTGGGCGACATAATACTTGCCAATCATCTCAAACGCGTCGTTCAAGCAGTTGCGACACTCGATTTGGACACTCGAGGGTACGACCGCTGTCCAGCTGTCAACAAATGACTGCACCGGCTCGTGGTGTTCTGCCAGTAGTTTCTCCAGCTCTTTCAGCTTCTTAGGTTGCACCCCTAGAAACTCGACCCCGACCGACTTGGCAAAGCTTACAAGCAGCGGGACTTCCAATTGCGGCGTGGCAGCATTTGCACCAACCACGGCACTCTGTTTGCTGCGTTTGAGACCGATAGGCGGCTCACGTCTCGCCACCCGCTGAACCAGGTGCGCAATCACTTGCACGTCATCAAACACGCCTGCCAAGTAGAGCTCACAGAGCAGACGGAGAATCAGCCGCCGCCGCAGCATCTTGCTCTTGTCTTCGGACGCGTACAGCGCGTCGAAACTCTGCACTAGCGCCTGTACCAGAGCCGGGGCAAAGTCCTCGTAGCGCTGGTGCAGACACGACGTGACTTTGACCGCGGCCGAGAGGTCCACGAGCTTGAAAGGCGCGTCAGCCAGCGCCGCGACGCACTCGCTCACGTAGCGCGTGAGGTTCAATTCGCTGGCGTCCCGCAGCAGCGTGTCGGCGTTACATTCGGTCAACACGCGCAGCTTTTTCACAAACGCCGACGAGCGTTTGATGTCCGACTTGAGCTTGAGACTCGAGAGCTGCGCGCGCACGGACGCGACGCTAGCGGCGCTGTTGGCAGCACGAAGCGATTGACGTGCGGCGTGCTGACGCTGGAGGTCGTGGAGCTGCGCGAGTGCGCGCGTCTGGACGTCGTCGCTGTCGCCGGGGCTGTCGACGTCGGGCTTGGGCATGTTGAGCTGTGGTTGGATGTAATGTTGCGCGAGGGGAGTGTGGTTTGAGCCAATGAGAGAAGAGAGATGGCGGCTGGGGGGCGACTTTTGATGAAGGGGAGGGTTGCTATTGTAGGATGTGAGGTTGTTGTTGTGTTTTCAAGAGTGTCCACCACACAATTTGAGACGGAGGACTACATGCTGCCCATTTTTTCGATTGGGTAGAAGCTGTTTTTTCGGGATGTTAGTTTCGTACGATGATAATCAGAGGGAATTTTATCGGATTCGAAAATGCGCTAATTTGTTGATACCTAAATATCTCACTTTTACATAAATGTCGATATCTGCAAGCAAACAATTTATTTGAGATTGTTAATGCGTGATATGCGGACCGTCGACTTACACTTTACCTCTAACGGGAGGCGTCGGTTGCATGATAGTTTATGCAAGGTAATTGCACTCGAAGCCAGGTTATATCGTACACCTATACTTTTATCCACTGCTCAGTCACTTCTACGTATTAGAGGGTGCTATTTAGATGTGTGGTGTATTTTATGGATGGAATCACCGTATGTGTGTTAACGATTGCGATTTCGCAACGCGTATGGGGCCTCACATACAAATTACTGATTTCGCCACTGCGACATTTAGAATCGTACAAAATAGCATACGGGTTTGAAGTATAACGTATTATAATGATGGAATCATTGGGTCGGATTAGCCACACATTCCATTTGGCGACACGATGTCAGCGGCGCTTTATATCGGGACTGGCAACAAGAAGCTATGACTTACCGACCTCGAACGAAGAAGGATGGTGGGCCTTAAGAGGCTGGCCTGAGCTTGCTTGCCATAAAGACTATTACTTCGAGGAACCTTGATACTATACGTCAAGTAGAATCCCCTACTTCTTCCTACATAGAAGATTTTGAGGACCCGCACCGCTTCTCTCGAAGCGCAACGTTCGACTTCTCTTGCGTACCTCCACGTGGAAACCTACCCGCCAATTAGCTCAAGTTCAAGCTCAGCTTGCCGGTGTCCGCCCGCACCGTGCAGCGCATTTTGACCGACGTTAATTGGCTTATGTACGCCAAGATATAAAACATGTTTCCACTTACGGTTGTGGACGTGGGTGCACGCTAATACTGGGCCAAGGATATGCTGCTGCATGAAGATGCCGGGTCCGTCTGGGGCTCCATTATTTTCTCGGACAAGAAATAATGGAACCTTGACATATCCACCAACTTTCAGCAAAACTGGAGAGATCTGTGCCAGTCCGTCCGCCAGGCTAAGCGACGACAAGCTGGAGATGGGCCCATTATAGTTTGGGACGCTTTCAGCGCCCGTGGCAAGTCTCCGGTCGTGGTGCTGACAGGGAGGTAGAACTCGGATGATTATGTTCAAACAGTGTCGATATATCTTCTCCCATTTGCTCATCTGAACTATAGAACGGATTTTGTTTTTGAACAGGAAAACAAAAGTATACACATTTCACATCGCTAGCCGCGAGATATTTAGTATAGAAGGGTTCCAGGTGCTTGAATGACCATCCAAGTCACCTGATCTTAGCCCCATCAAAAGCTTGTAATCTATCTTGAGCAGGCAAGTAACGCCAATGTACGCCGATGGACCACGGTTCAAGAGCGTGTCTGAACTATCGACTACACTAATTGCAACTTTAAACAATATCCTGGATGCCACACTTGTGTCGTTTGTTTTCTCAATGCCGCAACAATGCATTGAGGTCTTCGAGAAGAAGAGCAATAAAACAACTGTTGTTATTAAATTACAGCGATTCTATAACTGCTCATTTAATGCTTCAAATTCGTATGCTATTGCTGTACGATTCAAAAGGCCCCGGGGGCAAAATCAGTAATTTGTATGTGAGGCCCCATACGCTTTGTGAAATCGCAATCGTTAACACACATACGGTGATTCCATCCATAAAATACACCACACATCTAAATAGCACCCTCTAATTCGTAGAAGTGACTGAGCAGTGGATAAAAGTGTGGGTGTACGATTTTGCCTGGCGCAGAGTGGATCAAGTACGAATCTTCCGTTAGAACCATACATCGCTCATTGATTATAGAATAACGATATCAACTAATAAATTCAAGCAACGAAAGAAGAACGCAATGAGTGGTGGGCAGATAGTTACAACACATGCTTGTACTTAGGTATCGTAAACGAAGATGAAAATGAATTTATTATCAGGAGATGAACTACACTAAATACAATATTACTTTTACTTTTTATCAGTACTCTTACTGGCAATCTTCCTCTGCACTTACGTGTTCGTGAGGTAATTGGACGCACACACCCTTCCACTGTCAGCATTACAACATTTATTCAGTCTCTGAATGAGGTGGGCCCCTACATACCTGGCAGCACTTTGTGGTCCGTTTAAAGACCATAAACATGTTGGATGATGAGGAAAATGATTTTAATCCCACGCATGAAAGATAAGCCCATTTAATTCTAATCGAATGGGATGCCGTCAAATGTTTTAGCCCGACTACAGAACAAGAAGCCGTTGGATCATTACTGTAACGGGGTGAATCGTTACATAACAATTTATAAGAAATTGCTAATAGAATATAACTATAAGAGTTACATTCTCAGAATATTGTCATAAGGACAAATATTCTGCAGCACTTACGAGTAGTTCCTTATTGGTTGATATAGGCCATTATATCAACCAACGAAGACGCGCCACGACAGACGCACACAATGAGTGGTGAGCAGATGGTTGATATGCACATTTGTATTTAGACATAGTTAGATGAGGATAAACTGGGGGTTTATTGCAGACATTAACTATTATAAATACAGTTCTACTTTTTACTTTAACCAAGTACTCGCTTCTTCTTACCGTCTTCCTCTGCACGTACGAGTGTACGTGAAGTTACGAGGCACCGCCTTATTCTGTCATCAGAATAAGTAGCTTGTACTGTCACCAGTACAAGCTTCAGGGTGCCCCGTTACACCTGGTAGCACTTCGTAGTCCGTCCAAGGACCACGTTCACATCCAACATGAATATGTTGGATGATGAAGATGACCAAAGCTTTCACGATACGCGTGACGGCTACTCCCATTTGAGCGATGTCGAATGGGATGCGGTTGAACGGATGGGTTCAACCATGGGCATCCATGCTGTTAGCGTCATGCTGGAGGCTCTCGATAGAGATGCCCAACATGCTACTATCGCCAAGTTCATTTAAAATGAACTTGACGCTGAACGCGAGAAAGTAGCCTTGCTTCACCAACAAGGTTCTCAACAAGCAGAGTTGTTGAGAGAACAGGGTGCTCAACAGTTTGAACTGTTGAGACAGCAGCAGGCTGCTGCTGGTGGGTCGATGCACTCGCGTCGACCCGAAACCTTGAAGATTGACATCTCCAAGTATAGAGGGGTCGAAGAAGACTCCCTCTTGAGATGGTTCGTCGAATTGGATGACGCCATAAGGGCGCGTCCCATCGACGACGGGGATATGCAAGTTGCATTTGCCCAGTCAAATCTGGCAGGACGTGCCAAGACTTGGGCACTGGGGCTCAAGTTGCACGACCCATACGCGTTTGGGTCGTTGGAAGTCTTCAAGTCGCGGCTCAGGCAAACGTTTGAACCGCCTAGAGCTGAGTTCAGAGCTCGAACCGAACTCTTGAAGCTCAAGCAGGGTAAGCGTGATGTGCACGCTTACGCGCAACATATACGACATCTTACGAGTTGTATAAGTTCCAATCCGGTGGATGAACACACGTTGGTTTCGGTGTTCATGCAGGGTCTTGCGGATGGTCCCGTCAAGACTCACCTGTTCCGGCTTGAACTAGATTCACTAGAACAAGCCATTTCCATTGCGGAGCAGGAAGACTTCAGTCTGAGACAGGCTCGCGCCAGCTCGACATCATATCGTCAACCGAGACGATATGACAACGGAGGTCCAGAGCCGATGGAACTCTGTTATGTAGAGAGCGAGAAGGTTCGCTCTACAGGCTACAAGAGGTTGCAGAGATGCAACAGATGTCAAAAGACAGGACACTACGCTTACGAGTGTAGTGCCCCTCGTCCAGTGTCTCGCAACGCTGGGCGTAGTGACCGTCCACCCATGAGAAAGGGGCAGGGACGCTGGTCCGCTGTTGGTGCAAAGACGCAACGACTGGATGGACCGTCAAAAAACGGACAGGATCAGTAGGTGCGGAGCACCCTACTGGTCTAGCAACGTCAATAGAATTTGTAGGCCTCTTGATGAAGGTTGCTCCCAACACACAGACGTTGTGCGTTGCTGCTCTAGGTAATGAGATCTCACTCATTACCTTGAAACGCGAAGTGACGAATAAGTTGTCCCTTCGAGCTCTAGTCGATTGTGGGGCGTCCAACAATTTTGTGCGACGCCAATCGCTAGGAGATGATCACTTTAAATTCAGTGAATGTGACACACCTCCTACGAGGATGACGGTACGTCTTGCGACAGGCGCATCCGTAACCGTCATGAAGCGTATAGTGAAGATTCACTATACGCTAGAAGATACCCAATATGACGATGACTTTATCGTATTGGATTTGGATGACAAATTTGATGTCATCCTTGGAATACCGTGGCTCAGAAGGTACGAACCACGGGTAAACTGGCAACATCGAACAGTAACGACGCCTGCCGCTTGTTCATCAGATAGCCATCTGATGAACGTTTTGGAGCGTCCACAAGCGTGTGGATGTACTACGAGTGGGTGCGATGGCCTCACTTGTGGTACGGTCGTTAGTACGACTGCACAAAACCTTAGTGTACCAAACGGTTACACTTCGGAGCAAAGTTCCGGCGGCTGTGAGGAAACACAGGCTGCGCCGAAGGTCCACCACTCGAATAAGTCGGGTGGACTGGGACAAAGATGTATCCCTAGCAGGGAACATATAGAAGAAAAACAATCGATCGCTCAGGTTAAGCGAAACGATAATCTAGATCGACTGGAGAGTCTTTCGTAGAGGATCTCGCTGTGGTTGCGCAACCCCAGCTAGAGGAAGTAAAGGGAATAAGTCCCAAGATTACAAATACGGCGGAAATAAGTTCCCCGAAACCCGCGGGAATAAGTCCCCGGGAAGCCGAAGGAATAAGTCCTTCGAAGCCTGAGGGAATAAGTCCCCAGGAACTGACAGAGACATTGAATGTCATAGTCAATAACGGATCAAGTGTAGACGCTTATACACTTGATCTGATTGCGCCTCCGAAGTTAACTTCGGAGATCACTCAGTTGCCAACGATCGAACATAAAAGGTTCTTGCGTGATCTGCGTAGTGGCAAAGTCAAGCAGATCTACATACTCGTCGCTGACAACGAGTGTGTAACCGACATAAGGTCAGCAACAGTGTTTACTGAGAACGAGAGAGTTCTCAGTAGTTCATCTATGGACGAGAGTGTCCTAGATGAAAAGACACGAATTGAGCGATATGACTCCCAATCGTGGGAATCGCTCAAGAAAAATCCTCTCTATGAAGATTTGGTTGAATTCAAGGATGTATTCCCTGAAACTGTTCCGTGCGAATTACCGAAGGATAAAGGTATTCGACACGAGGTCGAGCTTAAACCAGGCTCGAAGTACTGTGTCATGAAGCAGTGTCCACTGCCTCGTGAACAAGTACTTGCGATCGACAAGTTCTTTGCCGATCGTTTAGCTGCGGGCCATGTGAGGAGATCGACTTCCCCACATAGCTCTCCGACCTTCTGTGTGCGAAAAGCAACAGGAGGGTGGCGGATAGTGCATGCATTTAAAAAGTTGAATGCTGCAACGGTACCGGCTCAGACGCCGATACCGAGGAAGGACGTAATCATTGATGGTATGTCAAAGAGTACCATCTTTTCGTCCATGGATTTGATGGATGGCTTCTACCAAATCCTTATGCGGGAACGGGATATACCCTACACCGCAGTGAGCACGCCTAGCGGCATGCTCTGGGAATGGCTAGTAATGCCACAAGGGCTTAGTAATGCCCCTGCCACGTTCAACAGATGTGTATCACATCTGTTGAGACCAGTACGCGAGTTCGTGCCGAGTTATTTCGATGACGTATTCATCCATAGTCGAGCTATGGATGAAAAGTCGGACGTTGAGGTTCACAGGTACCACGTCCGACAGGTTCTTACAATCATGCGAAAGCATCAATTGTATGAAAACCTCAAGAAGTGTATATTTGCCGCAAGCGAAATACCACTTCTTGGGTGCATCGTTGGTAAGAACGGTGTACGTCCTGATCCCGAAAAGATCAAGGCGATCACCGACTGGCCTGTGCCGGTTGATGTCAAAGGTCTTCGAAAATTCCTTGGGCTAGCGGCGTATTTGCATAAGTATTCACGCAATTACGCCGAGATGACTGTGCGCCTCTCTCGTTTGTTGAAAAAGAACGAGAGGTGGTTATGGAACGCTGAATGTCAACGCTCCTTTGAGGGTATCAAGCAGAGCTTGATACAATCCCCAGTCCTAGCAATAGCCGATCAGGACAGGCCATTTCATGTGGTCTGTGATGCCAGCGATTTTGCAATCGGCTGTGAATTAATGCAGTACGACCTAGAAGGCGTTGAACGCGTCGTCTGCTATCAGTCGCGTCAGCTGCAACCAGCTGAGCGGAACTATCCAGTGCATGACAAGGAACTCCTTGCCATGAAGTATGCACTCGCGAAGTTCAGAGTCTATCTATTAGGAGATAGACCCTTCATTGTTTACACTGACCATGCGTCGTTACGCACGGCATTGAACAGCCCGCACCTTTCACAACGAATGGCGCGGTGGTTGTCATTCTTTGCAGAATACAACTTTACGGTCGCGTACAAACCAGGACGACTTAATGTCGTCGCTGATGCACGCTCACGTCGTCCCGACTTTGAAACAGTCGCGAAACCCAACAGTGAGACAGTCACTGTTGCGGTTATGAAGTCCTCAGTCCCATCTACAACGTTGTATGATGATGAGAGGCGGGCATACGCCCAAGATGGTGAGATTGTGAAGTTTTTGACACATCTCTCCCAACCATCTCGAGAATCGTTGAAACAATTGTCGCCTGCGTATCGATCTGCATCAGATCGATACACTACTCGTAACGGTTTACTGTATTATACAGCCGTTTCTGGTGACACACCACGTGTTGTTATTCCAGATGATACTGATCTGCGTTTGCGGATCATGTTCGAGTATCACGATGCTCCTATAGGAGGCCATCGTGGCCGAGAGAAAACATATCTCACGGTAAGTCGAGACTTTTACTGGCCCCGCCAGTATCAGTTTGTACGAAAGTATGTTCGCGCATGTGAAGTCTGCCAACGAGTGAAGTCAAGTCCTTCACTGCGTGCACCTTTACAGCCTCTACCGGTTCCGGCTGAGTGCTGGGAATCCGTCTCAATGGATTTCGTCTTCGGGTTACCCAAAGACGCACGCGGGAATACGGGTATTCTCGTATTTGTTGACAGATTCAGCAAAATGGTACACCTTGTGGCTGTACCAGAGACAATCACGGCAAGTGGCTGTGCTTGTGTCTTTATTGACACCATCTTCCGACTTCATGGGTTGCCCCGTGAACTCGTATCAGACAGAGATCCACGATTCACTGCTGATTTCTGGCGTTCCGTGTTCAAATCACTCGGAACGCGCTTGAAGATGTCAACATCTGATCATCCAGAGTCTGATGGCCAGACGGAACGTGCCAATCGTGTCCTTGAAGAGATACTTCGAGGATACGTACACTCCTTTAAGAGTTGGAGTGAGTTTTTGCCAATGGTAGAGTTTGCCATCAACAACTCGGTGCATGCGTCCACGACACATACACCGTTTTACGTGAATGGCTTGCGCCATCCGCGTGTACCCACCTTACTAGAGTGTAACTCTGGTTTAAGGGGGGGAGGGACTCGCGCGAGCAAAAACCGATTTGGTTCACGCCCATCACGCTCTGACAAAGAAGTCATTGCGTTTGATGCCGATATCGATAACATCGATATCGAAGAAGATGATGCCAGTGAGAGTGCGGAAGCCCTCACTGAAGAAAAGGTTGATGTTGCTGCAGTGCACTCACAGCGCACTGAAGCTAACGAGTCATCAGATGGGTTCATACTGGCTCGTGAAATGGTAGTCCGTTTTGTGCAAGCCTCCATCGCCGAAGCGGTGGATAAGCAAAAGCAAAACGCTGATAAGAATGGAAGGGCAAACACTCTTTTATTTAATAAAGGTGACTTAGTCCTACTGTCTACGGTTAATCTACCAAAACATGTAGTGACTAACTTGGGTAGCAGTAAACTACTACCCAAGTACATCGGCCCATTTCGTGTATTGCACCGCCTAGGCAATGCATATACGATCGAGTTACCACGTAAGATGCGAACGCATCCGACGTTTTACGTTGGTCGGCTTAAGCCGTACCATCAGTACGCTGCTTCTTCCGATGAAGAACGCCCTTGCGCTCAAGCATCTCGCAGAGAGCCTTGTGCTCTCGATGGTGGGCATCGACAAGGGTCTGAAGAGCAGTTATCTCAGCCCGAGACCGATCAGCAATCCCACGAGCTACCCTTAGCTCGTCACGAAGAGATGTCAGAGATCTCTCGTTCTCAAGCTGAGCAAAGGCAAACTCAGCTCGATGCTTCGAGGCAGTGTCCGCCATTTGGAGACGCCTATTCCGCTCATGTTCGAGATCGTCGCGTAACCCTTGCGTTACGCGATCAAAGAAGCTCTCGGGAACACACCGATCCACATGATCGTGTGGAGAGCGTCTTTCCTCCTCCTCCACCTCCATTAGAGGACTCTCGCGGTGGCCAGCGCTATCTAGTTGAGCAGCTGTTGAACCACCGCGACGTGAATGGACGTCGGACGAGTTATCTCGTCCGGTGGCGCGGCTATCCCCCGTCCTGGGATTCTTGGGAGCCCCACTCCCAACTGATGATCGACGTACTGGGTCTGGTTGAGCAGTACGACGCGGCACATCCTGTGCCGCAGAAGGACCCCCGGAGAAAGTCTTCCTGGCACGGTCGTAAAGGGATTTCAGGTTGTCAATCCCTTCGTACATCTCAGTAGAGACACGTACGCGCCACCACGGGCTGGTAAGGAGGTAAGCCTCCTTAGGTGCTCGTGCAGAGTTGTTCACACAACACGGGCACGAGTCTCCCCAAGAGAGGCAGGGTAATCCTTTCTCCCTTGACAGACGATGCAGCTTGTAGCGTGCACCTGTCGGGGTTCGCTTTTCAAACTTATCACGAGCTTTGATAAGTTTGTCGTTCCAAGCGTCACGACCTACATCCTCGAGATTATGGATGTAGGCGTTCCACGCCTGAAGTAGTGAGGGACCATCACGTTTGTGATTCCCACTGTACCATCGATGTCTAAAGAAAGCATCGATGAAGAATTCGTGTTCAGCGCGATAGTTTTTCGCGCTGGGGTCAAGGTGATGGATCCTTGACGAATCGAACAATCGTGTTCGGTAACGATCACTCGTCGTCGCCGACAAGTGATCCATGACGGATTTTGGAGGCATCCATGCCTTCTTCTCAGGAGCGAGACGCAAGACACTGCGGTCCCGCTCTTCCTGCGACGTGCCGACAGAAGTACTGGCACCTCGTTGCGAAGTGGTGTCAATAGGAGAACCGACACCGCTGATAGCGCCCGAGTCTCGCGACCTCGAGCGCCTTCGCTTCGGCGATGGTTCATCTGATTCATCAGATGAACCAAAGATGCTGCGACGCAAATCATCGTCCATGCCACGCTTGGCAGGCGGCTTAGAATCAATCGCCGTCGATACGGATCCGTCTTCCGTATCAGGAGAGTACGAGACGCCGAGCTCGTACTATGTGAAGACATGAGTGTCTTCATGACCAGCGCCTGCGTCACCAAGTGACACAGGCTGGGTCGATTCAGCAACCGATGAGACATCAGTTGCTGTAGTTTCTGCTTCGGCGTCCGCACAGAGACGTGCGGACGCGCTCTCGGCGGCCTTGCTCGCGCATCGCATGGGCTTGTTAACCATGCGATGAGATGTTGGAAAGTGGACGCGGACCAACAAGTGCAAACCCTGTCCCAAATGATTTGGGACGAGTATCCATTTAGTCAATCAGTCACTAAAGTGACTGATGGTTAAGGGGGGTGATGTGACGGGGTGAATCGTTACATAACAATTTATAAGAAATTGTTAATAGAATATAACTATAAGAGTTACATTCTCAGAATGTTGTCATAAGGACAAATATTCTACAGCACTTTCGAGTAGTTCCTAATTGGTTGATATAGGCCATTATATCAACCAACGAAGACGCGCCACGACAGACGCACGCAATGAGTGGTGAGCAGATAGTTGATTTACACATTTGTATTTAGACATAGTTAGATGAAGATAAATAGTGATTTATTGCAGACATTAACTATTATAAATACAGTTCTACTTTTTACTTTAACCAAGTACTCGCTTCTTCTTACCGTCTTCCTCTGCACGTACGAGTGTACGTGAAGTTACGAGGCACCGCCTTATTCTGTCATCAGAATAAGTAGCTTGTACTGTCACCAGTACAAGCTTCAGGGTGCCCCGTTACAATTACTGTCCGCCCTGGGGCCAAACGGACAACACACCACTATCGCCAAGTTCATTCAAAATGAAATTGACGCTAAACGGATAAAGGTATTCTTGCAATATTAAGAAGGATCTCAACAGAAAGAGCTATCAAGTAAAATATTGATCAAAAGCTTGAAGTGTATAACAGAGGCAAAATGCTGCCACCGGGGAAAAACACTCACGTCAACCCGAATCACTAAAGATTGACACCTTAAGTGCATAGCAGCTGGTATAGATTATCTGACGAAAAATTTATTGAGCTAGATGACGTCATAAGGGCTCGTCATATCTTCTATAAGCAAATGCAGGTCGCATTCGCTCAGTCGAACTTTGCAGTACGTGCGAAGATTCGGGCCTTTAGTTACACGACTCATTTTTCTTTGGGTTGTTAAGAGTCTTTAAGTCCTTACTGAGGTAATTATTCGAACGACCGCGAGCTGAGTTTAAGCCTCAATTTAAACTCCTAAAAAGCAAACAAGGCAACCGTGATGAACACTCGTATATTCAGTACATTTGTCATATACTGAGTTGCAACGCGACCAATCCACCAAATAAACCGACGTTGATCACATTTTACATACAGGGTCTCGCAAATGGTCCAGTCAGGACAATTTTCTTCTGGTTGGAATTTGATACCCTAGAAGAGGCAATTTTAGTTGTAAAGCAAAAAGATCTCAGCGTTAAACTAATTCACTTGCTTTCAAACTTCTAACGTCCTCCGATGTGACAGGAAAGGGGGGCCCGGAACCGATGGACCTATGTTAAGTTAAGATTGAAAGCTCTCGCGTTACCAATTGTGAGAAATTGCCGACATGCAAAATAGGTGTCAGATGACAGGCCATTATGCATACGAATGCAGTGTCCCCAACTCGGTACCACGTATCGCAGGAAACAATAACCGTCAAGCGTCCAAGGAGGGTCCAAGGCGTGGGTCCGACGCTGTTGCAAAAGCCCAACGCCGTAATGGACAGCAATAAACGGTCGGGGTCTGTAGGTGCGGAGCACCCAACTGTACCAGCTTTGTCAAGTAAGTTTGCAGGCCTTATGACGAAATTTGGTCCCAACATGCAATTATAGTGTGACACTGCATCTTGCAATGAGGCTTCCCTCATTACCTTAAAACTCGAAACGACACGAAACATATCGCTTCGAGCCCTAGTCGATTGTAAGGAGTCGGGAAGCTTTGTACAACGCACATCTCTAGACAACAAGAAGCTCGATTACATTGAGTGCGAGATCCCTTCAACAAGGATGACGGTGCTCCTCGCGACAGGCGCATTCGTAACAGTGATGTGTAGTAGGAATTTCTCATACGCTGAAATAAGTCCAGTACGATGATGACTGCAACTTCTTGGATTTGAATAAAATTTGATGTTATCCTTGGTTTACCGTCGCTCAGAAGGCACGAGCCATAAGTCAGCTAGCATCGATGAAATGGTCGAAATTTTCCGCTGCTCACTCACCAGATGATCATATGATGAACGTCTGGGAGCATTCAGCACCATGTAGTTTTACTACGAGTGAGCGCGATGACCTCACGTGAAGTTCGGTCGTTAGTATGACAGCAAAAGATCATAATGTGACTGACCTACATCTGCGGAAAAAGTTCCCGACGACTGCATCACAATGTAGGAAGCGCCGAGGGCCCACCTCTCGAATTGTTCAAGCAGACCGGGGCATGGTTGTCTTCTTAGTTATTAGCACAAAGATCATGATCAACCGATTGTTAGTGATGGTCAATACGGAGATGTTATAGCTCGAGCGGCTATAGCTGAGGGAATAATGCCCCAACAAACAGTAAAAGTAAGTTCCTACGGGATGAAAGGGACATTCAGTGTCCAGATCAACGACGGATCAAGCATAGGTAGATATATGCTTGGTTGGATCGCGCCTCCGAAATTATGCTCGGAGATCAATCAGGTATCCCCGCAAAACCAAAAAAGATATTTTTTCTGCATGATCTGCGTTGTAGCAATGTCAAGCAGATCTGATTACTTGTCGAGGAGGGTGAGTACTTCAGTGAATTCCGATCGTCAACGATCTTTGCCGAAGACGAACGAGTTCTTAGTATCTCATCAATGGAAGAGAGTGTCTTCGTTGAGAAGACTTTAATTGAGCGACATACATCCCAGTCGTAAAAATCGCTTCAGACAAATCCTCTATACGATGATTTGATGGGATTAAGGAAAGTATTCTCAGAAGTGGTACCGTGCGAGTTACCCAAGGACAAAGGCATTTATCACGAAATCGACCTAAAACCAGGTAGGTAGTACTGTGTCATGAAGCAATGGACATTGACTCATGAGCAAGTACTATCGATCGACAAATTCTTTGCAGATCGCTTTGTATTCGGCCATGTGAGGGAGTCCACCTCTTTGCATAGCTCTACGACCTTTTGTACGCGATAAACCACAAGAAGGTGGCGGATAGTACACGCCTTTAACAAGTTGAACGCTGCCACTTTACCGTCTCAAACACCGATACCAAGGAAAGATACTATCAAAGATGGTATGGCTAAGAGTATACGATTTTATCCATTAACCTGTAGATGACTTTTATCATATCGTTATGCGTGAAGGGGATGCATGAAGCATCCGCTTTACTACATTGAGCACTTCACGCGGTATGCTTTGGGGGTGGCTAGTTATGCCACAGATATTTAGTAATGCCCCTGCTACGTTCAACAGATACTATACGAATTTATTGAAGTCTATGCAAGAAGTCGCACCTGGATATTTCAATGACGTGTTCGTTCATAGCCAGGCTATGGATGGACAGAAGGATGTGGAAATACACTGAATAAACGTCCAAAAGGTTCTTACACTAATGCGCGAATACAAGCTGCACGCCAAACTCAAGAAGTGTCTATTTGCTGTACGCAAAACAACACTTCTTGGTAGCATCGTGGGTAAGAACGGCGTCTGGCTCATCCGGGAAAGATCAAGCGATACTCACTGTCCAGTGTCTACCGACGTATAAAGACTCCAAAAGGTCCTGGATCTAGCGGCGTATTTGCACGAAAGATCGCACAATTACGTCGAGATGACTGTTTACCTCGCTCGTTTATTGAAAGAGAAGTGGGCATGGATAGTTAATTGACAGCGCTCCTCTCACATACAAGTAGAGCTTGATACTCCCGCCAGTTTTGGTAATTGCAGACCAATACAGATCATTTCATGTGGTCTGCGATGCAAGTGATTTGCCATCGGAAACGCACTAACGCAATATGACACATACTGTGCTGAGTGTATCGTCAGATATCAGCCACATCAGCTGCAACTGACTGAACGCAACTACCCGGTACATGTAAGGAGCTCCTTGCCATGAAGTACGCGCTGGCGCAGTTCAGAATCTGCCTGCTAGGCGATGGAACCTTCATCGTTTACAGGGACTATTCGTCCTTACGCAGAGCCGTTAGCAGTCAACGCGTACCGCAACGAATGACGAGGTGGCTTTAGTTCTTTGCGGATTACAAATTCTCCGTGAATTGCAAAACTGGACGGCTAAATTTTGTTGCCGATGCTAGGTCGCACCAGCCCGATTTCGATCCGGCTAAGCCACTCGAAACTGATTCTACTACTGTTGTGGTTTTGACGTCGATTTTCCCGTCGTCAACCTAATTCGAAGACATGCGCGAGACTTACGATCCGGCGATGGTGCGTTTGATGATTTATTTCACGCAGCCATCTTGTCAATGCCTGAAAGGGTCACCCAAAGTTATCGGTCCTTTAAGGATTAATATTTACAGCCCATAATGGCTTACTTAGCTATTTAGCCGATGCCGGCGATACTACTCGTGTCGATGTACTAGACCAAGTTGACCTGCGACTGCGCATCAAGCATGAGTATGCTAAAGAGTGAAGTAGGGTCCTTCACTTCGTGCGCCATTGCAACCTTTGCCCATGCCGGCAAAATGCTAGGAATCTGTATCAATAGACTTTGTTTTTGAAGTCCCCCCAGACCCACACAAAAACACAGGTCTTGTCGTATTCGTTAATACATTCAGTAGAATAGTACACCTGTCCGCTGAACCTGAACCTATCAATATATCGGCATGTACTCGTTGTTTCATCAACGCGAACTTTCGTCTTCATGGGTTATCACGTGAACTATTCTCTGATAGAGACCCACGGTTCACTGCTTAATTTAGCGATCCGTGTTCAAAACAATCGGAAAGCGCCTACAGATGTCGACCTCTGACCATCCTGGAAGAGATGATCGGACAGAAAGTGCCAACCGGGTTCTTAAGGTAATCCTGCAAGATTTAGTACATTCGTTTACTGATTGGAGCAAATTCTTGCCAATGGTGGAATTCGACACCCATAACCGGTGCATGTATCAACGACTCATTCACCGATCTTCGTGAATGTCTTGCGCCATCAACGCCTAACCACCATTTTAGAGTGTAACTCTATCTTGAAAAGTGAGTACTCATATGATCAAACGCCAAATCGGTTTTCACTCATCACGTACTGACCAAGAGGTCACTATGTATGACGTTGATGTCATTTACATCGAATTGGCAAAGAAGAACAAAATAAGAGCGAGAGTGCTCTTACTAAACAGGTCATTGCGCAGTGTGCTCCGAGCACACTGTACCATAACACAGCGATTCAGCAGATGAATCCATACTGTCTCGCGAAACAAGTGTCCGTTTCTTGCAAGATTTCATCACAAAATCGGTGTACTGACAAAAGCAAAATGGTGAAGAAAATGGAAAATCATGTTTCCTTCTAATCAGTAAAGGTGACCTAGTCCTACTGTCTATGATACACCTACCTTGAAACATAGTGACTAACGCGAGGAGTAAAAATTTATTACACAATTTTATCAGTCCATTCCGTGTGCTGCGCCGCTTAGGCAACGCATTAACGATTGAACTGCCACGTAGGATGCGCACGCATCCTACATTCCACGTCGGTCGTCTTCGGCCGTTTTAATTATAACGAGGTTTTCTTACGATGGAGACAGTGTTAAAAGCATAGTTGTCATAGCGGACATTCCATTCCGGGTCAACGCCCCAGCTGCTAGGTTTAATAAGTATAGGGGGTAATTCGTGTGATTACACCAAGTATTAGAAGTTTCTTAGCTTCGTTACCGCAGATACAAGAATATCTGATTTCTAGATCGGATAAGCCACTAAAAAGGCCCCCGGCGGGGTGGGGGTGGGGGTGGGGGTAGGGGCTAAACGTGTCTGTAGTGCGCTTCAATATATACTTCGTTTACCATGCTTTCTTTCCTTCCAACTTGCGTAAGCATCTCGAACAGATATTTGTGCTTATGATGCTGACTCTCAGCACGCGTCTTAAGCTTGGATATGTCCCCGTGAAGCCGAGAGATATCTTGACGAGCTTCCACGAGCTCGTCAAGAAGAGAACGTTTCTTCGCTTATTCCCAAGCTGGGCAAAAGCAAAATCTTATCGGCCTATATCTCGTCCCGAGGAGAGACGGTTCACATTGCCCAAGCAAATCTAGACGCCTACTTCTATTGTGCTAGAGGTCCTATTCCGAATCACACGTGACGTGCTCGAGCTGACTCACAGTATCAGAATAGACCTGCAAATCCGTCTGAGAACGAATTTCCTTTTCCGCCTCATCCATTGGTTGATCCGCGCGGTGACCAACGCTTCCTCGTGGAACGCCTGTTGAATCACCGCGGTGTGAAGGGACGTCATGCGAGTTTCCTCGTCCGGTGGCGTAGATATTCACTCTCCGCAGACACTTGGGAGCCTCGATTTCAACTTCAAATTAACGATTTGGTCCTTGTCGAGCAGTATGACAAGACGCATCCGATATTAAAGAATACCCATAGGGGAACGAACGCATATCGCTAACCGAGGGATTGCAAATTAGGTATTCTCTCGTATATCTCTTGGGTGACACGTACCCTCCAATGAGGGTCATTCATCAAGTAGGCTTCCTTTGGAGCTCGTTCCAAGTTATTTACACCACTTGGCACGTATCACCCCAAGAGAGGTGTGGTAGCCCAGACAATCTTGACAGCCGATGCAGTTTGAAATGTGCAACGATTGAGTTTCGATTCCTAAATCGGTTTCGAGCCCTAGCAATAGCTTGTTTAGCCAGGCATCATGCCCAACCTCACCAACGTTGGTGATAATAGCGTTCCATGCCTGATTTAACGAGGGACCAACACGCTTGTGATTCTCACAGTACCATCAATGCTTAAAGAACGCATAGGTGAAGAAATCATGTTCGGTGCGAAAGTTACTCGCATTAGGATCAAGCTTGTAAAGCTTCAATATAACGAACAATATTATTTGTTAACGATCACTCGTCGTGTCAGGCAGATGAGCTAACTCTATCTGAGGCAGTATCCACGGCTGCTTCTCAAGAGCAACACGATCCTTATCTTCTTGCCTAGTGTCAACAGAAGTACCAACACGATGATCGTCCCGATCACCCGGACTCTGATGTGTGTTTGCATCACCGTCAAGATCGTCCCGGTGTCCGGAGCCACCGCCTTTCTTGCTGTCAGGCGAACGACTCCATCTCGGAGACGAAGGGTCGGATTCGTCGGACGCTCCGAAGATGTCACGGCGCTCTGTGAGGCTTTAAGCGCTTCGAGAAACCGACTTAGTCGGTTCTGGGTATCCAATTCTGGCCCATCCTTAGCTTTTGCCTTCTTCAAGTCGGTCTCATTGTAATACTCGCCAGGGATAATGAGCTCGAGCTCATAGTCTCCGAAGTCACAGAGTCCATCACCGCATGCGCCTGCAACAGTGACTGCTGCAGACTGAGTCTTAAAAGCAGCAGACCAACATACATCAGCTGGTTCGGGTGATCTTGTCTCCCATGCACAAGTGGAGCAGAGTGTCATGGCTGCACACCGCATGGACCACGCGATGAGAACGAAAAATAAATGGAATGACTAACAAGCGTTTCCCTGTCCTAGAGCCACTCACAAGAGTCACTTAAATATATATTACTGTCTGATTGTTTAGAAGACCGACGTAACGTGGTGCCTCAGTTTTATATTAATTTACATACGGTAAATATCAAGTGTGAATGCTATGTTAGGACAAACGTATTTATCTCACAATATTATCCGAATAGATAATATTGCTTCGCAGAAGTAACACACTGCATTTTGGTTGACACCGGACCAAGCTATCAAGCAATAAAGTATAGCCACGACAGAAGCACGCAATGAGTGGTGGGCAGATAGTTACAATACAGGTTTGTGTGTAGACAAATTTAAAAGACGAATAGGGATTTATCAATAGGAGATAAACTATATTAAATACAGTTCTACTTTTTACCTTTACTGAGTACTCTTACTCCATTTAGCAATCTTCCTCTTTACGTACGTGTACGTGGGGTAGTCGGACGCACACACACCCTTGCACTGTCAGCAGTACAAGGTTTATTCAGTTAGCTCAAAAAGGAGTGCCCCGTTGCACATCACCTTCAACAACAACAACAACAACTCACTCAACATGTCTAATTTTTAAAATACCTAAAACTGATACCATCCGCAACATAATAATCAGCATCTCGTCGAATACTAAAAAATTAATTGAAAAGCAGAAACTCCACGCACACCAATATATGTACCAGAAAGCACTGCACTTCCGTTACCTGACACACATATTGTGGCCGCACCATTGGAGGCGAATTGCCACTTTCTCCTCTTCCTATTGGTGCAAACAACTCCCAGCCTCATGGCCTCGCTGCCGCGGCTGCTACGCTTCTGCGATTACCTGGACAAGCGCCTGCACACGTCGAGTCTGTCACTACTGCGTCGCATATTAACCGACTATTACGCTGGGAATGAGCATACGCTCGTCGACTTTATACGTCTTGGCGCGGCTGTCGTGTCGGTGATGCCAATCGAGAGGTCAAGTCCTCGATTCCAAGACGCAGCTGCTCAGTTATTACGTGAGCAGAAGCAGCCAACCGCTCCGAGCGACAAGACTTTGTTTATTCCAATTGCTGGAACGTTCAGTAATCAAAAGCCGGTGCAGGACCCGCCTCAAGCGTGTGTCTTCCGCTTCCTATTGGCTCGAGTCGCTACGAAAAACATCTCGTGGTTGCGTGATCTCTTCCAAGAGTTTTGTGCTGGTGACGACGCTCTGCTGCGAGAATTCGTGCAACGCGGCACCGGACCGATTTGTGTGATTCCCGTGGACATACAGGCGCTGCGTGCAGCTGCTTCCTTGCCGTTGAAAGCTGAAGTGTCGACAACGATGGACATGGAACAGGCGACATCTATTGGGGACACAAGTAATGCAGCAGTGATGGTTCCTTCTCCGAAAAAGAGAGGGAGGAAGAGAAAGATGGACCAACGGCAGATAAGTGGGGCGACGAATACGACGGGTTTGGCAATTGAGAGCAACGAAAGTCGACAAAATGAAGCTGAGATTGTGGCTACTACTGAACGGATGCCGTCGGTCGTAGCGTCTCCTGGAGTCGACGATATTCGACAGCGCGCTATGGCTATGATGGAACAGATCGAGGCAAAAGAGCCGTGGAAGAAGGTGTTCAAGCCTGACAAGCTATCAATGCCATTTTCGCGGGTCCGATTTCCAAAGTTGGTGAAAGCATTGCACGAGTTCTGGAAGTGGCATGCTCGAGCTGTTTGGGAACGCAAGTTTTGGTCACCTCTTTCTTGTTTCCGCACCCCTGCACTTCACACGGAGCGACGAGGTCGCCAACGAAGGGCGCAGAGTTTTTTCGAAACTCGGGTGTTGACACTGGTTTTCGAGGAGCTCGGGGCGTCCTTCTTTGTTAACATGGATCGACGAGCAACACTTTGCAGTGGGTGGTTCTACCTTGACCAAGTTGTCGACTTGTTCACGTTGGCACAACGCCACGGATTGGTCACGTGCCTCAAGTATCTCGAGTCGGAAGCTTTCAAGCGATTTCCCGTGGTCCCAGGGGACACTCGCCACTTTTTCACTCGAACGAACGGCAAAAGCCAGAGCATGTGGTCGTCCACCCCGTCTCTTCAACCGGCGCTGGAGGAGATTGTTGCTGCGAAAGCCAAAGCTAATAGCAGGAACTCAGATGACGGTTCATCAGCTGCGCGATGATCGACTACTGACTTAACAACGACTTTGCACGAAGGTTGTCGAACAACATCAGAGCTCCTCGTCCTAAATCCCCTTTTTTGTACAATACACACCACTGACGACACAAAATAGAGCAAATACAGAATTGATACGTATTCTGGTACTGCAAATATGTACGCCACAAATACAGCTCGATCGACTTTAACCTGGATCACGACTATACATGCACGTTTTGTCAGCCACGAAATACACAGTGATGACAGACCGACGATTATGCATCGCCATGTGCTGCGACTTTTTCTTTCCTCGCTTGGGCGGCGTGGAGATGCACATATGGTCGCTCGCCCAGTGTCTTCTCCGTCGCGGTCACAAGGTCATTGTGCTCACCCATGCCGTCTCCGGACCGGCACGCGAGCGCTCGTGTCTTCCCACGCAACGCGCTGGCGTGCGGTACATGACCCACGGCCTCAAAGTGTATTATCTACCAATCACGTCACTTGTGGACAATGTGACGTACCCCACTTTTGTCAATCATTTGGCGCTTTTTCGGACGATTTGTGTGCGAGAAAAAGTGCAGATCGTCCACGGTCACCAAGCGACGTCAACTTTTATGCACGAGTGTCTCGTCCAGGCGAAAGCTCTGAATATGGATATTAAAACCGTTTATACGGACCACTCGCTCTTTGGCTTTGCCGATGCCGCGAGCGTCCATTTGAATAAAGTCATGAAGTTCTCCATGTCGACAGTAGATGCTGCAATTGGCGTGTCGCATACGTGCCGAGAGAATTTAGTGCTCCGTGCGTCTTTGCGACCGGAGAAAGTTGCGACGATCCCAAATGCCGTGGACGCGACCAAGTTTTTGCCATTGCAGACCGGGCAATCACGTCAAGTGGATGATTGTATCACAGTCGTGATTATTTCGAGGCTGGTTTATCGCAAAGGGATCGATCTCGTGGCAAGAGCGATCCCGTTAGTGTGTGCCCAAGATTCGCGTGTGCGGTTTTTGATTGGTGGAGATGGCGCCAAGCGGCTGCTGCTGGAAGAAATGAGGGAGAAGTACCGATTGCATGATCGAGTGACGCTGTATGGAGCAGTGCCGCACGTGCAGGTGCGGCACGTGCTCTGTCAGGGACATATTTTTCTCAATAGCTCATTGACAGAGAGTTTTTGTATTGCCATCCTCGAAGCAGCGGCTTGTGGACTTTTTGTTGTCAGTACGCGGGTAGGCGGAGTGCCTGAAGTGCTACCGCCTGATATGGTGCAGTTTGCTGCGGACATTACACCCGAGGCGCTCGCACAAGCAGTTCTCGATGCGGTGCCACGACTTGCCAGTGTCAATAGACAGGAGTTTCATGATCGTGTGGCGAAGATGTATAATTGGGATGCTGTTGCAATGCGAACGGAGAAAATATATGCCAAGGTGTGTGCATTTCCGGACAGCTCTTTACTCCATCGTTTACAGCTCTACTATGGAATCGGTCCAGTGGCGGGGCTGTTGGCCTGTATCATTGCTGCTGTATTGCACTTGTATGTGGTTTTCCTCGAGTGGTGGCAGCCCGCTCCAGATATTGAACGTGCATTAGACTGGACCCCAGTATCGCAACGAAGTCAGGAAGACTCTGAGAAAGGGCCATAGACGATGTAGAGGACACGGTTGATACAAGGTTGCGTACCTGAACGAGGTTGTTCAGCTCGAGGGCTAATATTCGTTGTAAGTCCCGGCTTGATGTACTTGCTTCGTGGAGGCAATGCGTCCAAAAGACAAGCAGTCAAGCATGTTTTGTGTGCGTCCATGCCAGGTCCGTGTGCGATTGAATGTATGCGCACGTTTGTTTGTGATTGTTCGAGCGGTGACGCATATCAGTGGGTGCATGGTTGATAACAGTCTTGTCACGTATCTGCGTACGGGCTTGCCAGCCTAAAGGTAATCGAATTGCACATTTGCATGGGACTGAGCACCAGCGATCGCGAATGTAAAAATGCTGACCAGGCAGCGACGTCCAATATTTGAGCAAAACTTTGCAAGTAAACGTTTGCAAAAGGGATAATGGGAGTGTAGGGATCAAATAGACATGGTCACGTAGTCTACACTTCTCCTCCATTTAACTTTTACCTCCATCATCCAACTACAGAACGACAAAGTTACCACTTCACCAAGACTTGTAAGTTTATCGCCCTAGCTGCTTCATCATATATCCGGGAGTGTTTTTAGTTGATCAGTTGCCGGCCAAAGCATCAGCACAAAAGTTTGCTGCGTAGCAAGTTCTCCAACAAAAATGTTGGCTAATAAAACCGTAGAGCTTTGATCTGGGAAGCTCATGCTCATGACTTAGTGCTGCGCAATGCCACACCCTAATATACGTGTAAAATGCTGCAAGCTTACATGTAACAACACGCAACAGCTCGTCAGTAGTGACTTGGACTTCCGATTAAAGTTTCCATGTAGGTGAGCAATTGGGCAATATACGTAGTGCTGGTGCACACGATTGCTCGATCTTTACAGCACTTTACTGTGGACGAGCTCCTCAAGAATTTGCAGTCGTAACGCAAAATAAATTTGGCAATAAGCATAACCACTGTTACGATAATCTTGTCACTATTTTTTGCATGTCATTATTATTTTTATCACGGACAAAATATGGTATCATTTTGCATCTTCTATGAGCTAGTACTCTTCCTAACCTATTCCTGAGCGTTATTTGTCAAAACAGACCTAGTTTTGGCCAAGCTAGAAAGGCTGGGTAAACTCTATGTGCTCCTACATTTTCCGCTAAATACGCCTACGTGCCACGTAGACTATCCATTTAGAAATAAATAGGGGGACAAGCTCTAGAGCTCGCCCTTTGATATTAGTAATTCAGTCTACAGAGCTGCACCAAGTTCTGTATAGTCACGCACCTGAGCTCGGTCGCTGATAGCTTCACTCATCGGGCTCACAATTACTATAATGGCATATACTGAGAGGAACGCACTATCTTGTAAGAGAGCATTCATTTTATTATAGTCTTGACTCCTTCAAAATTACACAACCTTCTTAATATCACAGCTGAACACGGCATTTTTCGAGATGGTTTCGAGCATTTAAACTACTTATGCGCGGGTGACACCGTGTACTACTGCTTCTGAAAAGCTTGTTGAGTCACTCGGTCATGTTCTCGCACATGATATAGAGATTGTTTTCGTTACTTCCGACATGGTCGAGAGTCCGAACTCTGGTCGCAGGTGTAAATTTACAAACCTGCACCAGGGGGTGAACTGATGGCTTCATTTACCCACGTAATTTGTATACTATTGTACTTGTTTCTTTGTGTGCAATGTTTAAATGAATGAACTGCTCCTCCAAACTTCGGTACATACAAATTTTCCTTGCAGTTGTGTTGACTTCGGGAGTCAAGATTTGAGCGCGTTGACCTCTGATTGAAGGCAACCAATCTCCATCGAGAGTTGTGGTACGCTGAAGAGCAAGTGCTGCAAAATGGCTGTGATGACAGCTGACCTATTCGGTGCACTGATGACAACGTACATCCGACCCAGCAATGATTGCACACCACATTCGACTACGCTCCAGCCAAAGTGCTCTAAAATTGCTGTAGACATGTCTGCCCTCGGTATTCACACTTCAATTGACGGGTGAATAGCCGCGGAAGTTTGAGGGAAGTTCAAAAGCTGGGTTGTGCCGATCATGAATGCAGTGAAAGTGACACGAGTGTGACCCAACAGATAACACGCAGTGATGACCAACTTGCGAGGCATTACGATGCTGTGCTCAGCTTCAATTCCACTTCTTTGACCAGGAACAATGTACTGCTCACACGCAGGACCTACCTGATGAAGTGAAGAGTTTCTGCCAACGCAAAGTGCACAATACAAAGCTGCAAATGTTGACTTTTTCTGTATTTGTCAAGGCAACTAATCGACATCATGACTGGAATTATGGACTGCGCACATCTTGTTTCATGATACACGTTCAGTTTTAATGAACACAATTACTCGATGCTCCAGGCTTCACGATCAACAGGTAGACTTGGCGAATGGAATTGTCTCGTTGCGATCAAGCACGGTACCTGTTCCGTACTGCAAATAAAATCTTGTACATGTCAATTCTTGGACTCTGTCATTGCTTCCTCGTAACAATTGGTACACATTACAATTTCGCCCCCATGCGATGGAGATCATGGAAAGTCGTCAATATCACTCACACGACAATGCGAATCAGAAACACAAAACAAACAGAAGTGGATTGGTCATGCAAAGTCAGAATGCAGAAGCATTGATCTGAGGTAAAGCTCCTCATTAAGATACAGCTTTGTTCAGCTTGAATCCTACAACATCTGGATGGCGTCACATGTCGTCCGTAGACTCATCGCTCGATTAATCGAGACCTTTGATGTGCATAGCAGGATGAGTTGTTCACTCTACATAACATCACTATAGCGATATAAAGTAACCGGCAATGCCCAATATCTTTTGTTTTGTATCTCACTAAAATTCACACTAAGCTTGATACCCGATAAAGGCGTCAAAAACCGGTCTTGATGGCCATATCGCAGTAATCGAAGCCTGCTTTCTAATATTCCTGCAGGAACTGCGCAACTCTACTTCCGTCGCGGTATTCGATTCTTTTAGCGGTCCTAATGAGACGCAAAACTGCGAGACCAAAAAGAACTGATCCCAGCTGTTATCTCATTAGGACATCTGACTGTCAGTGTGTATCCGTTTGTCCACGGTCACATGTCCCAAGAAAGCAACCTCGTTTTTCTTCCGTCCCAAGTCAACTGTCCCAAGATCGCGAAACACCGCGCTTCGTCTGTCCACACACAAGTGTCCCAAGCACCCACCGACCCACAATCTTCATCCGTCCAACATCAAACTGTTCCATGCACCGACACCGGTGTGTCCGTCTGTCCAGCCACAAGTGCCCCCCGCGATCTCTGTCCCACGTCAATCCCTTTCGTTTCCTTTTCCTTGCCGCATTCCGCACTCACTTGTCCGAGCGCGCGGCATATGGGCGTGAATGATCGCCGCCTCGTCTCGACCCACTGCCTCCCACCTTGCTGCCACCGCCGCTGCTGACGCCGCTGCCGACGACGACGGGCTCGTGTTCCTCCCCCTCGCGTCCGCAGCGCTCGAGCTCCTGTGCGTCGCGCTGTACGTGGCGCTCGCGCTCGTCGCGGCCTGTCGCGGCGCGCGCTCGCTGTTTTCCTGGCGCCCCGTCTCGTCTGCGTTTCCCCCTAACCGCACGTTTTTGCGCCTCATGGTCCTTTTTGCACTCACGCGCGCCGCGTCGCTCTTAAGCCACGGCGTGGCGCGCAACTTGCTGAACCGCGCTGCGCTCTGTCTCTTCTTCTCGCTCGTGCTGTTCCAGACGCTGCTGTGGATCGACATTGCGAACCCCAAGATCTCGCGCCGCTCGCGCCGGATCTGGGTCGCCTTCATTGTCGCGAACGGGCTCTTTTACGCCACGGTCTTGGGCCTCTCGGTCCTCCATGAAGCCAAAGTCGCCCAAGCGCAGCACGCGCACGCGGCTCTCGATCGCGCGACGCTCTATACCGGTGTCTTACCGGTACTTTTCATTGCCACTGGGAGCTTTGTCAGCTCGCTCGGGCTCGTCTACTCGACGTGGCAGATGCGGCTCCGCGTGGCGCGCGTGCTCAAGCCGTCGGGGGACGGACTCCGTCGCCGCCTTGACGAGCGCGTGGAGAAGAAACTCACGCGCGCGCTGCGCTTTACCGTGCTCGTCATGGGCACGTGCTCGGCGCTGTTTCTGCTGCGGACGCTCATTTACATCCAGCGACCGTTCTCGCATCAAGGCTGTGGCCACATTTACAACCCGGACGTGTGCGTCGTCGTGGGCTATGCGATCCCCGAGATCGTGCCTTGTGCGTTGTTTCTAGTGCTCATGTGGGAAGTCGAGCCGACGCTCGAGATCCCGTCTCGACGAACCGTGAGCTTCCACAATGAACGAGTCATAGCGTCCGAGACGACGCCATTATTGGAACAGGAAGTCGTGCCCCGACCGCTGTTTGTGGCAGCGAAGAACCTCGTCCATCGAGTAGGCAGCACAGCCACGTCGACGGCCGGGTACTTACCCGTTGGACGACGACCGAGTCCACTGTCGCTGGGGCTCGGCATTGGCGTGCTTGATCGGGCACGACGACAGCTGGAGCTGATGGTACGTCAACACTTGGGCGGTGGCAATCGAGACCAGCAGCCAATGGACCGACAGGATTCGACAGGCAGTGCATTTGGCTCGCCCGTCGAGTGTGACAGACATTCCAAGCAATTGGGAAGTGTCCCTGACGATGCGTCGATGAGGCTAGGATCATTTACGCCCTGTGTATGGCTGTCGTTTCAGTGCTTTAACCTGACGCTTCCTTCGAAGCCGTCGGTAAGAGCTTCATCGTTTGTGGTGCTGCATTTGGTGCATGCTGACACAGGTGCAGTGGTCGCGGAGATCGGACGCACAGAAATCTCGCATTCAGAAGACCCGTGTTTTCATATGATGCTCGTAGTGGAAGTGCGCGCACAGGATGTGCTCCGGGCATCCGTATATTCCGTTCGAGCACCTAACTCGCTTGCGGACTTGAACAGTCAGTGGCTGGTTGGCGACCCGCTTGTGCCGATGTCGTCGTTCATGATGGACGCAGCACCCGTGATTGGACGTGCGTCTATTTTCCCACTCTACTCGCCTTTGTCACGGACTCGATCTTCGGGTGAAATCGTTGTTCGCTGTGAAGCAGAAGTCAAAGGACTTTATGCAGGGGTGTTCTCCGGCGCCATCACTCGCTCTTTCATGTATATCGCGGTGAAAGGTACCGACGTTGATGATATCGCACCAGGTGATGACTCGGCTTATTCCGAGATAGCTCAGCAGATGATTGATCTTGCGTCCACATCTCAACGCGCTCAGGGCAAGATGCTGGTCGAAGAAGAGTTGATTGAAAGTGTGTATACTTGGGAAGTACCTTATCAACTTCTCCAGTTGATACTGTCCGATTTGCTGGTGAAACTTGATTTACTAAAGCGTGAAATTGCGCTTGAGGATGGCAATGAGAGTGCTCCGTCCACTCCGTCTAGCCAGCTTTCGACCCCGACTGTTGCCAGCTATTCACTGCCGTTGGTTATCCCTACTTCCCCCAGGGCACTTGGTGCGGTGCAAGAAAACGAAACCGATCATGCCATGCAAGCGTGGGAAACCGTGGGATCCTTCCAATCGGTTGCTTCTGGATTGAGCTCTTCACCTGCACTAGAAAATCGGACGAGGCCAGCAAACAGCATCGGAATGCTCTCTGAAATGATCATACATATTCACGACGATGTTATTGAACGAAAAAAACGGAAATGGCGGCTGGAGCTTGTCAAAACTATGGAGCAATATATCTCGGAGGTAGAGGACTCGATCTTGCGGTACGGAGCCACTCAACATGCCGGACTCACCTTTAAGCCAAGCACGATGAAGGCAGACGCAGACCTACGTTTCCTGGCACTAAACCTTCACCAACAATTGATGACGGTGGGCAATGCAGCCCCGACGTCAGAAAAAGACGTACACTTTGGAGACCAAACAAGTGCAGCGCGCTACGCTCATCTTGTGAACTCATTTGTCGGGACGCTCGTGTCGTCTCCTTCGCACATGTCGAGGCAATCAAGCATGCACGGACAAGAGAATTATCTCGATTCTGTGAAATTTATTGATGACGACGAAAATGATACAGAAGATATCGCTTCGCCTTACTTGATCGAGGAGTCACCACTCGAACCCGTTGATGCGCTCCGTCGGCGTGTAATTTCGTTCGATTCGGCGGCAACAATCGTGAACAAGGGAGTCACAGACCAAGATTTTGCAGTCACTTCCGAACAACGGAAGCTAGCCGAAACCATTGTAGCAATGGGAATCACTGAAGAAGAGTTTCAGAATATGTACGGAGGGGACAGAAAGATTGACGCATCCGATGCAATTGACATTGTAGCCGACATAATGGTTGGTCGCTTGGATGATGGGTTGAAGCTTGCAGTACCGAGCAGTGAATGCTGTTCATTGCCACAAGTTCCAAAATCGGACTTGGAGCAGGCTAAAGTGCCGATTATCAGTAGTACAAACGCTAGTGGTAATGCTCCATTTTACAAGCATCGAATGTATGGTACAACGACGGTAGGAGCTTTTGCAGCGCATGTGTACGGGTTTAAGAGTGGTGGCGTGCGCCAGATGCGTGAAGAATTGGAGCGACTTCATGGACGCTTAGTGAAGGCAGCGCAGGAGAGTTCTGATCTTACAATAGACGCGTTGGAGCGCAAATATAACGAGCTGAAGTGGGACGTTGAGCGTCGACTCGAGGTGGCGTTTTGTCAGGCCATGAGTGCTCTAGTCACGTGTTTTCAGCAAACCCTTTACGTCCATACACACGATCACGGGGATTTTGGTCCCAATCCACTAAAAGCTTGCTGCGGTATTGACTACCTCGAAATGCTTACGAGGGTCGGCTTTTTGTTCTCTGTGGAGAGTTTGCTGTCAACGTACGGTAACGAGCTCGGAATGCTGGGTGATACTGAGACAGCCGTCAAGGAGCTGGGGAGAGTCCACATTAAGTTACGACCAGTGAAGTCTCCGCGTGCAGCAGCATTCCGTGTATCTATTACTTCAGGACCATCAGGCATCGCGATCGAGCTTCCGATCATTACACGTCGTGCAAGTGAGTTCCCTGAGCGTAGCATGCACCGAGTTCCGGGACAGGATGCAGTATCGGGGGCTATTTACTTGCCGCTCTCAACCCCGGAGGAAAGAATGCGCGCAAAGTTTTTGTTTCAGAAGCCCATTCGAGTCGTACCAGTGATCTTCTCGCAGGGAATGAACGAAATGCAGACGGTTGCAAACACTGTGGGCAAGGACTCGTTGCAGAAAGAGATTAATGCTGAGAATGTGGTCGAGTTGGAGGCGTACATCAATGAATTTGCTAGCTGGGTCTCCAAGAAACAAATGCGCGATCAAACATCGACTCCGATATACGACACCGAAGACCTTGGTCGAATTCAGACCTCACTGACAGCTCTCAAGACCTGTATTCAACTATCAGGCCGGTCGAAGCGCATGGCGATCCTGAGTTTGTCGTCATCCATTGCTCGTTCTGTTGGTGGCGGCCGCGTGACGATGTGTAAGTCGGCCAAGGATCGTACGTCAATGTCGATCACGCTTGAAGAAGCGAACCTTCTGGTTCGTTCACATGGTCTTGTTGCGGATGAGGTGGAAGTATTTACGAACTTGCTCCGGACACACGGAGTTCGTCGTGAGAATGCGAGAAAGAACATCGGTAAAGCGCAGTATTGCTTTAGTGCGCTCCAAAACTACATGCTGCCGCAGGATTATCAGTGTCCGCCAGGCACTGGAGGCGGTAGTCGATCGTATTCGTAGAAAGCGATGGTGAGCATGGCATGTTGAAACCAAGTTGTTAGTGAACTGCAATCTTTTTGTGGTCTACTAGATAGACCCTTACACAAGTACTAGAGGGTGCGGACGTCACATGTTTAGGAGTACGTCAGGATGTCCTGCATTGACATTGTACGAGGGTGGAGCTGCTGCTGCCAAAGGGTGCTACCCTGGTTCATGGGCCGCATTAACATCTGACCCTTATAGCCACCGAGGATAGACGCGTCAACGAGCAAGTTCAAGGGTGGCATAGGTGACGGCGCCTGCCTGGAAACAGTGTCAGCTTGCGTGCAAATACTTGGCGCTATCCATTGCGTATTCCTTGAACACGGACTCACAGTTGAGACGGGGATGCCTGGCTTTTTGCCAATACTGGGACGCTGCGGGTCGAGAATGAAGCCGTGTAGTGTCGCTGGTATTGTCAACGACGGTGCTGTAGACGTGATAGGATCGAAGGAGCTTGATGTAGCTTGCGGAGGCGTCCATACTTTGGTCGTAAAATCGCTACCATTGGACCCAGACATGCGTTCATCACCATCATCAGAAACGTTTGTGGTGGTAGCCGAGAGTGTTGGAGAACAGCACCAGGAACTTGTGCGCACAACGCGCATCTTGGATGGTGCTGCTTCCTCTAGTGGCTGAAGGTCTCGCTGAGGTATCTTCACTCGTAGCAGACGTTTAGCGCTGGCGTTGCGAATAAGACTGGGAGCGTCGGGGTGAAGCTCTGTCGTGGTCAATGACTCACGGTCTTGTTCGAGCTTGCGTCGTAGGTTTCCTATGGCCTCCTGACGGATCCGATTGACGTTCTTCTCGCTTCGGAAGCCTAGGTACGGCCAGCGTCGGATCCCCAACGAGCGGCACACGCGAATAAGCGTTCGGCTGCTAATTCCAATTTTGTCAGCAGCTTTTTTGGCGGTGAATCCGAATAGCTCGGCCAGAATGTTGAAGGACAAAGTCTTGATGCCGTGTTTCGTGTGCACTCGGACGACACACGAGGCATAAGATCTTGCCAGAGATCCGTCATGGTGCGATGTTTCTGGCAAGGGTAGGGAAGTTGCCGCTGCTATCGCAATGCTTTGCAATGAAGGCAAGTAGCCTGCCATAGGTGATGCAATGACTCGCTTTGTTGGCTGGCTTGTCGCTTGTTGATCTGGTAAAACACGTAAGGCTGGACCTGTTTTTTCGGTGTAATCTGCCGTGGCAAATTCACTTGTGCCGGATGTGCGGATGTTGTCAGAAGTTAGTGAAAGACGATAGCGAGGTCTGTCAGTGACTTGGTGGACAGGAATTGCTACTGACGAGACATGAGTGGCGGATAACCTCAAGATCGCTACGTTACTCTTCCACGCTTTCGCGTCATTAAAACGTGCTGTCGGGTTGTCCTACAAACTGGGCCGAAGTTGACACACGGCGGTTTTGTCATGGTATCGGATCTTCGACAATTCGTGCGCAATCATTTCGCGCTGTTACACCGGGCACCAATATCTGCCAGTTGAGTGCGTAAAGGTTTGACTGGACTTAGTCTAGTTCGAACTGGCAAAACGGCCGACAAACAAGCCGCTTTACCCCATCAAGTGCCGAAGAGCTGGTGACCGACTGTGGTCGTATTTTACATCCCGGATCGCGTATAATCGAACAAGGTTCGTGATGATGTCGAAGCGACAGTCGATGATAAGCCTGTCAATGCGTTCAGCGATCTCTGCAAGATGAAGCGTTTAAAGTCGCGCATGGCATAGCTCCGATTTGCAAGCAGAAGGAGGACACCGCAACACAACAGGAGAATCCGACAGATGGCTACTTGCTGAATAGCGTCGGAGAGAGACCAAACGTCAAGAAACACACGTGAGAGCTAGCGGTGTAACAAGTGGATCCAATGAAAGCTTCACAGCAGACGGTTCCCAACAAGTTACGGCTTTCGGCATCGGTTCACAGCCACGGGTGTGATGAGATCACATTTGACAATTTCTCAAGCATTTGATACCTTCGGCATCACACAGGTGGTCAATACACAACGCAGTGACAACGCGACTTCCTGATTGTCGCACACTACCGACATAAATCACGTAAGCAGAACTTTCCAGTACCTCACACCATAACGCGGTAACTTGTTCCCGTTCTCATGACCATCCGCTTGTATCCTGCACGGCAAGCTTCCGTGCAGCTTGGTCCTACGCAAAACCTGCCACACACCGTGGCGATCGGCCATCGTACGTTTTGCAGCTTTTTTTTTGCGTGCTGGACGACCACTACCTGGCGGTTGTCGTGTGTGACAGAACAGTTGCAACCTGCTGACAATACATCGACTTCCAATAGCGAGCACGTAGGACAAGGTCTGGCTAGCGGTTCTTCACTATCATCGTAGTAAGATTCGCATCGGCGTTGGTCCGTGAAATCCTCTTGCCCCACCTTTCCAGGCAATCCTTGTGTCGTTCTCGCTATTCATCACCACATTTTCCTCATCAAAAGCACGTAGCAGCGATACATCACTCAAAGCAAACGGCTTATGAACTATTGCTACGGTCAGGTTTGTGCCAGTGGCGAGGTCCCTAGTGATCGACTTTTGAGCTTGAATCGCGCGCGACAGAGTCGACTTTTGCTGAAACCATGTCCTAACGGGACAAACGTCCTGTAAGGAGGAGTATCGAAGCCACACCAAATGACGAAACCCCAAGAACACACTGAAAGACAAGAAAGCGATCCAGCTGGCTTCAGAAGATCGTCATTCTCAGCCAATTTTTTCTGACGACAACAACAGGCAGAAAGGGAACGTCAGCCGCAACTTGTTATACACTCTCAAGCGTTAATTAGCCTCTTCCCGCCAGATCGACTTTGTCTGCACCACTCTTGTTGACCAGAAAATAGTCTCCATCTTCTACCTGTTTCTTCGGTACGCGAACGAGCGACAGAAATATCAAGTATTCTCCTCTAGAGAGCTCCTCGTCCGAGCCCTTCCTGACCATGTTTCGAGATCTCCATGGCTTCAGCAGCAATTTCTTCATCACAAACCCGACGAATGCCAGCAGCACTCGCCGTCTTCTTTTGCTTCTTGACTTTGACTACCGACTTGCTAGTCCCCGCCACGTGCTGTAATATAATCCAAGGTAAAAACCCACAATTATGTTTTTTATAAAATAACGACTGACGAAATAAAAAAGTCTTGTGTTTCCAAGATCATCAACTTACAGCACTCACGCCCGTTTTCTTACAGAGGGCCTCAGCCTCAGCCCACTTAAGTACGCCATACTCGAGACACCACTTCTGTGCCATGCGACTGGCTGGCCGCTGCTGCAACAGACTCTCGTAGAAAACCCGATCAGCGAACCCCTAAAACCGAGTTCATGGAAAAAAAGTCATTGAATATCAACTTTTTTTTCAGCAATCAGTGCTTAACCGCAGATCCTCTCGTCTACTTTACGTACAGGCGAAGGCGTTGGGTGCTTCTGACCAGGTTTGCGGTTCGCCTCTTGCTCGTTGGCCCATTCCTCTTCTTCTATCATTTTCGACAATATCGAAAACGGCGAAAACGAGGAAAAAACGAGCAAGAAAAAAAAGCAAAATGAGCCGTCATGTCACTGAACCGAGGGGTGTGTGTGATTGTCCAAGCGGCTGTGCTAAACTCCTGCCAGCTTCGTCTGTATTTCGTCAACAGGAGCCGAAACGACGAAGCGACATTGTAAGTGGGCAACATGCACATGTGATGGCCGCGAATTAGGATCTAAATCGTATGAAGCCGATTAAGCAGATTCTATAGAGTCGCAGGCAGCATTGTGCCCTTTCGGGTCAGCCACATTCATCTATTGGCAACAAGTAATGCAAAGAAATGCATCGATAAAGCAGAGATGAAGTCTCTCGTGAGCTCTACCACTACCCGCCACAAGAGAAGCTGTAAACTTGCAACTTCTCAACGCAACCACATACAGACGCTGCAGACAGACCGTCATGAGAAAAAAAGATTGAAAACTACGACCAGCACGGCCATCCTATGTGTTGCCCACAAGCGACTCAAAAGGGTCGAAGTACAATACTCCTAACGGCTATTCAACCCACGAGCGGCATGCCTTCAGAACTCTTCCAGCTTCAATTGGAACATCAACTACCAGCCAGATCCTTACTTTTTCCACAAGACGCTAGACCTGGTACGTAACGTGCGACTCGAGCGCACTGAATACATTTTCGGCCTCCAATTCTACTGACTCTATTCAGCTAATTAGCTACAAAAAAGCATAAAAAGATCTGATCCATGTGCGCTTAGGTATTCTTTTCCAGCTACTGGATAGCACCACCCGCTCGACGGTAGATCTGGTGAGCTTCCGTCATACGGTCTCACTACGTTCTAGGCGTCCATTAAGTCTCACGGCTTCTCATGTGGTATCGTCGGGTCCTCTCGGGCGCAGCATGTACCCACCGGCTCTCGTGTCCCGTCTATCCATCCAGCTTTGCGTCTGGCAGTCTCTGGCCATTCGTTTCGAGCTTTTCTTCCTTTCGGTATCACAATGCACGCGCTATTGCACTCAAGTACCACGACGGGACGTGCTCATTAGCGGTCCCTCTACCTCTGCATGGCTTTGACGAAGAGAGGGCCTTTAGTGTTCCACTGGGTATTTTTATTTGATCATTTTTATGAGTTGGGCGAACCGAACGGATCGTAAAAAAAGCGCTTGTTTTGTCGTCTTGTGCCATGATATATAACCCATGTTGTGTGCGTTATTTGCTGCTGGTACAGACACCACGGTCGGGGATATGATCAGTCAGATTGAAGCTGAAGACAAGTCCGTGCAAAGTGTAGCGATCCGCTCGACCCGAGGGAAAGTGTTTGCACCGACCGAAACGTTGCAAAAAGTCTTGACGGACGACTTTGAGCTGGTGCTGAACGACCACGTCCTACCTGTACGCGCGCCTGTATTTACAGGAAGTGCGTACCTCAGCCTTTCTGATGATGGGGACTTGGACATCCGCTCGGTGGCGCAAAAAGCTGCCATCATTATGCTCCGTAGCGACCTGGAAAGACTGGGTAAATGGAAAATCAGCTACTGGGAATTTGTGCAAATGTGTCAGGAACGAGGCATTCCTAAGAAACAAGCGCTGGACGTGCTGCAGGCTTTTCATCAGACAGGACTTGTCTTCTTCTTTGGCAAGTCGGACGATAAAGACTTGACGCAGTCCGTGTTTTTGCAGCCGCGCAGCATTCTCGACTCGTACTTGGAATCCATTGGGCTGTCGCCAATGTCGTCGCAGCTTTTTGAACAGCACCGGGCGGCACTGCTGGAAAAGATCCGGGCGCTGACACCGGAACATGTGGCACTAGTCCATTTGCGGCAGGAGCTCGAGTACACTGCGACGCAGCAAGCAGATGTCATTGCCTACGGACTGTCAACATCGCTCGTCGGAGGTTTCGGGCTTTACTTCTGGCTGTCGTTTATTCACTTTTCTTGGGATATCATGGAGCCGGTGACGTATTTTACGGGCTTTGGTGTCTCTGTCGTTGGCTATGCGTGGTGGAGTGTCACGAATCAGGAATACGAGTACGAAAACATCTATCACTACGTACACACTCGACGTCTGCAGAAGCAGATAGCCAAGGCGAAGTTTGACCAAGACCGGTACGATACTCTCACGGAGGAGTTACGTCAGGCGAGAAAGGAGTTGGCACAGATTGAGCTCGTGCTCAGCAAGCCAACACCGTTGCGAGCAAAGTATCTTCATTTGCTGGACAACAAGTGCGAACTCAAACCACCAGTGGTCGCAGGTTCACGCTTGCTGAATAAGGAACCGGGTGAGTCAGTCGCGTTGTAGACTACTGATTTGCAGCCCGCGTGTGATGGTATGCTAGAGTAAGGTACGCTCGTTCTTTTGGTATTGGCCAGTGCACGAAGGAATGCAAAATGGTCAGTGTGTACATATTTTACTGCGAGTTCGGGTAGGTAAGCAACATGTTTCGACAATTAAATAGACGGTTTAAGATGAACATTTGGGACGATACCGTCGTAAATCAACTGCAGGTGTTGTGGATTCAAGTCTGTACAGCTCACTCCGTAGCTTCGTTATCGACACAACCAATCGAAAGCAATAGGAAAGTGTACGCAACATTGAGCAGGAGCGCGAAATGCCCGTAACTAGCACAGCAAGTGGTAATGATGCAAATGTCCTTGATTCGCATCATGGTAACATAAAGCAACGCGGACGTTTGTGCGGTTGGCATCCTTATTGAGCCGGTTCTAGTCATGATTTTCTGGAAACGTCCGACTTCTATGAAGCCGGTACGACTCCGTTTGAGGCGGAAATATTGCCAGATCATCTCGATGCAGATCACCATACTACCGTGATGCGTTCTACACCCGATACAGAGATACTTCCTGAACAAGAAGACTTTACACTGGGTGACTACAAAGTGCTCGACCTCCATTTATCATCTCGTACAGGACGGTAGAAAGCTATCCTGATCATAAACACAAACGCCTCAGATTCCATCCCTGGTCCCGACAGATCGAAGCGCCGCTTAGATAGTGGGGCCGGGACGCACAGGCAACTAAGCCCAGCAAGAAGGCGTCCACAACTACTTGAACATCAAAACAGAGCTGCGCTATCGACCTCAGCTCAGCTTTCGTCCGCTGATGTTTTACGGCGTCCTTGGGGCATGGTGTATGTATGCCATCCCGTCCACTCAGGGACTGTACTTCATCGAGGTGTTGACGTCCCATCGAGCAGAGGATGCAGAGAAGAAGGCGGGGAAGGTGAAAGGTAGGAGCAATTGGTCATTTAGCGGCGTTTGCGTCGGAAAGAGGCAAACAGAGCTGACATGTGGAAGCTGGGCGCGAGGATGTCTGCAGCCTTCCGACCCCATTGTCTGAATCAATTAGTACCGTCACGTGATGCTAGCCATGCAGATCAAATCTGTTCCTTGATGTCACCGGGACATTCTACCCGAGTCTCTCTATTACTAGTACACATGAAGCTGGAAAAAACTGGACGAGAAAAACAAGGCTCGCGATAAGTGAGGTGCGCTCATCCCACTGCTTCGTCATGTTTCTGTTGCACTGTACGAACGAACGCGATGCAGACGAGCGACTTCACTCGACGTGGGTTCGCTACCTGCGGTTCAACCTATTCCGGCTCTATTGATTCTTCCGATGTGCGAGGAAGAGTGATCTATCCAGACACTTGTGCCATCTACCGGGACGAAAGAGCTTTGGCGAGTCGATCTAGAGATCTCTGACCTCGGAGCGTACACGATGTTCTATCTCTGACCTGTGTCTTGAGTGAAGAACGTGAGCGACGTTGACTCGTGCGCAAGTGCATTCTGAAAGTGTCCTCTACATGCTTACGCGCACTTCTGGCTCTTTCTCGGTCGTTCAGCGCCACTTCTCGTCCGATTCCTCCTGGTCACATGCTGTATCGGACTATACAAATGCATCCTTGACGTCGCCACGTTACTACTCACTGTCACGCCCGTCGCGACGCAATCTCGATACTTCCAGCCAAGCACAAGAGGAAAAGATAGCACGTGCAGGTGCAGAGGTTTTTTTGCGGGAACAAATGCGTAGCAGTTTGCTGCGATGCCTGCCGCTGCACGAATTCTGCAGCGCGACTTCACGATAGCGAGAAGCCAGGCGGTCAGTTGTTTGTTTAGCCATCCCGCGACATGTCCCGCTGGTCACATCAGTACGCAAGAGTGCTGGCTCCGTAGGTTATCCTAGGCTCGGTATTCTCGTGGTGCATCGGGTAGATGAGGTTGGTAGCCAGACTTACACATGCTCTACGGTCGTGCTATAGAGCACCTCGACGGGTTTGATAAGCATGCGTTTGACAACCACACGACGCTATAGCAGGAGACAAGATCTGTCACAACAACCTGTCACGAACTGTAGACTTGGGAGCATGTTCTTCTTCTTCTTCTTCTGCTCGCACTCAACACGCTCCAGTGTCACTTCGAGCCAAGGCAGCTTTGAGGTTGTTCACACCGAATGCACGCCAGGGTATCGATCACCTTGTCGAGACGCCGTTGTCGTGGGTCTGTTGAGACTGCACTCGAGCTCCGGCCGTCAACTTAGGACTGTACCTGACTACTCTACTGTCCAGAAAGAGAGTCGTGTCGTGCTGTTGTGTCGAATCTTTGCGATGGCATGTCTGGCATAGCACAGGCGCGTCGTTCTCTCGCACCAGCTGGTCTACAGGCTCGGAACGTCCGTTCGTCAAGAGCCAAAGTGTCTGGACCTGCGAGCTCCGTGTACTTTCATTCCGCAATTTGCAGCCAAGGGTTCACTTCCAGTCCAGTCTCTTCCGCTCAGATGCGCCCGCCTGGCAAGCTGCTACTTAGCGCAGCAGTCGCGCTGCTTGTACTTGGCGATGCGGTTACCAGGACAACAGCGACGACGACGACGACTTGGAACGCCTCGTTGCGCGCTGCTGTCGATACCGGTCGTAGCGAAGAACGGGGTTTCGTCCACGTGAAGCCCAATCTCGACGAAGAGAGGATGTTCACGCGATTCTTTGCGTGGGTCAAGGGCTTGGGGTCCACTAGCCGGAGTTCATCGGTCAAGGTACCCGAAAAGCCGCAAACAATGACGATAATGGAACTTGCAAGCGAATTGCAGAAGAAGAAGACGGTGATGGGGAAGAAGTTGACGTCGGCGCAGAAGCGGGAGCGAATAAAGCACGCACGGGGATTAGTACGGGATTTCAGTAAGTTAGCCCATGTCAAACGCAGCAAGATTCCATCACATCTAAAGAAGATCAGCAAAGGAGGAGTGGAATTTGAAGATCAGAGAGCAGCTGTGTTTAATGCGTGGCAAGCTCGTGGGATATCTGATCTCGGCGCACTTAGGAAGGACCTACAAGAGGCAGGCGTCGAGAAAGCAGTAATTGCAAACCTGGTAAAGCACTATCATGACCATGTGTAAAAGCGACCGGAGCATGACAAGCTTGTGCCCCCCCCCGCCTTCGACAACATAGGGCGATCGCAATTCGAGAGCATCGAAGAAGGTTGTCGGCTATCCATGGTGGCCATGCTGTTTGCATGCATTAAATTACTCGGGCACAACCCTTGCGGGTCGCCCGGCGTCCTGGAGGAGTTCCTGGCCTGCCACCGGAGCTGCTTGCTTGGCTACGATAATACTAGAGATCTTGCATGTAGGTATTCCCGTGTAAATAGACCATGTGTCGACAACAACCAAAAAGGTCAATGGGTTACTGGACAAGCAGGAAAAGGTTGGAAACATGACACCGTCTGATTGCCCATGCACTTACATCTTGCTTCTTTATTGTCGTTTGCTACAGATCGTTTTTTCCCGCACTTTCACATCATGCAGTCACTATGAAAAAGACTTTACTGAACTCTCTTGTATGCGCGCACCACACCTTTGTCATGATTATTGAAAGGGGTTACGCATCGTAGGGTACTCGGTACACTATATGTCTGAGATACACGGTATGGTATCCTACTGAAAGAGATATAGAATATCTTATCGGTTTATAGGGGCTGACGGGTGCCAGCCACAAGATAAAAAAGATCCTAACGATATGAATGAGGATGTGAGTGCCTAGATTAGGTGGTGTTTCGATGAAGATATTCTATAGAGTTCAACGTAAATAAAGTTCAGCTCCCCTTTTGATCTTGTCTACGACACGTACCTTGCGAGGCGTCTCTGATCGTAGATCATTAGAGTTAGCAACACCTCCCTGAAGTCGCTACTCTTGAGCACTAAGTGCTGTAGATTTACTGAATCGTTTGGTCCTCTGGAACAGGGACCTCACGCTTTCCGCTTTTTGACTCATGGAGTCCAGTTCTTTAGAACGAATATCGATCAATGAGCACTAAGTCTTCCTCTTCTGACTTAAGGAGCTGTGTAGCTCTGCTTCAATTAAGGTGTTGCAAACGAAGCTGTTTGCAAGCTTACCGCTCTGACAGTCATGAGGACAGCTGCTTTGACTTCAAAAAACAAATTTTTGCAAGTCGCATACTTAATTACGAGGTGCACGAGAAGTAACTTGCGTAGGCCATCATCATCATATTAATAACGAACTATCAATTGCGAGCCTGAAGGGAGAAGCTGGTAGTGACTGTGCTCAAGGGTAAATGCCATACCTCTAAATCGATCGTACTTATCTGCCTGTGTCGGTAAATGACGCGGTCAAGTAAACCTCGCACGCACTGCGTACGATCTAGCCTGTCCCCTCTCATACAGTAGGTGTATGGGCACATCCAAAGCCACTCTTTGGATAAGTCACTACTGTGGCACACGCCTGTGATTGCCTTGCATTCGATCAAAGATAAATGTGATTACATACGCAAATGCTGGACGCTCATAAGCAAAGGCTGATCGCGTTGCTTGATTATACGATGCCGCTTCAATCAGACAATAACAGCATCGTACACATTCTTCAGTGACTACTTGTACAGTGTGTCACAACTTAATTCAGTTTGCTAAATTAAATTATTTACTTTAAGGGGCGAGCTCCAGAGCTTGCTCTCCTATCTTAGGTACGGTTTACTCGGCTGGTTTTGCTTCATTCTAAGGTGCACAATACGACTATCCATGCCATTATCGACAAAAAACTAGCTACCGTCACTACAATGCAATGCCCGATAATTCCAATAGGCTAGAAGTAGAACCACAACTAAGCGAAGACGACCGAGGACTTGTCAGCTATGGTCAAAGTGATGGCAGTCAAGGATGCTGTTCTGGTAACATGCACGTGGACAGGAAAAAGGTTCAGATGCGTGATGTGCTTCAAAAAATTTACGCTCGGTGCTGTACTTCAAATAGTAAAAATGTGTCATCGTCTTCTTTATCGTAGGCATAATTGATGTCGTCAATATCCTCAGTCATTCATTATTGACAGGTTGGTGTACCATTCATCAATCTTTAATATACTGAAGATTACTATGCGAATGAGCTTACCTTAGTTTCGGCAATTGAATGAGGTTTATTACCGATAAATCTAAGAAATAAAGTTTAAAGTTACCCGTTTGATCTTTATCTTGTCACTATCTGCGATGGCGTAGCGTTTTTGTCACACACGCACGTACCAAAACCTACATGTGATTGGCTCAAAAGTGATCAAGGGTGAATTGAGAGCTCAACAGTAAATATTCGATTGTATGGACGGCGAAAATCTCGCACCTCCTGCTTATAGTAGATGCAAAGTCATGCTATTCAAATAATTACTGAATATATTGTAAAAGTAGGAATCCATGGCCACCTATCTGTGTCGGTGGCTTGAGGGAGCTCCCTCGATTTGACATTTCTTTGTATGCATCAATCGTATGTTGCCACGCGCACTTCGTGGTTGATGTCGTTACCAAGCAGAATCATCTGCCCTCTATCGGATCTCATAATCACCTCCTTGAAAGATTTCCAACACCAACGAGTAGTTCTTACGCTCGTCCATACATTTATTAATTAGCACACAGAGCACGTCTTATCCCGCAGTCGCCAACCACCAGAAAAAGGGTGCGTAATTATACCAAATTCGAGTCAGTTCTTTCAACTGAATTACTTATATCAAAGGGTGAGCTCCAGAGCTTGCTCACTATCTTAATTTAGGACGTTGTATTTGTACGTGTTAAGGATGGGCATACCGGTTTAGCCGGGGCTTGAAATACGCGTGCAAACGCTAAAAATAGTGGGATCAGTGTTTTTTTACGTGTTAGCCAATCACCGACGGGTACATCATGAATATCACTTTAGGGTGTGTGCGTGTGGGTGAATATTTATCCCCCTAAATCGTTTATAAAGCTGCAGTTTAACCACCCTAGAGTGTCGCTCTAATCTCGTCTTCTGCGACCGACTTTGGGGGGGGAGAAACACTATTTTACCTATTGACAACGGGACAAGCTGCAGTAAAAAGCTGTAAATAATCATTATATAAAAACTCTCTTTCGACTTTGTCAACGCAATCCAACGACCTATGTGCGACTGTGGCGGCGGGGACGTGGTCGTTTCTGCCGAGCGGCGGCAGAGCGCGTACGGCATGATGTCCGTGGACGATGCTGCCGATATAGTGTTGCAGGAATCGCTGCCACTGGACGTTCTGCGCTTGGAGGCCCACGAAGCTGACGGCTTTGTGCTGGCCGAGTCTGTGCGCAGCACCGTGGGTGATGGGGTTTCTGCTTTATATATCAAGCAAATTGGAAAAAACCATTTTCTAATCAATCGCTACCAAACAATTGACTTTCTTGCAGGAAGCGTTACCGCCGTTTCGAGCGAGTTCTATGGATGGATACGCAGTCATTGCTGCGGATGGAGAAGGGACTGTGCGTTCGTGTCCATTGCGAATGTGTTCGCTGGCTGGGAACACAAAGCGAGACTTTACGGAAATAACTTTTTTTTTGTTTCGGGAACACTTTTTTTTTTCTATGCTGCAGTTTTCAGTTGTGGAACGTATTGCAGCGGGGGACACGCCCCTGAGGACACTTGAACCTGGACAAGTGTCGTACGTCGCGACGGGATGCCCAGTTCCAGACGGGGCCGATGCAGTCGTGAAAATTGAAGACACGAGCAGTGGAGACGACCATGAGGCGAAGACTGAAGTGGCCGTGACGATTTTGAAGGCTGCGAAGGCAGGCCAGAACATCCGTCCAATTGGATCGGATATTTGCCCTGGTGAAGTGCTCGTTAACGGTCGCGCACTCATTTCTGCTGCTGAGATTGGACTGCTAGCAACGGTGAGTTCGTTGCGTGATGCTGTCTGTTTGGGCTAGCACATGTCCGTGTGTGCATGATGAAAATTGTAACGGATGTGTTTGTGCTGCTTTGATGCAGGCGGGAATTACGGAAGTTGTGGCCCATCGGAAACCTGTTGTTGGCGTTCTCTCAACGGGTAGCGAGCTTGTTGAATCGTTTCAGGGGGAAACGACGCCTGGCAAAATACGAGATAGCAATCGCCCAATGCTGCTAGCACTAATCCGTGGGTGGGGTGCCAAGACGCTGCAATTGGGAGTGTGTAGCGACAGGAAAGAGGAGTTGAAAGAAGTGGTTTTGAAGGCGCTCGAGAAGGTGGATGTACTAGTCGCGAGCGGTGGTGTGAGCATGGGAGAGCACGATTACGTGAAACCTCTTCTAGAAGAGCTCGGCACTGTCCACTTTGGGCGGTTGTTGATGAAGCCTGGCAAGCCAACAACGTTTGCGACGCTGGATGTGAGGGGCAAAAAGAAGCTGGTATTTGCTCTTCCTGGTAATCCCGTGAGCGCTTTTACGACATGTCATTTGCTGGTTCGTCCAGCGCTGCAACGACTTCGTGGACTTCCACTCGCAAAGTGTCGCAACGCAACAGTCTCCGCCGTACTGACGCACTCAATTAAGCTGGATGCAGACCGCCCTGAGTTTCATCGTGCTTGCTTGATGTGGGACAGCAAAGAGCATAAATTTCTAGCCACTAGTACCGGTCGCCAAATCAGTTCGCGTCTACTAAGGTGCGCATGGTTAACTAGAGAGCAGGTATGTGGTTTAGTACACAACTGACGTTGTTCTCTATACTGATGTACCATCTGCTAGCTGCCGCAATGCCAATGCTTTACTTTGTCTACCGACGGGTACTGAAGCACCTGAAGGCCATGTTGTTCCAGCTTTGATGCTTGACAGCACCTTTGGCAATGCCACGGATGTTATAGCAGCCATGTCCACCCCCATCCAGAATGCTGAATCGTCATTCCAAACAGCTGCGTCAGAAAAGTACAACGCGCCGGACAGGATCTTTCGTGCAGGACTGTTAACGGTACGTGCTTGTGGTGCGCCATCGATTCCTGCTTTTATTCACTGATGTAATTGCATATCTGCTTTGTGAGTTGCAGATAAGTGATCGTGTGCATGCTGGTACTGTAAGAGACATGAGCGGGCCGGCGATGGCGGGTGTGCTTCGTCAAGTTGACAAGGTCCAGATAGAGGTGGTGTCTGCCAAGGTCGTGCCTGATGAAGTCGATCAGATTCAAGCTGTGGTGAAGGAGTGGTCCGACACTGATCTTGTCGACCTGATCCTCACTTCCGGTGGCACAGGCCTGAGCCCTCGCGATGTTACGCCAGAAGCAGTCAAGGCAGTGCTGGACAAAGAAATTCCAGGCTTTCCTATAAAGATGCTCGAAAGCTCGCTCAAGATTACAGCGAAAGCCGTGCTGTCTCGTCCTGTGGCAGGCATTCGGAAAAAGACGCTCATTGTGACTCTGCCGGGGAAACCGAAAGCTGTTGTCGAAAACTTTTCTGCAATTGCAGAAGTGCTGCCTCATGCGCTTCATTTGGTTCGAGATTTGGCGCACGAACATCACCGCGGGAGTTCGAGCTGACTGGATACGTAATGGAAGCTTCGAGTGATTGTGGTGGTATGATTCTACACACCTGACATTCAGCCAGAATTTGCTACTCGCTTCGTTTGTAAGTGGTATCAACAACAGAGGTACAGCAGCCCAGCGCGTATATCGATGGGATGTTCGCATGATCAAACCGTATGCTCAAGACTCATGCTCACTTGTACCTTGCTATATGAATCAAATGTACAAGACGCCGGGTAGCAGTTATACAGCAGGCAATGAAGAGAAACCCCGATGGATCAAAGGCCTTCGATGCTTACAATATGCAGCTCTTCCCTGTCAAAGACTGGTGTGCACCAGCAAGGATGTCGGCAGCTCTTGACCATTCAAGGTTTCGACCTGCTTTTTATACTTGACGATAAGCACTTCGGCACACCTTTGCAAAGCAAAAGGGATTCTGTACTGGTACGAGCGCAGCAGATCGAAAGAGACGGAAGTCGAGGTAGAAGACTGAAGCAAAGACAGAAAGTGGGTTGCAAGAAGTACAAGTCAAGAGCATTTATGAATGCCGCACCCATGTCGGTGCTGATACGACAAACTTAATCTGACTGGAAACTGGCTGGTTCATGTACGTCATACAAAGTGCATCGCATGCATCTCAACGATGATGAATAGGTTGCAAGAGTGAGAAAAGAACGAAGCGAGCAGTCCATCAACCGATTCTTGCTGCTGCTTCAGCTTCAAAATTTACCATGAGACGCGGCTTTAAGCAGATCTCGGATTTATGCACCACATTGAATGCGGTACGTGCAAGTGCTAAGAGATACGGACCTTTGCGCTGGTTTAAGGCGCAGAAGTAACATTAGACTGAGACACTATCGTATGAAAGATCACTTTCAGGACTGACAAACAACCTCTACATCTGCAACCGTGTTGACGAGTAACCGATGAGAAGTAAGGTGCGATCCACTCTGCTGTAGTGAAACATCACTCCACAGGATGTGGAAAATTGGCTGCACAAGAGACCTCTCTCTATCTGCGTTGCAGCTCATCGGACATCCGCAAAGATCTGCTGGTTCATCGCTTCGATGTGAAAGGTCGTCACTTCTGGTTGTCTGTCGAGCAAGGGAGTGCAAGATTAGTGTTAGGTTGACAACATCCCGATTCCATCGAGAGAACCTCAGCCAAACTGTATGTTTGCCCATCAACAGCTTCACTGACCCACGCATCCACAGTTTAGGTACCAGCTTTCCTCTGTTCCCTCCTGCTCGCACAACACTGCAACAGATTAGTGCTGCACTTGTTACACCATCAGTTCATGCATGCCAACTCGTGAGCAATAGCTTCGTAACAGGTGTGACTTGCATTCCTCGCTTATTCCAGCCGCTGTGCTGCTCCCTGCTCACAAAATCTATCGACGTCCCTGCTTGGGCGCTGCAATAATGAAACTCACTTCTTGGTTGCACTCGATCTTCTCGCAGCGTCACAGTCCGTATAGCTCTTTCTGACTCAGCGCAGCGTCACGCTATAATTACTTCTACATGAACGCGTCCTCGTCAAAGTCGTCATCGTCATCGAACTCGTACTCCATCTCCATAAAGTCCACCTTCCACCGGAGAATGCCGCCAATGCCACCAAAGCCCTGGCAAAACTGCGAGCCTTCCTGCGAACGGGCCGTGACAAACTCCAGCGTCGTACCGAACTGTTGGTAGTTGTTCGCAAACCATTCCACCAACGGCATGCGGTCCACAGTCTCTAGCTTGGCACCCGTCTCCGAGTCTACAAAGTTCGAGTCCACTGTCTCCTCGGATGGCGACAGAATCTTCACCGACTCGGATCCAGTAGCCTCGTTGCGAAGCACATAGCGGTGGTGCGGAAGGTCTTCCCACAAAATGAGCGTCTCGACAGCACCTAGATCCAGCGCCTTCATCGTATCACTCACTCCAAAGCAGTACTTGCCCGAATCCTGCGCAATTTCCTCCATATAACTGACAATCAGTTTCTTCTCCTGGACAAACTTGACGTTCGTCAATGTCTCAGCCGCGAGTTCAATCGCCTGATTGAATCCATTCTCGCCACCGTACGACACGTCCACGACCTTAACAACGATCGCAGCCAGCCGTTTATCAAACAGGTCGCTGCCGTTCAGTTCGTTCTTAAAGTCTGCTGACCCCGCCAAGACCAGATTCGACACATTTGGCTGGTCGTTCGTAATAAACAGCTGCGTGGCCGTCTCGGCGACTTTGCGCACATAATTGTGGCGCTTTTCCATCCGCAGCCGCGCGAACCGCAGCGCCGATTGGCCACCTCGACCGTGTTTCTTGGGCAAATCCACGGAAAATTTGTGCAGAATCTCGCGATTGCTGCCCGAGACAGCGCCGTAGAGCGCGCCATTGCCGTCCATGACGATAAACCCAAAGCGGTCATTGTCCTGCAGCAACTCGCCCAGCGCTTCCGTGTGGAACTTGTTGTCGCACATGTAGAGCGACGTGTTAATGGGCCGAAACGGCTCAAAGTCAATGTTCACGCGCTTCTCCTTGCCTTCGTCCGTGATGATCGTGCCGCAGTAAATGATGAGGCCGTTCGGGGGGCACTTATTATAGAGCTTCAGCCGCTGCTGCGTGGACGTAATGGCTCCTAGGACCGACAAGCGGTTCACGCGCGACTTGATGTTGGACGCTGTACCCATTTCGTCCGCCAGCATCTTTGCAACCAATGGGATCTGCTGCTTCGGCGGGATAATTAACGAGATCATACTCGTGCCATTGCTGCAAGTAATTTATAACAAAAAAAAGAGAAAAAAAAGCACAACATGACCGGTAAGTTATTAATCGTCCGAAAAAAAAAGAGTTCTGTTGTTGTGACTAAAAAAGAGCTTTTTAGATCAGGCACAAACACACGACCGTAGGCGATAGAGTGTGCACTCTATACACGGAACTTACCCGCGCGCCGCTTGGAGGGACTTGATGAGCTTTTTCACCTTGAATAGCTCCACCTGATCGTCCGCAGCGCTCGTTGGAGTAGACATAGTGAGGGACGCGAGAAGAGAGGGGGACGACAAGACGAGGCTGGAGAGGCTGGAGCGCAAAAGCTTTTTTTATACTTGCGGGGTCTGTTGGGCTGCGAGAGACGTCGCTGACCAATCAGCTAAAGTTGCAAAATTACTAAACTGACCGGAAGTGAAAACCGACAAAAGGGCGACTGCTTCTTTTAACCAATCAACGTGTCGAAAGGATCTGATTCGATCGCACCAATGACCGGAGGTGACGACAACATATTGCAATGGGAAAATATATTGCAAATGTCCAAAACCCTGGTTTAACCACTGGTTTAAACCCTGGTTTAAACACTGGTTCAAACACAATGTTGCAAAGGTACTAGCTCGGTGTCAATCACATCATATCGCCGTCTTCATCACTGTCTTCAAAGTCGACCATGAGCAGGTCAGCAGCCTCCGTCAAGTGGTTTAACCCCGTCAGTTCTTCGAGGAAAGCCGTAGAGTTGCAAGCTTTTTCCAGCAAATCTGGACCATCAAGTGCATAAGCGTCCAGCACTTTGGCACTGCACGCAATGCACTTGTCAAACGCTTCGCCAGTGATTACCATCGTCTCAAACGCGTTCAGGAATCCGCGAAGTTGATGCGGGATGAACCCCATGGGAACATGGCCGTCCTCGGGCTTGTCCGCTGTCACATACTTGCCTTGAGGCGAGTGCAGCACAGCAACTACAAGTTCCACTGCAGTTGCGGCAGCTATTGGGGCAAGACCCGGTCGAGTCACTGTGCACATTTGATCCAATGTCCGGTCTTTCAACGAGTCACGGGGACTCACGATATCGTTGCAAAAGTAGCAGCCTAGCGATGGCTTCGTTGCTGCATCCTTGTAGCCGCTTTCAATGCACACACCGTGCCGCATCACCAAGTAGCTGTCGAACCCGAGTGCGGCGTTAAGAACGAGCTTCTTTTTCGAGGCAGCAATTACTGTTGGAAGCCATCGACTCTCCCGGGAATCCGTTCCTAGGAACACGACGTCGTGCGAATCAATCAAGTGCTCCAGCGTCTCAAGACCATTTTTCGCTTCTTCCATCAATTGCAAACTACTCAATGCGTGGCCCGCCATTGGGATTGTAAGATTCACGGCTTGCGAGTTGACCAGCGGAAAAATGCGCTTGAGCGCTTGAGCGGCACACTCGCCTTTGGGCTTCCCGACGTCTTGGAACTCGAATAAAGGCTGACGGACGGGATTGGAATGGCTCACTGTGGAATTGTCGACAAAGGTGATGTGGCGAAATCCCCATGAAAGTAGACATCTTGCGGTGTAACAACCAAGCGTTCCTGCTCCTAATAACAAGCACTTGGTCTGAGCAAGTAAGTCCAAGTCAAGTGACGGCAGCTGGCGCCATCTCATCAGCTTCAGGTTCAAATCCACTGACGTTTCCGCAAGTCGAATGGGATTCAAGATACCACTAAGCTCCATCGTTCGTGGGCCCAGTTTGCCGCGAACGTTGGCTTCCCAACCCACCACGCGTACCTCTTGCCGCAACCGACCATTTGCCATGAACGCCTGATCATTTCTGACTTCAAACACGACCGAGTTCTTCCACTCAAAGTCGTCCGGTACTTCCGTCAGATGATGGACGTGTTCACGGAAAGAAATGACTTTCAACGATTGCGAGCAACGATCCATCTTTCCAGCTGGAAGCGCAGTGAGCAGCGCCAAGAAATTGCGTAGAGGCCATCCGGGGTTTGTTTTCAGCGGACACGGATCGACGAAGCCAAAAAGCGTCTCAACCACGTCCTCGTTGCTACGATCACGTCTTCTCCAGCTCTGGACCGTCAAAACTCTCACCAGTTTCTCGCTCGTCGCGTTTTCAATCAGACGCTCCACGACGAAAAAAGGTGCAAAGTTGCCTTCGACTGCACCAGTCTCAGCGTTTACGCGACGTAGACTCAATAAAGCACGAAGGGCTTGAACTTGTGCGGTAGTGGACAAGACCGAGGACACCAATAATGGTGGAGCTCGATACTGGAAAGATGTTGGTGGGGCCACGGCTGGGAACCCAAACCAGTAGAGGAACGAATGGGTCTTGAGGTCCGCAAAAGTGATGAGCACGAAGCTGTTGAGGCGTTCTACTGCCAAGTTGTCATTGCCGTCATCAGTGCCGAGTATTAAATCTAAGATTCTCTCACCGGCATCCCGGAGGATTATGGTCTTGTCCAGTTTTTTGAAAGCCTGTCATAATTAATACCAGCGCACAACAGAGTTAGCAACAGTGTCTGTAGATGCTTTTTTGACCACGACAGCGACGTCACCTCGAGAGTGTTTGTATTGAACAGCACTCCAGGAGCTTGCCACTCATAACGAGCACGATCTGTGTCTCTACATAGCCACAGCGTGTTGTCATAAGTTATGAGAGTTCACAAGAAAATCTAGAGTTTTAAAAAAAAGCCCAAAACCACTTTCTTTTGGGCTCCGTCCGCACTCGAAAAAGCATTTTTGTCAACGGTGAACCGTGCTGGAACACTGATAGACCTCCCAGGGGTAAAGGATCCAGTAAGTTCCTATGTAGCAAGTATAAGGTAAGAGGTCCTTTAGACGAGTCCCACATGGGTCGACAAAATGTAAAGATCTTCGCTCACCTGCGCCTGGTCGTCGAGCTGGAACTTATCGAGTTTAAGTGACGTGAGTCGCTGCCAGAACGACACGTCGGGCGCGCTGTTCCACGGCTGAAACTTCAGGACTTGCCACTCGTGTGCGGTCGTCATATTTTATCAGACCGAGACAAGTCCACAAATTCTGCGTTTTCGACGAGCTTGCAATGCTAAAAAGCATCTTTTTGGTCAAGATTCAGTATAAATTCTGGATTGGAGTAGACGAGTCGTAAGACTGTTTTGACCGCATAGAGTCGGCTTATGACAATTTCAGTTCTGCCATCTCCGTGATAACGCAATGTTCGAGATCGCACGTACCTCGTTTTGTCGAATACCAGTCGTATGGTCGATTCCTTAAACAGATTCGCCTTATACGCTACTCCACACTCTTTCTGCTTTTCGGTCCTGTGCATCTCTCCTCGTTCCAAGCCTTTCTTTTTTCTCAAGCTGAGGATATCATGAACAGCTACTTTAACTTCAGAAACTCGCGCGAATACGCATCCTTCTGTCCTTCATGCTGGAGATCATCACAAATGTCTTGCAACGACATTCATGGTGAGGCTTTACAGCATACACACGGTGCAGACACAGGTTGCGAGCGTGCTACAATATACAATGAGCTCCGAAAGGACTGCGTGCTTGCTAGAACTGATTGATAAATCAAAGGAAAGTATGCGGCAACATTCTCCTAAACTGTACCTGCAGGGTAATACTGCAATGGAGATGACAATGACAAAGTTATGTATGTAAGTGGTTGTCCACTACTAGCACAGGGGGTTAGTAGATAGTGCTGCTGAAGTTGCAAACTAGAAGGCGCAACATCAATCGCACTTATACACACACCACACCCGTGTTGTCTTGTGTGGCTTATGATGCTTCTGCCCAAGGCAATGCTGCATTATCACTTACGAGTAACCCAGAGACGAAGCTCCGCCAATAATGGAATCACAACGCACTTCGTATCCCGAATTCTGCCGAATAAGGCGTTTCTTAACACGCGTTTCCACATACAACATAACGAACCCATTATCGAGTATTGAAAATCGAACGCCTGTTCATTCCCACTGTAAACAGAACGTGTCGGGGCTCCCCACGCTGCGGCGCTCTCTAGTACTAGTCCCACTGTATCCGCGAATGATTGTCACTTCGTCCTCGTCTGCAATGGCGCGCCGGCAACCTTGAAGCAACCGCCAGAACTGGCGTTTCTAAAATCTCCTCGAGCGTCGCCATTTCGAGCGGTGGTGAACCGGGACTGGTTGGACGTAGACCACGCGCTGACGAGGCTGACGGCGGTTGTTGTTCCCACCACAGCAGCAGCACGCAGTGAGCGCGCCGCAAAGGCAACAGGCGAGGTCGTCGCCCCCGCACGGGACGCAGATGGGGATGCACATACTGGAATTTCGGCTGCGGCGCTCGTGCTTTTGTCTTGTTTCTTTTGTGGGATGGCCCATCAACGGCCCGTGATTGAAATCAAGGCAGTTAGAAATCCAGTGGCACAAAGAGAAACGTCGTTTCTTTGTCCCGTTGCTGGCCACGCAGATCAGCATAGCGTGTGACACGAGGGCGCATTCCTTTTTCCTCTTGTAAAGAATAAAAGAATCAGCTGACAACAAAAGATCCTCCGAACTGTGATATTTAAGTTTGCTTCTTGGAGAGATGTCATCCATCTAGTACATGGTGCCGCGACCTGGCAATCGAACAAGTGAGCACGAACGCAAGGGAAGTAGGTCATTGATCGAATGCATTCAACGTCATAACTTTCTTCGAGTAGTGAAGGAACAATAACGTCCACCCGCGCTCAACCCGTTCGAGTTTCCATTCTGAATAAATCTCCTTTTTTACATCTTCACAAGCAAGAAAACTGGCGCGCAGTTACATTGAACAAAGGAGAGCGTTTGCTTTCCTAGCCCCCCGATTAATGTTGGGAAACAAACGACGTGGTAAATGTAGACGGCGGAATCAATCCGTCGGCCATAATGTATTCGACGCACAAATGCACGCGAGAATGAGGCGGCAGAGTCGAAAACACGTGGAAACGAGAGCCGCTGCAACAGTTGATAATCGCGATTGCCAGACCCTGGATTTTCGGACCATTTGGTCAAAAGACAGTACTGTCGATGTTGAAGGGTTCGTACTTAACAAGAGGAACGACGCCAGGTCAGAGCAATGGATTCCTTACGTGAGTGAGGATAGGGTCTCGAGCTCGTGGTCGTCGGATAACGCTTTTGAAGGGTATTCCGAAGGAGAAGACCAAAAGTCCGACATTGACCGGGTGCTGAAAGTCCTCCAGCCGTTGAGTCTCAATGCTCAGTATCGACTCCATCGACTCGGAGGGTTCGATTTGGCTCTGGCAGTGCCGAGCTTTGTCTACCAAGTTTGTCAAGCTGAAGACAAGTTACAGTGCAGTGGAGACGCTACTGTGGGTAGTACAGGCGCTTATCGACTTCCAAGGGTACATCCCAACTCCAGAGTAAATCCTTCCACGCGGCGTCCACCACCGTCCTACTACATTTAAGCCCTTATGAGTGAGGATGAATTCAAGATTCGTTGGTAATTCAAGCTATTCACCGACTAATACTTTGTTGGCGTCGCCTAATAAGCACGACTTGCGTAGTCTCTATTCTGACTCGATAGCTGACGCTGAACTCTTAGCGGTGCGCTCCCTTTGCTGAGTGTTTAGCTCGAGTCGTTGTTCAAGTACTGGAAGTTCCATCAGACTTTGTAGAATCTTGACTGTTTTGACTTGCAAGGGTATTCATTATACGGACTTTCACCGTGTTAGTCGAGATTATCGAATAACCTGATGGGTTGCTATGCTGTTCAATGCAGTTTTGTACCCGTGAAGAAACGGACGTGCGCGAGGCAACAACACTATTCGCATGAACTCACGCTGAGATGAAAGAGGAACTTTAGAACCAAGTCGCTGTGTATGCTGTATCGTGCTCACATGGACCTTTATCCTGTTTTCAGCATCACAACAGAACAAACGCAACATCTTGCACCGAATAAAGTGGCCAAACACGTTCCCCGTTGGTCTACATACAGGTTAAGCTCTAACTTTGCAGGCCGCATTGCGTGCGTTTCAGTCCGGCAAAAAAGCACGATACGCCGCGCCAGACAGACATGACTACGACCGCCCTTCTGTCGTCAGTGAGTTGTTCTTGCTTATCGAGCTTCTTCACTACACTTGATTGTAGTAGCCCCCGTTGTGATGCCCGTGGTGCGGTCCAGGCTGAACGACAACGGGGTTCACGTAGACAACCCGGTCATGTCTCGAGGATCGGCGACTGCGGCGGTCATGACGACGCTTGTCGTCTCGGCAGCAACAGCACAGAGCGGTCAGCGATCCGCAGAGGCAGCACGCGCAGTCGTCGTCGCAGCAGCAGCACATTGTTCAGTGGATGATGGTCAGGCAGTCGTCGCTTTGTTTCGAGACAAATGCTGAAATGTGAGGGAGTAGAGCAGTCCGGCGGACCACGAGTTTTGTGTTTATGCCGCGTATGCAACGTTTACACGATAAGAAAAGAGTCAGTTTTGAGCCGAAAGAGGAAGAAACGTACGCTCGCTCGAGAAATGTCAGTATAGTCCGCATCACTGCCATCTGTAAATATCCATGTGTGTGATTGGATTATGTCCTGATCTTTTCCTACCATCTGCAAATATCCATGTTTGTGATTGGATTATGTCCTGATCTTTTCCTACCATCTGTAAACATCCATGTTTGTGATTGGATTATGTCCTGATCTTTTCCAGACTGCTATTATGACAGCTTAAAAAAAGGATGTTGACTTGATTTAGCGTGGCCACGTCTCGTCGATCTGTCGTTCGATGGCGAATGACACGTTTTCTGCATTCTAAATATAAGCAGTAAACGATGACTCGATAGCTTTCTCTAGAGGTTGTGCGTGTGTTGTGAAATCCATGTGTTCTATCATCGTTCCTGCGCGTCAGAGCTGATCAATTCTTGTAGAAATCGAGCGCATCTCCCGCACGAAATGAAGTGTCAGCGAAGTGTTACGTGCTCATGCTTCGTGAACGATCGATTCGTCTACTTTTTTCTCGATGAGATCGTAAAGCACAGCATTTTGCCGCAATCAAGCGTTGAGGTTAATGAAGGGAACACTATGCTCCACTTACACAGGAGCACTCAAAGCATCCGTTTGGAAAACGCATTCGCCTACCCGTCAAGCTGTGAACGGACGAACTCTTGCTGATCCGCACACCAAGCTCGAGGATCCGTAAAGTTCGGACATAGTTTATCAGACGGACCATTTTGTATGATGAACCAAATGGTGTAGCTAAAACATGTTCGCCCAAAGGCAAGTTCAGGATTAATAAGCGCATGTGACATTACGATCCAGGACATTCTTTGCCGGACGCTGAACACTATAGATGCGTACAAAAATCTAAGTGTCTGCGCACCTATTCAGTGTGGTCGGTAGAAAACAAGGTTACCCCCACACTTTACATCCAACGGTAAGCCTAATCTATCTATCATACTTCGAATCCAGAGGCGACAAAGACGTGGACAGCAACGGCAGGTCATTGAACCACGGGCAAGAACCTCTCAACAATATAAATTCTCGGACACGCACTTTGATCGGAAAAGGGATGTTGTACATGTTGTATGTGAAAGTCATGTACCCCGTGCTTTCCAGCTGCATAGTTGATACTATAACTCTCTGTCACGGGTTATGCAGTTACACAAGAGCTCGCGCATCAAAGTCCTGGATTCTGATTCCTCCAATCGCTGGCAGCTCTAGCCGCACACTTGTCGTCGATCATATCAAACCTACCGGACAGCATACTTCGTGTGTACCACTAGTCTCGCGCAGACCAAACGTTCTCGAAGCCCAGTCAGTTCGGTAGTAGTATCAAAGCTTCGTTCGCCACCACCCGAGCGCTTACTTCCCTACTTCACGTCGCTAGTCTACCGAAGCAATGTCCGAGTCCAAGCCGCTGTGGGCGCCTGTCAAGTGGGCGCAGCGCAAAGAAGCGCTGTACGTCACGGTGGATCTACCGGATGTGAAGGACGAGACGGTGACGCTGAGCAACACGAACCTAACGTTTAAGTACGGATGCACGTCACTGTGTTTTCTGATGTGTGACTTTGGAAACGAATACGATATCAACCTTTTGTTTTTTGTCGATTGGGTTTTGGTGTATTCGTTTATAGAGGCACGAGTACCGGTCAGGAGTATGAAGTAACCCTGGATTTTTTCAAAGAAGTGGACGCCGAGTCCAAGGAGAGTATCTGGGCCAAGACGGACCGCAATCTGCACTTTTACATTGTGAAGAAGCACCAGGACGAGGAGTTTTGGCCGCGTTTGCTGGCGGACAAACACTTGGAGAAGACGAATGTCAAGGTGGACTGGAGCAAGTTTGTCGACGAGGACGAGGACGAGGGCCAGAGCGGCTTTGACATGAGTGCGCTCAATGGCGGGGGCGGCTTTGACATTAACCAGATGATGGCGGCCCAAAATGCCTCGGGCATGATGGGCGATGACGGCAGCGACAGTGACGACGAAGATATGCCGGATCTTGACCCGAACAACGAGCAGTAGATGGGCACTTGGTAGTAGTGGCTCACAATGACGAGTAAAAGAGAGAGAGGTTGGAGGGTAAACAGCGGGGTCTGTTTTCGTTCGTCATTTGCGCTGCTTTGTGCTGGAATGTGGAGGATTATTTGACGTGGGATCTTATTGGATTGGTGCGGACTTCTGAGCACAAGTAGTGCGTCATTATACGGTGTAGGTACGTTGGACCGGACAAGCTGTTGCTTGACTGTGACAAGAGTCGCGAACGACGTGGTTACTGGCGCTTTCGTCGGTGGTGCGAAACACCTGCTTCGAAGGTTTATGCGGTAGAAAAGGTCGCTTACGCCGCAATATACTGGATAGCGTTCGTGCAGGAGCAGCTTTAGCACGCCGATCCACTTCTCGCACCAAATTCAGTGAAGTACCCCGTACTCGACCATTTCATGCGATTCTTTAGTGCTAAACAACCTCGAGCAACTGTGTTGTAAAAGCCTCACCCACTCGGTCTCTGATGTGCACTACTTGATTCTAGTACAAGACAAAATACTACTTGGCCTGTAGTACAACAGCGTAACAATTTGCCTTTCATCACGTCCTCTGTTTATTGTATCACTTGTCGTAGTCAACTGGCAAACTCAAGCCCGAAAGAAACACAACAACCAGCAACAAACCACACGTCACTTAGTCTCCCAAGCAAGTATTCGCTCGATCTTTGCTGCTAATCAACCTCAGCCTCCCACCTCCTTGTCCTGCACCGTACGATCTTGCTCGTCCGCCAAGCAGGCAGACAGACACCGAAACACGACAACGTCCTCAACGCGTCCCCATCGCGTCGCTCATTTAAAACTCAAAACTCTCCGTCGGAGCCGCCACTGGCGCCTGCTTCTTCACCGGCACTCGTCGCACCACTTCAATCTCACGAGGTGCTGCTTCCACCTCGCGTGCAGCCACCACCTCCCCCTCACTCCCATCTACAACACCCATTTGCTCCATCTTGAGCCGTTGCTGCTCCAGAGCTGCGTGCTTTAGCGCAGCTTCACGACGGCGTTGGTGCTCTGCCTGCTGCTTGTGGATCATCTGACGCTTCACGTCGCCAACCAGAGACGACCGCGGCACAGCCCCAGCCCCCGCCTCCTCGCCACATTGATCGCTGCTATCAGCACCAGCCATCACCAAGCCAATCCCGTCCTGCTCGTGCGCATCGCTCTCGTCCACCCCACTGTCCTTCTGCTCCTGCTCCTGCTCGAGCTGCAGCTTCAACTTGACGGTCTTTTCGTGCTCTGCACGTCGCTGCGCGTGTTTCTCGCGCTTCCGACGTCGCTGCTGCTCCAGCACGTCCTCTTCTCGCTGCTGCAGCTCGAGCTCCTGCTCGCGCATCGCCTCTTCCTCCAGTCGCTTGCTCTGGATCAGATGCTGGTCCAGACCCGCCACTCTCTCGCGCTCTTCTTGACACTGCACGTCTTCTGCTGCTGCATGAACCGCTTCTTCCTGCTGCAACGCCAGCTGTCGACGCATTGCAGCATCTTGAGCAGCGGCGCTGCCGTCGGAGTCTGAGACCGAATCTGAGTCAGAGTCGGCGGTTTTTCGAATTGACCATAACGGGGCTTGTCCTTTTTCTGCACCATCTTCTTCTTTTTCTTCGTCTTCATCTTGTGGTAGTAATTGAACCGGCAACTCGTCTCGCTGCCCTTTCTGCTCTTGCTCTTGTTCCTGCTTTTTCATCCTCATCGTTGTCGTTGTCGTTGTCGTGTTTCGTCGACTCTCTGCCATGGACAACCTCCCGCCTCCTCCTCCTCTTCCAGAGTAATACTCGCTCTCATCTTGGCCTGTCATCGAGCGTGTATCCATCCCCGTACTATGTCGTTGGCCCATCCCTCGCCTTGGCACCGAAAAGTTTTGAAAATCCCGGATCGAGGGATTGCAATTCATGGCACTACTATTGCTGGTGGTAAGATTGCCATACAAAGTAGCAGGACCAGTGGTACCATTATTGTGGGGCATACTGGTCAAGAGACAGGACGACGACGATGACGACGACGACGCAGGCATCGACGCGCGCTGGAGAACCGGCTGCCCTGCGTTCAGGCGAAACGCCAGCACGAGCTTATCCACCCAATCATTCATCTCCATTTCCGTGCCAGCTGCAACGAGCAGACGACGCTCGGGCGCATTGATTGCCACGCGCCAGATGGTGGACGCACTGCTGCCAGTTTTCATACTGTCTGCAGGCATAACCTCCAACACGCCCTCGTCACAGCCCTGGAGACTTAATTCGCCCTTTAATTCGCCGTCTTCGAACGTAAAGTACTGGAGACGAGACGTCGTGAGCACAAAGTACCGCGGCTTCCAGTTCTTGCGACCAAAGGGACCAGAGCCCGACCCCTTTTTGAACAACACGCCCGTGCGCAAGATCTCGCTGTCCGTCATTATACTGGGGGCTGAGAAAAAGGAGGATATGGACGGTTGTTGCGCTTCGGGGGTGGGTGGTGGGGGTGGTGGTAGTAGTAGACCTGTTTTCTGTTTTCTGTTATTGTTGCCGGGCGCTCGCTCGCTCACTTGCTGCTGCTCTTTCTTGTTCTATGGGCGTACACGGCCTTGATCTGGTGGGTGTTTAAATGACGATAATGACGACGACGACTGCGGTCGCATCAAAGGCCGAAATTTAGACAGATAGACAGCCGGGTGGGTGGGTGGATAGTTGGCCAAAAACTAGATTTTTCGCATGGGAGTAAATAAATGAACGGAGGCCGCGTTCTGGTGATCGATTAAGTACGAAAATATAAAAAGAGAGAGAGAGAGAGAAGGGATACTTGAGAATGGATATTCCCGACAGGACGACGACGACGACGGTTACTGAGGTTTTTTGTTGTCATGTTGTTTCGATTGTTCGTGTTTGGGTCATTTTTCTTCTTGAGCTAAAATTTTCAATAGCCTGACTGTCGACGGGATTATTCCAGAAGCTGTCGAATGATCGAGCTTTTTTGGGTTGCTTTTTTTAAAACGTACATAGCGCAGCAACTCAGTCAAGACCTCAATACTACGAGTGGCGAAATGAGGTCGCCGCATTGTTGCCAAAAAGTACAAAAGAGCTGGTCGATCACGTGACTTGGTGAGATTCAGGTCGACTCTATCCTTCCCTATCGCCACTCGGTCATGCGCTTCAAAGCACCGCACTTCGTACATGCAGGTGTGTGTTTCGAATTCGTGTGGCCACACGTAGCTTTGCTGCACTCCCATTTGTCCGACTTGCACATTGCTGTGGCCGATACTGGGGGCGGCACACCGCGAGAGTGCACGGTACCCACTGGTTTCTTTGCAACTTCCTGCTTTTGGAGCTGTTCGAAAAACCTCTTGACATCAACGGGCGTCGCCTGTTCGGGTTCTTTTTCTTCCTGCTCGGTGATTGGTTCAAAAGCACTTTGTACTGACAACACATCGGCCTCCGAACTCTCTTGCGCTCGTGGTTTATCCCTCATCTGCTTGATCTTGTGACGCTTTTTCTCCTTCTTTGAGCGAAGTTTCCGCTCACTACTGCGACTGCAACTGCGGCTTCTCTTGTGTCGACTGCACTCGCTCTGCTGTCGGTCATGACTGCGTCGTTGACGACTTGAATTGCCACGATAAGGGCGCGTCAATTGCTCTCGGAACGTGCTGCGCCTTTGAGTTGTTTCCATTGAGGCGAAAATCCGTTTGACGGGAAAAAATCCAAACTCTCTGTCCTAGAGATATTGTCATAACGTGAAAGAAAGAAAGGATTTTTTGACCAAACTACGTGCATAAAAGTGGTCGCAAGACATTCTGTAAATGTCACACACTGGCGAGTCAAGAGTCAGAACACCGACGCTATGTGCAGTGTCAGGAGTCATAGTGCACGCACAAATATCAAGATGTTATGCGAATATCGCCGCAACATCACTACTGGTTTAAGCAAGTGACGAGTCATCTAAACACCCGCAACTTGTCAACCGCTAGTTGCTAGCACATTCAATTGCTCAAATCCCAGACAACACAAAGTCAAGTGTCCATTCATTTCTGCATCGTATATTAAGTCTACCACCACTTACAGCCACTTCCACTCGGGGCTTTCACGCGTGATGCCGTCCACAAAGTCGTCAAACGACACGCCCGCAGCTTTACACAATTTGCTCAGCTTCCGGATCTGCTGCTTGCTTAGCGGCCGCAACGTCTTGGGGTTCGTCAACTTCGTGCGCTTCATACTCACGTTGTGATTGCTGCCAACCTTCTTTTCCTCTTCAGGCTCTTCTTCGATCACTTTCCGTCCTCCACCCGCGCGGTACTCCTTCTCTTGAGCTTCGCCGATAATCGTCAACCGACCTGCCTCCACCAACCATTTCTCCGTACAAAGCGAGTTGTAAAACTCTTCACTATGAGAAATCATAATCACACCGCCAGCATATTGACGAATCCCGTCAGCCAAAGCACCAAGGGCAGCCCGATCCAAGTAATTCGTTGGCTCATCCAGCACGAGCAAATGCGGACGGTTCCACATTGCAGCAGCAATGACCAACTTGACCTTCTGACCACCCGATAGACCCCGGATATTTCCATGCGTCCCGAATTCAGCAGGTAAAGCAAAGTCATCCAAATGACGCTGAATCTCCTTGGTAGTCAACGGACGCAGGTCAAGCCCACCGGATAAAGTCGCTTGACGAATGTCTTCGGCTTCAGCAAGTGCACCTAGACCCATATCCTGGAGCTGTTCGAGTGTGAACCGCTTATTATGACGTTCAGACAGACCCACCATCTTGCACTCGTACTCGAGGGACCCCCTTTTGCCCTTAGTGCGAGACATGATCTTCTCCACTTGCCCTTGTTTCTGGCCATACAGATTCTTCTCCTCTTCGGACTGCTTCAAGTTGACGTGATCCCCAAGTTCACGATCCACGCCATTCTCGCCACTGAATCGCCATTGGAAGTACTCAACGGGACTGCTTTCCAAGTGCTTTTCCACGTGATGGAACGAGTGCTGAGCCACGTAAGCTACACGCACTGCATGGTGTTTCCAGAACGTGCCTGTGTCCGGTGACGTCTCTTGCACAAGCATCTTGATCAGAGTCGACTTGCCAGCTCCATTGACACCAATCACAGCAACACGAGAAGCGAGACACAACTTGACCGACACATCTTCGAGCTGAGGCTTCGTTGCCCCAGGGTACGAGTACGTCGCGTTCTCCAAAGTCAAGATCCGACGCGTCATCGAGTTGATCCCTTCAAGACGACCAGGTTCAGGTAAATTAAACACCATGTCAGACGATTTCAGCTCGTAGTAGTGCTTCGCTTCAGGGTGAATAGCTACGAACTGAGACAACGTCATCGGGTACAGCACCAGCTTCTTCGACTCGTAGTGGAAAATGTCCGTACAGACGTTATCCAGGAAACCAGTATCGTGTGACACGAGCAACACAGTCATCGTGTCGAGGGAATTGAGGTAGTCGACCAACCACTGCACCGCGTGGACGTCCAAGTGGTTCGTTGGCTCATCAAGCAGCAGCACGTCGGCATTGTACAGCATAGCACGAGCCAAAGCAAGTTTCATCCGCCACCCTCCAGACAAGGCATCAATCTCGCCGTCCAGCATCTTCTGAGTGAATCCAATGTCCGTCAACGTCTTTTCAACCGCAGCAGTTGTCTGATGCGCGAGTTCCGGGGCTTTGCACATGGACTCGAGCAAACTGCCCTGACTCTCCACAATGTCCTCATGCTGCACGTACACGGAGCGCAGAGTCTCCGGCAACCCTTCAATGGCACCCGTAGCCAGATTCCGCATCAAAGTCGTCTTGCCAACACCATTCTTACCAATGAGACCGTATCGGTGGCCACGGGTCAGACGAAGGCGTGCATTACGCAGCAAAATCTTGCCACCGTACGCGAGCGAGAAGTCGAGGTCACACACATCGTTCGGGTCGGTGGATTTCTCGCATTCTTCGCCCAGTCCACCACCAGCAGCACGCAGGGCATCACAAACGTACTCGGCGTCACTGTTGGTCATGTGGGGCATCAGATATGCCATGACAATGGTACGCCACTCGGATCCTCGGTTCTGAGTCGCCAGCTCCGTGCACACGTCCGTGACGTACTCGAGCGTGAAACTCGTCAAGCTACGGTGCATCAAATGGTCGAGTGTATCAACGAACGCAGTCAAGATATCGGATTCCAGCTTCCGACGAATCTCAATCGGGTCTTCGTCCATTGCTTCGCCGTCGCCTGCAGCGTGCACGAGATGAGCTCGAGCTTCTTTCGCAGCTTCCACCACCTCGGCGTCAATGAGGCGGTCGATCGCAGTATCCAGCTGAGGCAACAGCAGAGGCACAAATTGCATCACGTCCGATGGACGCACCACGAGACGACACATGCTGTCAATGATCTTGGATGCCTTGCGCTTGAGCGACGAGCTGTGGATACTCGTGTCCCGTAACGCTTTGTGCAACAGCGGCGCAATCAGCGATAGCGTCGGTGCGTCCACGTTCGCGACAAAAGTAGTCGCGAGTAAGCTGTCAATAGCCTTCATGGTCTCTTCTGGACGAGCAATGACACCTACAAGTGTAGGCACGAGCGGCACAACGTCGTCGTTGCTGATCTTGGAGCACACGGCAATGAGCGCCTCAATAGACGCGGCTTGCACTTGCTTCTTCGTGTCCCACACATAAGCAGTCACGATCGGCATGATCTCGGGAAGCCAGCCAGACACCTCTTCACTTGCAGTCTCACTGAGCTCTTTGAGCAGTTTCAAAGCGGCAACTTTGCTCTGCCATTGACGCAGCTCCAGTGCCTTGTAAATCTGCTTGAGCACCGAGTGGATCGCCAATGGGTTCACCTTCTGGGCAATCCACTGGGCCAGCGTCACGGCCACGTGCTTGACCGCGTGCTCCGAGTCCGCATGGCGTTGCATGAGGACCGTCAGCTGCTCGACCAGCACTGGCTCCATGGCCACCGAGAGCTTCTCGCGCTTACACAGCGCGACGAGCGCAAGGAGCGCGCCTTCACGAGCACTCGTGGGCTTGGCCACGAGCAACTTCTTGAGCTCTTCGAGCACGTGAATAGCAGCAGGACTGCCGAGTCCAGTGAGCTCCAGAGCTACACTGAGGTCAATAGCAGCAGCGTTGCGCTCGCTCTTGGACGAGAAAGCAGCACCGAGACGCGCGAGGACCGCGTCGAGCGTCGTCTTGACTGCATCAATGTCTTCTAGAGCTTGAAAGGCTGCAAGCTGCTCTTCCGTGGCGAGCTCACGGAGCTCGTCCGAGTCGTCAGAGGCGGAAGACACGGACGTGTCGGAGCGAGGCGGGGAGAGCTGCTTGGTGACGGACGGAAGCGGAGTGGACGACTTGGACGAGACGAACGGAAGCGATGGCGACGCCGAAACACTCGGCGCTTGTTGCTGCTGCTGCTCGAGCACGGAAGCTGCTGGGGCGGAGGTCAAGGCGGACGCCAGCACGGCGTCGGCAGCGGCTTTACGAACGCGCTGTCCCTTGCCCATAGTCAGTTCAAGTGAAGGGGAGCGAGTGGGAGGGACGAGCGAGTGGTGATGGCCGCGGTGCCAATTGGAGAATGAGACAAGAACGACGAGGCCCCGCAGCCAGCCAAAAGCTGAAGTGTCGCGCCTGTTTATGTCCTGCTTTTGTAACGGCCAGGCGACGACGGCCTCGGAACGACCGGGCACGTTGGACGGAAGCGGAGTATATGAGGCAGTTGAGATGGGCACGTTCTGGTCGATGAGAGGTTTGGAGGATAAAGCGAGCCGGTGATTGGCGGATTCGACGTCGGCGTGCGCACGTCGACGAGCTGACTTGATGGCTGGTTGGACAGAACGAGTCGCGGGTAGGGGAATATCGCGTGCGTTTCGAACTGATCGATACAGATGTGGGAGGGCGGAGACAGACGAGACGGGACGATGCGGATGATGATACACGTGGCCGATTTTATCTCATCTTTACTGGATTAAATAAAATCCTGTCCGTGTGCGTGTGCGACGTTTGTCCAGGAATAGACCGTGGGAGCGTCCATTCGCTCCATAGAAATGCGTTTCTTTTCCTTTTTCTATCACTCCCCATCGAACGCTTGTTGTTGTTCCCCACTGAAGGTACACAGCACCCTCGTTGCTAAATGTCGAGCTTTTGTTTGTAAAAGGGCTGTAGCCATGCAAACATGCTGCAGTTTGTATGCTGATACATAACTGATTAAAGTCTGCCAAAAGGCGTGTTTCTGCTCCGACTAGAGAGCCATAGGGTCACCCGGTGGTGCTGACCGGTCTAATGTCCGTCCGTCCACTTGTCTCGATGTCGTAACATCTGAACTGCTGTCGCATGGTTTTGTTTCGTAACGTAGTCAAACTTAGCAGCTGGTAGGCAATCCAACGTCTGCTTTACTCTGCTGCACCTAGACTCGCATGAACAGGCCCCGCTTTTGCAACAGGAATGACGTGTACAAGTCAATGGAATAGCAGAGCAATACGTCTAGTCCTCTACCGCTCCTTGCATTCTCTAGCAGCAGTCATCTATACAACAAATGACGGCAACTGATGTTTATCTGTCGAACTTGTGTACTATGGCGCCGCATCGGTCAGAGCAATCGCTAGTTGATGACAATGTGTTGGATATCTACTTCATTAAATCACTTTGGCATACAAGGCTAGTTGTAATCAGGAAAAGTCAAAGCAACTTGTCGAATCCATATCAACCGCTGCTTCAGCAAGATGAGGCTATGCTTCTGTGTTTCAATGTACCAGTCAGTTCGCAACACACTCCATTGTACAAACAGCAGGATTCGACACACTTATCGTTGCGTGTTCATCAGATGTCTGTATCATCTCGTTGATGGCTCAACTTTCCATTCGTCAATGTCTCGAAGAGTTAAAGCCAAGAGAATAGTTTGCTCTCGCCCCAGCACTGACGTTCCGATCATCCTGATAGAGGATCGTCACCTCTTTGAGGAAGGAAGTACAAACTGCAGTAGCATTTATATGGCTGGCATACACAACGGATGTCGTTCATTGAACTGAGTTTAAACAACACAGCATTGTCTCTTGACCTCGTAATCACACTCGCCTCTCCACCTCGTTTTTAGTGCAATGCTGAAGTAAATGAAAGGTGGTGGTGGATCGATTGGACGGTTCTCCTTTTCGAGCAGCGAGATTTAGGCAATGCAGCAGGTGTCCATCGTGATGATCTTGCGTACAAGAAAGTCAAAGCACGTATTGACACTCTCTGGCTTCTTGCTTATATGTTCTCCGGGTTTCTCATAAACCTACAACTCTAGCTCATCCAGCGCGCGAGATTCCGGAAACAACCAATGCTGGCGATCATATCACGCTCATATCCTTTCTCACCTGTTGATCCCAGAGCGGTTTTTAGCATTAGAGCATTTGTATGAACTGGACGAGCTTCTTGCGTAAACACAGCTTATGCGTATTGAAATAGCGTCTTGCAGGTACCATCGGTTGCTCTACGACACATTGATTTAGCGTTCGCTATGCGTCATTTGTTGTAGCAGTATGTTCTGATCAACTCTTTTCGGATCGCACGACGAACTGTCTTTATCGTAGTGTGACCTCAACTCGACAATTAGTTTTGCTTTGCATTTGCCAGCTAAGCAATACTCATGTAAATAGCACTTCTTGCAAGTTACACAATGTCGAACAAGGGAGTACCATTGCGCGTCTTCGAAAGCTTGATGCTCACTGATCGATTGATTGACTTTGTAAACAACGATCGAGTGCACAAGTATTCACGTGAAGTCTGTTTGTACGATAAAAAGAATCATGATTTGATTGATCGATGAACCTTCACGACTTATGACAAAGCTAACTTTCTAAACATGCACCTCACGCTATGGTACGCGATGCATTCCACTCCCAACACGCAAGTACTCTTCACACAGGACTAAACTAGAACCTGACATGTTTGCTCGTAATACACAGCGCTCGCCTTACCGTCAGCTGCCGAGCCTCTATTCTTCAACAATCACAGCACGGCCTCACACGAGCGACTGACTCCAGTAAAACATGAGGGCGTCCTCCCGTAGCATAATTACATTGTGTTGGTACTTGGGCAGCGAATGCACTGCCTGTGAGTCGCAGCCCAGCTCGTCCACAAACTGAGACGTGATCTCCTCACGCTCTTCATCAGACAAGCAGACGTCTCGCAACGGGTGGAAAACCACCTGAGTTTGAACATCATCGTTTGCTTCGCTGTATAGTCCAAGCTGAATGAAGCAAACGAAATACGATAAAGACAGTGAGCACCACAGTCCATTTCCATACAGCTTGTACAGCTTGACGTACCATCCGCTGGAAACGGTCGAAGGCAGGTAATCCGAGCTTCTGCTCGTGTGCGTTTGTGTACATCCGAGCCAGTATGTAAAACACTTGGTCTTCGCCGCACAAAGCCTCCGCATCACCATTTTCACCGAAATGAGCAAACTCACCAAGCACCTGGGACTCGCCCTTATCATACTGGTCCAAGTTGATACCCATACTAGTCATTTCGTTAAAAGCAGATGTGCCGATCACACCTCCGAAAGACGAACTTATGATTTCTTGTCGCCGACTGGGAACCGAATCGACCTCGGTTGCAATATCCTTGCTCAAAAACAGCTTGTCTGAGCTGCTACCCATCATCTCCATTTGGTTGTGGAAGGCATTGCTCTCGAATAAATTACCGCTTACCGGCGTATGTCCAACGTCTTGCCGATTGTCCCCGGGCATAATTCCATCGGTCACCACTTTATTCATGTACGGAGAGATCGTCATAGACGGTCGCTGCGTGGATGCTGTTGCATACGCTGCTAGTGTCTTTGGCGATGCGTCCCCTGGCTTGGACGTAATGTTGACTATATTCTGTTCCATGTCAAGTGACGTCGTATCGGCTGCAACACTGTTCCCGTTGAAGCTAGTCTTGATGCTAGAAGTCGAAGGCACAGCACTCGAACGCATGCTATGGTCGCCCAAGTGCTGGTAAGCTGCGTACCCACGCTGCTGCATCGGGTGCTGCTGGTCCATAAGTGTTCCTTCCATTTCAGAGCGATACATCACATTGCCATTGTCCCCACCATCAGGCGCAAACACGCACTGCGGACTGTGCGAAAGAGCAGGACCTGCTGCTAACATGTCGATATCATTGAGTCGCCGGCAATGTAGGCAACGGTAGATTGGCCGTGCAGTATTCATCGATCCGTCTGGATACATCTCAAAGCCACCAAGCGACCACTCTACAGCTCCTGGACTGGCGTCTGGACCAGACCCCGGCGTCTGTGCAGGTGAATTTTGCTGATGTTGCAACGACGACGGCTGCATGAGAGATCCTGCGCTCGCCAGAGGATGCTGCATCAAGTGACTGCTCCAAGACAAGGCCGCTGCGGATTGCGGCAACGGATGGTGCATCGTGCCGCACGCCATGGCCACGCTGCCTGTGGCCACATACTTGCGAGCCCGTTGCGGGTGCGTCTCTACAATCCCGCTGCCTCCACCCATCTCGTACCCTTCTGTCCCACTTCCACGATACAAAGCTGAAGTACACGACGGCGTCGAGCCCGCGACGCTTCTCGGCGACGCTCTCGAGCCATACACTCTCGACAGCGCAGCTGCTTGTGCACTCAATTTCCGCTTGTTCCGCTTCGACCGCACAGCAATCACAGCTGTCCGCGTTGGTGCAATGTCCTGAAACATCGAGCTACTGTCCTGTCGCTCGGGGCCAATTTCCAGCAGAAACGACTGCCCCTGATGGTTCTTCGACACGTCGTCGATCCGGAACGAGATCGAAACGTGGCCCCGCGTCATGTTGGGCCGCATATCGGGAAACAGCCGCAAAATCCCTTGATTTGCCACCACATTCCCGCTCTCGTACAAGAGCCGGACGTCCAGCGGCACCACACGGTCTTCTAACGTTGCACCGGGAGCAGGCAAGAGCGTCAACGCCACGAGCATGCACTTCTCCCGTCCTCCTTCGTCTTTGAACCACACGTCTGGAGGCTGCGCCGTCACTTGGAGCTTCTCCTTCACGACAATCACTGGCGCTGAGTAGACCGACTCGATTGGTACCGACTCGGTACTTCCAACCTCGAGACAAAAGTGACGACCGTCACAAGTGGCAGTAAACGTGCGTAACCGCATGGTGAGCACAGCGAGGCCTGTAGTGGGGTCAATCTGCGCGTTCGACGTGACGTACAGCGCTGCGTCGCGGTCGTCCACGACGTCGTACGTGTCGTGGAACCGCAGAATCACTTGCAAGTTCTTGCGGACGCTAGGTCGATAAAGACACGGAGCAAAGATGGTTAGAAAAAAGTAATAGAAATGGATGAAAAATACCGTTTCTGTGGGGTGAGGTGTTTCATCACACCAGTGACGAAAACCCGAGGGGTACGAATACCGGTACGTTTTTGTTTACGACGCCGGTTCCGATGGCCGGTAAAAAGGGTACTGCGTAAAACGTACCCCAGGAGTTTGCCCGGATGCTGGTCGTCATCGACGAGTTTGACCGTGGCGCGGAAACTCACGTTCTGGTATACGTAAGTAGGCGCTTGTTCGGCAAACACGAGACTCTGTGAAACGATGGAACGTGTTAGTTACCCTTTCGGTGCGACAAGTTGCTTTTTCCTTTCCGACGGAAAAGGAAAGGGAAACGAAGAGACTGCACTTACCTGCGGCATTGCACCTTGATTGGTTGGTTGGGTTGACTTTAGCGTATAAAGGACCGACGACACCCGTACCCTTCTCGTCGCGCCTCCTACCCCCTCTCTATCTCTTGCTGCTGTCGGTGCAACAGTGGTGGCTCTCCTCGTTCTCTAGCGCCGGTCGGTCGGTCGGTCGGTTATCGTCGTCGTCGAGTCAAACGACCACGCCACGACCCAAATGCACTCAACGCAAAAGTGGAGTCACGGCCACGTCTATGGGCCGGAGGCTGACAGGAAGAGGGGGCCGCGTGAGCGAGCGAGGGAGTGCTGAGGCCGAAAAGCAGCCGCAACGGCCCGTACTTGAGTTTACTATGCCACGAAAGAAGAAATGCAGTCAGTTGCCACATGGCGGGGGCTAGGGTCTCGAATGCGTACCAGCGCTTATTACCAGCAGTTGAGCAATTACGGTAAAAATAGACGCAAATAGATGCGCGGCCCAGATGGCCACGCTTTTGGTGCAACGCATGCCTTCTTGGTCGTCTGTGCTCGTAACTTTAGTCCCTTTATTGGTCAAATGTGACGCGGGTAGGGCTATCCGAGGCAGACAAAAGCTATAGTGGGATTTTGGTGCTTGCCATTTGAGTCACCGGTCGCGTATTTGCGCTGTTGATGCGAATTGTTATTGTAATTCGCATACCCCTACGATTAGTAATGAGCTACCTCCAAGCGCGAGCGACAGTTGTATACACCACACCTTTGTGTATTTTCTTTTCCGTACAGCGCCACATTGGAAGATGTATACATCAAGCGACAGACTAGTCAGTAGAGCATAGCAGTCCGTCACAAATGCGACATGACGTGTGAAGTGTCAACAGACAGCAAGAACGCAAAGCTCTTTCCATAAGTATGCGACGGTCTCGCACGATCGTAGAAAGCAGCTGCTCGCCCATTTGTGCCGCAATGACATCTGGTAGCGCTGACGCGACTGAACGGAACGTGGTACAATTTAGTGCTGGGCATGCTAGTGCGGCGAACAGATATAATGCGTGACATGCAACATCAAAGCTTGCAAAGCATGCTCGTCTTTTAAGTGGGTGGTCGGACACTGCTCCTGTGAGCGGATCGCACTCCTCATTGTAGCTGCAGTTCCTTTGTAGTGCAGTGTACGTACGTCGACATGGGGCGACATGTATGTCGAAGTGTGACCGACTAACGACGGAGTTTGTCAGTCCATTTGACCAACACTATTACCACGTAGTAACGGGTGCAAAGCTGACCGAAGACTACGGTGATAGTGAGCTGTAGAAGGGAAGTTTTAGGCAGATCCAGACGAAGAGTGGTTTGAGCTTAGTTACCTTAGTGTGAACAACTATAGTATGAGCAATTAACGTGTAGTTTGAGATGGAAGATAGCAATTGGCGTATGAGGATTGACACCGATGATAAGGTATCTACACAAAGCAACAAACGCTGGTGAGCGTTCGAGGCAGTTTCAGTCATAGAGGCATTCGAGGACTTTTCAGTCATAAAGGCATTCGCAACCTTTCCAATACACCTGACATCGTGATCAATGCAGAGATTATATTTGCTCGCTCTATTCAAGTCTATATTCAAAATATTGCTAGCCTTACCGAAGAAACAATACCACCTCGCCTCATTCGTAATTTGTCAAAACTTTTAACTAGCGACAAAGATGGCACCACCAATATTGTCAGTTCATTTGCCTGTCGGTGGAGATGCATAACCGCATTCTTTTACCGTTTTCTTTATTATTATCACTACCGGCAAGGTCAAAGGTGATGTAAAATTTTGGATAATTTTGGCCAAACTAATCAGCTGGGTTGACATAACGGTATTAAAAATATACCATTATGTCAACTCAGCTGATCATTTTTCGAAATATCTTGCGACTCGTCTCATTAGTAGAGCGATCAGTCTTGCTTCTCCTACATCGTGCCTCATGTTTCTCCTCGCGCTGCGGTATGTAATCCATTTTTTCTTTTTGATAAGCAAGCAAAATTTTGGTAAAAACTATTATTGTAGATTTTCTGATCTTCGGTCAGGAGTACCTTTGGACCGCCTACTTCGATATTCTCGATCGTGACTTTGCTATTTAACGTAAATACTTCGAGGAATAAAATGATGATGTTTTCAACGTCTCATAGCCACGTATTTCTGTCAGTATATTCATGTTCTCGGTTGTAGTCATTTGAAATTATTCTATCGGTACACCTTTTCCTACATGGATCACACGTTTTCGGTATACGATGTATTTATCGTGTTTTTCTTGCTTTAATCGTAATCTTGTACTTCTACTATCTGTTTGATCAAAAAATGTAATTTACCGAAGCTTTGGCTTTCACTCGTGATAACCATCTCATCCCATCTTGAACACGATTTACGAAACTATGCAAAGAACTATCTACGGCATTGCATATATATCATATCGTGACGCGATCTATGTAAATTTCGTGAGATTACCGTCTTTTTTGCTCCTTATTATACCAAGGACTTCGCAAACGCAAGGCACGGTGATTAATTTTTCACTGATCAATAATAATCTGTAGAACATCCTTCCTTTTAATTTGCTTTCACTTCTTACCCCAGCGTTTATCAGCCATTCTACCGGCGGGTAACACCAAGACATAATTTTAATATCATGCTATCATGTCTGCCACCTTCCAACGACGGAACGTATTTTCGGGGCTGAAGATTATTCACCAATTGCCAAGATGCATTAACATCGATTCTTCTATCAGCGCTGGTTCTGAGGCCATTGTCACTATTTTTTTGTATTTCTCCTCACCTAAGGACTACTTTAAACGTAGTACGATTGCAACAACCTTAATAAGTCCGCTGAAAAAATCACTATATTTAATCACCAATCTCGATTTGAAAAATGGACAACCAGCACTTTCCAAAAAAGCGGGGGTACGTGGATGGCGCAATCAATTCATGTAGAACGTTGTATGCAATTTGAGGAATGAAACGAATTGTTAAACGCAATTGCTGCCATAGGCAAGAAGTCATTCCAATTAGAGAACGAATGGACGCACCTTGTATTATTTCGTCGAGGACGCGGTTGACGCGCTCCGTCCGGCGATCATAATCTGGATGGTCAAAAGCCAACATGTTCAGATGAGTGTCAAGCGAGGGACAATACTTGATTTATTTATCGCGACAGTATCGATTTCACTCATGGGTTGCGCGGTCGGCTCCATATCGGGTCAACGCGATAACGCATCTGAGACGACAAAAATCTTCCGAGATCGTATTTGATCCACATTTATCAGGGTTTGATCCTAATTTTCACGGAGTGTTTTGCTTCTTGAAAACCAACAATCACCCCGTCACTCTTTGCGACAGATGTGGACTATTTTAGGCCGTGCGTAATGACGCATGGGCTGGAGACATGATGAAGGGTTTTCGTGCAATTAGACTAACTCTAAATTTACCCACAGCATATTCATGACAATGAGTTCTTTTTAATGCACTCGGTAGTTGCGTTCAACGTGTTGCAGTTGACTATACAGACAACAGACGATGTGCTTAGAGCCATCACTACCATATTTCATTGACGCACAGCCGATTACACCTTTTCTTGCGCCACAGACCTTATAAATAATTGTTTTTGATATTTTATCACTCGTAAGAGGGCGATTACAACTAGCTCCGCTTCATGCCTTCAAATGAACGCTGACAGTCGGCGCATCATGGCCATTTCTCGTTCTCTTCCGACAAATGATACAGATGGTAATTTACCCCGGCGAAGTTGCGCGATTACTTGTGAAAGTACGTCGCTGGACGAAGAAACTTCCTAATTCATTTAGCATTGACTAACACTGGCCAGTCGGTGATCATCTCAATGTCTCTGGATCGGGTCGTGCGCCGTTCCTTCCGATGACGCACCTAATAAAATATATGATACGTGCTGCGAATGTATAATTATTGAGGCTGGCTATTAACTTGCTCTTGCGTTAAAGTGTAACAATCTTGCGCATGTGGATTCGATATGCTTCCACATTATTCTTATTTTACGTTCGAAGCTTGGCTACGAACGAGTACATCGTCTAAGTAACCCGTTGTGAACTGTTTTGGTCTCAACATATTTGTAACACATCTGTTGAATTGAACAGGGGTGTTACCATATCGTTGTGGTATAATTATTTATTGACTGATCATTCTACATTGGTTGCTCAGCGCTTAATTTAGAACATGTCGTCTACGCTTAAGAATCTGACAGAATCTGACAGAATCTGTCTATCATATCCATGAAAAAAAGGCTGGTTCTCTTATCCATTTCCTTATGACGAAGTTCTTTTTTATTATCGGCTTCTTAGCTGGTACCTCTGCAGCATTTAGTTTGTAGAATACGCACTCCATCCGCCATTCTCTTGCGGCCTTTCGAAAATAGAAGTTCAGAGAACTACGTGTGAAGGTTTAGTCTCTCACATGCCCGCTGGTAGGCGATCGATGAAGTGTTTGTCGATCTCTACTAATGATTTCCGAAGCAGTGATAAATATTTCATTGCGTAGTATCCGTAGCCTGGTTGGAGCTCGATCTCATATCGAGTGTCTTATCCTTAGTTAGCTCGCATGGCAACGATTTAGGGGGCATGTATCTAAATTAGATTGATTTAAATCTTATACGAAGGATTCAAATGGCGCTAATCCCAAGATAAAGATGTGTGAAGTTCAATCCGATTACTAACATCAAGTGTACTCTCGTTTATAAATGAGCTGCTGGTATCCCAGTCATTATCTGCAATTACTACTGACAACCAAATATCGATGACGTGATCGTCTTCTGCAACGATTGCGCATATCTTCCTGACCATCCACTGCGCAGATCGCGCAGGTACCGTTTCGGTTTTTGTGTGGGCAATTGGCTGATCTCCAAAGTTACTTTTTTTGAGGCGCAATCGGATCCAGTGTATAAGCTCATAATTACACTTCATTCGATATTACAAGGACGTTCAATGTCTCATTTATACCCTATATCTTATCTCCGCAGTCTGTTGGGTACGTATAACCTTAGCAGTAATGTCTTACAGAATTTCTTCTCAAATACTAGGGGATTCATTCCTCAACGTCTTCTATCTGAAGTTGCGCTACCAAAGCTAGCTCCTCTGGTAATTAGGGCCATTTCTGTCCAAATTCTTCATACGGGTAATTGATTTGTTCTTTCTTGGATGATACATCGATGTGCATGTATCCATGATTCAGTCCACGGAGCTTATTCAAGTGTTAAATCTTCGGCGCTACATGTTTCTGCGCATATTCTCCAGTGAATCTCTACACAGTGCTATTTTTGGTCGCACTAAGCCCACATGCAGTCGTACTAGCAATCGATCCACAATTGAGGCCATCTCGCACACTTGGAGAGCGTTCAAACGGTTGTGAACACTTCAAGACGTTCAACAGATCGCCATCTGATGAAACCGTGGCAGGCTTCAAGACGTATTGATGATGACATCCAATAGATGGGTCATATTCTCCGCGTCATGGTAAACCAAGGATGGCATCATACTTATCATCCGATTCTATTACAATGAATCGTCAGGATAGTGAGCGCCATTAGGCGTGTAACTGATTTTTACTACATGTTTCTTACGGTTATGGATACGCCGTTGCAAGACGCACATTCATCCTCGTTGGATTGATATCGCTCTCAGCAAAGTAAAGATCGCGATACTCTATCTAATGGTATCGAATAGAGCTGTACGACGCCCCACAGCCAACAAGGGCTCGAAGCGACATATCTTTTGTCACTTCAACCTTCAAGGTGACTATGGATTTCCTATCACCGATGTCAGTAACACACAGGGAATGCGTGTACAAAGAAATTCACGCCAAGAGACCTGCAAATTCTCTTGAATTCACTGTATCTGTAGCAGAAGGATGCTCCGACCCTACTGCCTCCGGCCGTTCTTGACGATCGGCATCTCTTTCGCACTTTTTCAGCGGCGCCGGATCCACTTCTTTGGCTCTTCTTGGGCAATTGATGGTCAGATCAAACTGTATTACTTGGTACTACTTTCGAGGCGCTACATTCGTAAGCGTAAGGACCTGTCTTTTGACAGTTATTACATCTCTAAAACTATTGGATCTAGAAGATACCTATCTCTTTCCCTGTCACAGAGGTCTATGGGTTCCGAACCTCAGACCTCTGACATTTTGGTTGACGATAAGAACCTGTAATATTATGAACTTGTTTCGAGATATTTACTCCTGTTCTGGAACCGAAGTTGCTTCTACCAGCGTATCGAGTTCCGGGCGAAAAATGTGGATTATATCGAGACCATCAACAGGACCATGCATGAAACATTAATCAACGCGTGGTCCTGGACCATGTTGGCCGTAGATCTACTCTCGAAGCGTCGTATGTGCTGGGCGTAAGCATTCACACCACGCTTATATGCTTCAGCTACGAGATCTCGGGCTAAGACCTGAACTCATTCTCTGGCGGCTCAAAGGTTCGTTTGAGCCGAGTCATGAAAGTTTCAGCGGCCTATAGACAGATAGATCGTACAGCTTGAGCATTAAAGACCAAGTTTTAGCCCGCCATGCCATAATATATTGGCCAAATAAAACTTGCCGATGCTCAGCTCAGGTGTGAAGACACCTTATGGTATTGTCCAACTTGGCAAAAAATCATATCAGGGAGCCCTCCTCGACTCATGTGTATATGTATATTGACTCTTTAAAGGGTCGGGTCTAAGCGTTGCCGTCGTCCCAGGGACAGCGACGGTGAAATGATGTTGTCTTAGTAGTTCAGAATGCTGAGCACCTAGTTCTCTCAACAGTCATGCCTGTCGAGAGCCTTGTTAGTATATCATTGATTTTTCTTTTCTGCGTCAAGCTCATCGAAAATGATTCGACGATAGTGACATGTTGATCGTCTCTGTTGAGAGAGTCCAACATGAAGCTTATTGCATGGGGACCAAATCTTGAGGCCGTTTTGTTTAACCACTCTCCATTCGATGTCACTAAAATACGCGTAGTCTTCACGCATGGCGTGGGAGATTTGATCATCATCACTAGCATCCAACATGTTCATGTTGGCTGTTCAGATCACAGTCGTTGACGAGCCACAAAGTGCCACCAGGTGTGACGGGGCACCCTGTACCTAAATTGATAATGACTTTGGTAACTTGCTCTGACACATTTCAATTGGTACTTCAAATTTTCACGTAAGCGTACGTGCAGAAGCAGTTAAGTTTACTAAGTCATAGACTTGGTAAAAGGGAAATGTAGAACTGAGTTTAGCATAATTAAGTTCTCCTAATAAGTATGTCTGTTTGTATAATCAATCATAGCTAAGCACAAATTTGAATTTTAGTGCTCTGCTAGCCACCCGCTGCGTGCATCCTTTACTGTTTGGACTGATAGAATGGCCCATATCAGTCAATAAGCAGATGCTTTCGAACATTACGGATTAAGCTAAAATTCGAGATTATTATCAGTCCTTGAGATGATATTCTAGTTAGCCAGTTTTGTGATTGTTACATCATCATGTAATTCGTTACATTTGAAGTTGACATGACTCGAATAGTCTCTGCACATGCTCGATTGTGCCTTCTTGTGTCGTATCTAGAGCTTGTACAGCTACAAGGATTATCCAATTGTTTCGTAAAGAAAAGTACAGCGCGATTGGACACGGTTTTTGTAGCTTGTGAGTCGATAGAATCGACAGGCTCTTTTCAGAGTGACTGCTGACCGGGAAGAATTTGCTTTGGGCGACCACAAAAGCGCTACATCACTACTTTTATCATCTCGTACAAGATGGTCGAGAATTTATCTGCTCATGGACAGGATCACTTCCCTTGGTGTCCGTAGTCCAGGTAGATCGGGACATCGCTTGGATAGTGGGGTCGAGACGCAGAAGCAAGGACTAGCCCCAGTCAAGAATGCGGGCCCCTACTATTGTAACCTCAAAACATAGCCGCACTATTGATCGGAGCTCAACTTTCACCCACGAGTCACACGGCGGCCTTGAAGTATTATATGTGCCATTCCTCTCCTCCGCTCAAAAAATGTGTGTGCTTCGTGAAGATGTCGACTTTCTAGCGGACTCTTTATCTACCGTTTAGTGTTGCGTCGTTGAGCGGGTGACTGCGAGCGCTCAACGCATGGACGAAGGCGGTGGAGCTAAATAGTTAGAGCAATCAGTTATTCAAGAACCTTTGTACCAGAAAGAAGCACGCGGGGTTGAAATTTTAAGCTGGTCACGTGAATGTCGGCAGCCTAGCGAGGCTTTCGCTTTAACCAATGGTCCTGTCACGTATTTTATAGCGAATCCTTCACACTCTTGCTGTCAACGCAGCTCGAGCATCGCCAAACACGTCTTTTCGCAAACAGCTTGTTCGGTACGGTCTCGTCGCTCGTCTTCTAAATAGGGCAGAGAGCAGGACGAGGTCCAACTATTTTACTCTTCAAAATCCTCAATCACTTCACCGGTTTCTTTCTCCTTTGATGAACTGGGCATCCTCGCTCAGGGGCACGATGCATGCACACATCAGATGGCAAAACTAGCCGTGCAAGTCAAGTCCGTTCATGATGTATGGATAAATGATCTGCGTGGATCGAGCACATTCTACCAGAGTGTGTATTGCTAGTACAAACTTAGCTTGAGCGGGATCTGAAACAACGGTTAAGGTGTGAGATAAGTCAGGTACTTTCATCCCACTACTCCGTCATGTTCTGTTGCTCTGTAGACGTATGTGAGCAAGCGCAAAAATTCGAAAGGTGACGTGCCGTCCTGCTGGGACCGCGCACGCGGAACGTAGTACGTGCTGTGTCTACCAATGAAGTGGTTGTGGCTGTGATGCCGGGTGCGAACATTCCTTCGGACGTCACTTGACGTAGGTTTACCACACGCGGTTACATCAACTGCAGTTCCATTGATTTTTCACTGTCTGGACAGTACATTCGTATAGAGTGATCGAAGCTCATCTGCCGACGATCGGAACAAGTCGAATGTCGGCAGAAGTGTTTAGTTGCTCAATCAAACTCGACCAGAGATGGACGTTCAAGGCGAAAGAGCTATAGAGAATCGATACGAGATTTGGATGATGGAACGAATAGGTATTCCGTCTTTGATCTACGACCAGAGCAAAGAAGTCGACGTCGTTGTATTCGTGCAAATAGACCCTGGAAGTATCCTCTACAAGCGTACGAACTCTGCCTCTTTTTCTATCGTTTAACGCCACTTCTCTTCCGGCCACATGCTGTGTCTGACTATACGCATACGCCTCGACGTAACCGCGTTATTGCTTGCTGTGACGTCTTTACGACAATGTCGCGACACAGCAACGGTACCTCCAGTCAAGCAAAAAAGAAAAGGGCTGCATGGGTAGAAGAAACCTGCGGAGTAAAATGAGTGGCAGCTGCCTGCCGCTGCACAACTTCTGCAACGTGACTTCGCGATCGCAAGACGCCAACCTATCCAATGATAGTTTGCCATCCACGACATGTCTCGCTTGTCACGTCAGTACGCAAGAGTGCTAGCGCCATCGTACTATCTCAAGCTCGGTATTTTTGTGGTGTATCGAGTAGACGACGTTCATCGCCAAACTTACATATGCTCTACGGTCGTGCCTTAAAGCACGACGAAGGTTCATACAAACATGCGTTTGACAAACACACGGACACCATTGAAGGAGAGACGAGATCTGAGACAACAGCCTGTCACAACTGGACGCTGTAGGTCATAAACATGCCTTCTTCTCCAGCATTTAGCACGTTTAAGTGTTAGTTCGCACCGAGGCAGGTTAGAGGTTGCTCAAAACGAATGCTCACCAGGCTCTTCTTACCTGTCGATAAGCCGGCGACTGGTCCGGTGTCTTAGTTTGGCAGACTACACCCGAGCTCCGGCCGTACGAGGACCTCACCTATTAAATGCATTGTCCATAGAGAGCCGCGTCGTGCGATTGTGTCAAACATGCGAGATGGTATGGCAATGCAGAAGGCGCGTCGTCCTCTCGCACCAGCTGATCCACTGGCTCGGAACGTTCGTTCGTCAAGGACCAAAGTGTTTGGACCCGCGTGACGAGTTTTCTTCCATTCCACAATTTGCAGCGAAGGGTCCACTTCCAGTCCAGTCTCTTCCGCTCACATGCTCCCGCCCGTCAAGCTGCTACTCACTGCGGCAGTCGCGCTTCTTGTACTTGGCGATGCAGTTGCCATGACTGCGGCGACCACGACGACTTCGAACGCCTTTCTGCGTGATGCCGTCGATACCAGCACACCTGAAGATACTCGGTCCCTGAGATTGCAGGAATCGGACCCTGTGGAGTTCCACCCCGACGAAGAGAGGGGGACGTCGACCCTTACTTCGTGGATCAGCAGCTTGGGGTCGGCTGGCCGGAGTTCATCGATCATGAAATCGACGGCCGCGAAAGTGGAAGCAATGTCGCGAAAAAGACAAGAATGGGTGTTGAAGAAGCGGATGGCGGCGGAGGCAAAGATGGAGGCAAAGGCGGAGAAAAAGGCGGAGGCGGCGGCGAAGGAAGTGGCGGATGCGAAGGTTGCGTTATTTGGTCAAAAAGGGCCTGCAACGTGGGAGAATATTGAAACATGGTTTCGAGGGGCCTTACAACAACGAACATCTTCCCTTGATGAGTTCATTATACGGAATGCAGGGGAATCTTTTACCGGTTTTGATGATTTCAGAAAGCTGCTACGACGGGCTGGCGTGAACAATGACGATCTGATAGAGAACATTGAAGGGAAAGTACGATCATGGAGGAGTAGAAATCTAAATTGAAGTGTTCCGGTTGAGATATACCGCCCTGCCTATTAGCCCATGAACTTTCTTGCTTGCTATAAATAAAAAACGTTCTGCACCCATTTTCCCCACTTTTGTGCATTCATCGAGTAGAGCCCCCTGCTGATCTCTTACATACGCGCACGCGATACCTTTGTCATGATCCGGGTGTATCAAAATGAGTCTTTTGCTGTCCTAAGCTGCTCTACAAGTCATGAGGACAATGGCCTTGACATCAACAAGCATGAATCTTACAGTCTGTAAACATGGATACGGGGTACAGGAAGTCACGGGTAATTCTTCATCAGTGTGGCCAATAAAGCACCCGTCGCTGCTAATGTCGCAGTATTAACAGGACACTCATTGCCGCAAGTTCAGCTCGGTCACACACTCTCTTAGCTCGAGTCAAGGTCCAATAAAATGCAGGCGGTCCAGCATACCGGTCCAGCTTATTACTGTAGTTACAAACGATAAAATACACGTACTAAAGACTTGTACGACTGGTGTTGCTAGTATTCTATGGATCATAATACGTCCGCGTTCGCTGCGATTGAGTAAGAAGCTAAAGTCGTTGGCTTAAGTAGCAGAGCTGTAAATTAGTAGGTGCCATAAGTGCTGCGTGTTCGGGACACTTTCGACACGCCCCATACTTCGGAGCACCATGTCGGTTACTCTCCTTTCTTTCGCAGGCTGCGCTGCTTTCGTGGCTCATGCAGTGAAAAAGTTCTTCCCCGTTCGCCTTGGCACCTTACTGAGATACACTGTTCGAGGGTAGAAAGCAGATAATTAATGGCTCTACGGAAGTCCTTTTTGCTCGATCGTTGTGTATTCATTGTCCAACCTATTGAATGGCGACAGCACACGGTCTAGATGCTGTGATCGCGGTCGTCTATGCGTGTAGCCTAATTCTACTTGGATGAGGGAAGTACGTTGTGTCGTGCCACCGTCGTAAGCGCTATCAAGTGAACAGCCACGAAGGGTTCGTGTAGGCATCCATGACTAAATAGTCAGCCGATACTGTGGCTGTGAGGATCCGGAATGAAAGCTGCATAGATAAAATCAACGAAGTAGATAGAAGAAAGCCTTTAACGAGTACAGGGTAGGGAGATTTGATTGCTAGGGCTTTGATTGCAAGCCAGCTAGTAGTGATTGTGCGCAAGGTGGATGATGAGCTTTTTAAATCGTACTTTTCTGTCTGTCTGGGAGTTTAAAATAGGGCGATCAAAAAGGCCCCATTAAATCACGAAAATAAAAATGCCTCATTAAATCACGAAAATAAAAATGCTCGAGATGGTGAGAAAATAGAAGAAGAAAAATTGAAAGGCCCTATTTAATCACGAAACTAAAAAATGCCCCAGATCATCAGAAATTTAAATAAAAATCCCAACGTCCTTGTATACTTCGAGTTAACCTGGTACGCATATAACGACATGATGCTTTGATGAATGACTTAGCCTATTTATTGTCATCGTTCACACGCAATGTGCTGATGCGTCTGCCTTTCTTTACCTATTGAACTCTCCACGTCCAGCGTACTGTCCATAAGTTTAAAATTATGAACAGCACCAACTGATCTCTGCAATGGAGCTGAAGTGTTGCCATCAGCACTGGTAAAGCCTGCAAATTAGTAAAATGAGAGTCAACTAGATAGAATGGATTCATGATAGTCGATTTAATAGTTACATTTCGCTCTATGTTGCCCCAGCTATAACAGCATACGGGAAACACAACAAAGGAATACTAACACCACCAACACTAACAGCAGTATAAAAAGGTCAGTAGCAGCAGCAAAATTAACCGCTACATCAGAACCAACAACAGCAACAGCAGCAACGACAACAACAATAACAATGACATCAGCAGCACCAGTATTAGCACTACCACTAGCAGAAGCAGCAGTAAAGAAAGAAACAGGTACATCACAAAAGGATACAGCTACAAAGGCTACAGCTGGAAGTGGTAGCAGTAAGAACGACAAGAGCAACTGAAACAAAATTAACGATAGTTGTAATTTTAATTTTAAAATAACAAGAAAAATAATTGAAGAAACGAAAGAAAGTAATACAATCGATAATACAACGACATCACCACTGATTGTCGACGTTTACGGTCACGGGTGGCGATACAAAGGTGCGTGTACATGTTCTCTGTGCCGTCCGCGCCCACAACTGGTGGCTGGGGGACGCAGCACGCCTGCGGAAACCCCCCCCCCGTCGTAGCTTCACTTACGGGGTGCGCGACCCCGTAAGTGAAGCTACGACGGGTGCGCGACCCCGTAAGTGAAGCTACGACGGGGGGGGGAGGGTTTCCGCAGGCGTGCTGCAGCCGTAAAATGGAAAATGGACAAGACCAAAGGTTCGTTTTTTCGTGTGTACCACGTAAACGTGAGTAAACAAGGACGAGGGGCATTTTTCTTCTAATTATTTGAGATACTTATATTTTCGTGATTTAGTGGGACATTTTTCATTTTCCCTCTAAATAATGCTAGGAGTACCACAAACTTCGTGCTAAGTGCGATTTAGTCTGTCACCTTTTGCGTACGTAGACAACGTCAGGGGAACCTTCCGCGTCGCACTTAGTGCGATGCTGAGTGTCATCAATTGTGTCCATGTGCAACACTTGGTGTACCTTACAGTAGGTATCCGACCTGGTCAACCCGGTGTTTGACCAGGCTGGTCTGGGTGACGGATCGGGGGTACACCCGGTCCATGACCTATTGCTTCCCCAAATAAAGCATATTGTTGCCTTATGTAACGGGGTGAATCGTTACATAACAATTTATAAGAAATTGTTAATAGAATATAACTATAAGAGTTATATTCTCAGAATATTGTCATAAGGACAAATATTCTGTAGCACTTACGAATAGTTCCTAATTGGTTGATATAGGCCATTATATCAACCAACAAAGACGCGCCACGACAGATGCACGCAATAAGTGGTGAGCAGATAGTTGCACATTTGTACTTAGACATAGTTAGATGAAGATAAATAGTGATTTATTGCAGACATTAACTATGAAAAATACAGTTCTACTTTTTACTTTAACCAAGTACTCGCTTCTTCTTACCGTCTTCCTCTGCACGTACGAGTGTACGTGAAGTTACGAGGCACCGCCTTATTCTGTCATCAGAATATGTAGCTTGTACTGTCACAAGTACAAGCTTCAGGTTGCCCCAAATACACCTGGTAGCACTTCGTAGTCCGTCCAAGGACCGCGTTCACATCCAACATGAATATGTTGGATGATGAAGATGACCAAAGCTTCCACGCTACGCGTGACGGCTACTCCCATTTGAGCGATGTCGAATGGGATGCGGTTGAACGAATGGGTTCAACCATGGGCATCCATACTGTTAGCGTCATGCTAGAGACTCTCAATAGAGATGCCCAACATGCTACTATCGCCAAGTTCATTCAAAATGAACTTGACGCTGAACGCGAGAAAGTAGCCTTGCTTCAACAACAAGGCTCTCAACAAGCAGAGTTGTTGAGATAACAGGGTGCTCAACAGTTTGAACTGTTGAGAAAGCAGCAGCAGGCTGCTGCTGGCGGGTCGATGCACTCGCGTCGACCCGAGACCTTGAAGATTGACATCTCCAAGTACAGGGGAGTCAAAGAGGACTCCCTCTTGAGATGGTTCGTCGAATTGGATGACGCCATAAGGGCGCGTCGCATCGACGACGGGGATATGCAAGTTGCATTTGCCCAGTCAAATCTGGCAGGACGTGCCAAGACTTGGGCACTGGGGCTCAAGTTGCACGACCCATATGCTTTTGGGTCGTTGGAAGCCTTCAAGTCGCGGCTCAGACAAACGTTTGAACCGCCTAGAGCTGAGTTCAGAGCTCGAACCGAACTCTTGAAGCTCAAGCAGGGTAAGCGTGATGTGCACGCTTACGCGCAACATATACGACATCTCACGAGTTGTATAAGTTCCAATCCGGTGGATGAACACACGTTGGTTTCGGTGTTCATGCAGGGTCTTGCGGATGGTCCCGTCAAGACTCACCTGTTCCGGCTTGAACTAGATTCACTAGAACAAGCCATTTCCATTGCGGAGCAGGAAGACTTCAGTCTGAGACAGGCTCGCGCCAGCTCGACATCATATCGTCAACCGAGACGATATGACAACGGAGGTCCAGAGCCGATGGAACTCTGTTATGTAGAGAGCGAGAAGGCTCGCTCTACAGGCTACAAGAAGTTGCAGAGATGCAACAGATGTCAAAAGACAGGACACTACGCTTACGAGTGTAGTGCCCCTCGTCCAGTGTCTCGCGACACTGGGCGTAGTGACCGTCCACCCATGAGAAAGGGGCAGGGACGAGGGTCCGCTGTTGGTGCAAAGACGCAACAACGGGATGGACCGTCAAAAAACGGACAGGATCAGTAGGTGCGGAGCACCCAACTGGTCCATCAACGTCAAGAGAATTTGTAGGCCTCTTGATGAAGGTTGCTCCCAACACACAAACGTTGTGCGTTGCTGCTCTAGGTAATGAGGTCTCACTCATTACCTTGAAACTCGAAGTGACGAATAAGTTGTCCCTTCGAGCTCTAGTCGATTGTGGGGCGTCCAACAATTTTGTGCGACGCCAATCGCTAGAAGATGGTCACTTTAAGTTCAGTGAATGTGACACACCTCCTACGAGGATGACGGTACGTCTTGCGACAGGCGCATCCGTAACCGTCATGAAGCGTATAGTGAAGATCCACTATCCGCTAGAAGATACCCAATATGACGATAACTTTATCGTATTGGATTTGGATGACAAATTTGATGTCATCCTTGGAATACCGTGGCTCAGAAAGTACGAACCACGAGTAAACTGGCAACATCGAACAGTAACGATGCCTGCCGCTTGTTCATCAGATGGCCATCCGATGAACGTTTTGGAGCGTCCACAAGCGTGTGGATGTACTACGAGTGAGTGCGATGGCCTCACTTGTGGTACGGTCGTTAGTACGACTGCACAAAACCTTAGTGTACCAAACGGTTACACTTCGGAGCAAAGTTCCGGCGGCTGTGAGGAAACACAGGCTGCGCCGAAGGTCCACCACTCGAATAAGTCGGGTGGACTGGGACAAAGATGTATCCCTAGCGGGGAACATCTAGAAGAGAAACAATCGATCGCTCAGGTTAAGCGAAACGATAATCCTAGATCGACTGGAGAGTCTTTCGTAGAGGATCTCGCTGTGGTTGCGCAACCCCAGCTAGAGGAAGTAAAGGGAATAAGTCCCAAGATTACAAATACGTCGGAAATAAGTTCCCCGAAACCCGCGGGAATAAGTCCCCGGGAAGCCGAAGGAATAAGTCCTTCGAGGCCTGAGGGAATAAGTCCCCAGGAAATGACAGAGACATTGAATGTCATAGTCAATAACGGATCAAGTGTAGGCGCTTATACACTTGATCTGATTGCGCCTCCGAAGCTGACTTCGGAGATCACTCAGTTGCCAACGCTCGAACATAAAAGGTTCTTGCGTGATCTGCGTAGTGGCAAAGTCAAGCAGATCTGCGTACTCGTCGCTGACGACGAGTGCGTAACCGACATAGGGTCAGCAACAGTGTTTACTGAGAACGAGAGAGTTCTCAGTAGTTCATCTATGGACGAGAGTGTCCTAGATGAAAAGACACGAATTGAGCGATATGAGTCCCAATCATGGGAATCGCTCAAGGAAAATCCTCTCTATGAAGATTTGGTTGAATTCAAGGATGTATTCCCTGAAACTGTTCCGTGCGAATTACCGAAGGATAAAGGTATTCGACACGAGGTCGAGCTTAAACCAGGCTCGAAGTACTGTGTCATGAAGCAGTGGCCACTGCCTCGTGAACAAGTACTTGCGATCGAAAAGTTCTTTGCCGATCGTTTAGCTGCGGGCCATGTGAGGGAATCAACTTCCCCACATAGCTCTCCGACCTTCTGTGTGCGAAAAGCAACAGGAGGGTGGCGGATAGTGCACGCGTTCAACAAAGTGAACGCTGCAACGGTACCGGCTCAGACGCCGATACCGAGGAAGGACGTAATCATTGATGGTATGTCAAAGAGTACCATCTTTTCGTCCATGGATTTGATGGATGGCTTCTATCAAATCCTTATGCGGGAACGGGATATACCCTATACCGCAGTTAGCACGCCTAGCGGCATGCTCTGGGAATGGCTTGTAATGCCACAAGGGCTTAGTAATGCCCCTGCCACGTTCAACAGATGTGTATAACATCTGTTGAGACCAGTACGAGAATTCGCGCCGAGTTAATTCGATGACGTATTCATCCGTAGTCGAGCTATGGATGGAAAGTCGGACGTTGAGGTTCACAAGTACCACGTCCGACAGGTTCTTACAATCATGCGAAAGCATCAATTGTATGCAAACCTCAAGAAGTGTATATTTGCAGCAAGCAAAAGACCACTTCTCGGGTGCATCGTTGGTAAGAACGGAGTACGTCCTGATCCCGAAAAGATCAAGGCGATCACCGACTGACCTGTGCCGGTTGATGTCAAAGGTCTTCGAAAATTCCTTGGGCTAGCGGCGTATTTGCATAAGTGTTCACGCAATTACGCCGAGATGACTGTGCACCTCTCTCGTTTGTTGAAAAAGAACGAGAGGTGGTTTTGGAACGCTGAATGTCAGCGCTCCTTTGATGGCATCAAGCAGAGCTTGATACAATCCCCAGTCCTAGCAATAGCCGATCAAGACAGGCCATTTCATGTGGTCTGTGATGCCAGCGATTTCGCAATCGGCTGTGCATTAATGCAGTACGATCTTGAAGGCGTTGAACGCGTCGTCTGCTATCAGTCGCGTCAGCTGCAACCAGCTGAGCGGAACTATCCAGTGCATGACAAGGAACTCCTTGCCATGAAGTATGCACTCGCGAAGTTCAGAGTCTATCTATTAAAAGATAGACCCTTCATTGTTTACACTGACCATGCGTCATTACGCACGGCAGTGAACAGCCCGCACCTTCCACAACGAATGGCGCGGTGGTTGTCATTCTTTGCAGAATACAACTTTACGGTCGAGTACAAACCAGGACGACTTAATGTCGTCGCTGATGCACTCTCACGTCGTCCCGACTTTGAACCAGTCGTGAAACCCAACAGTGAGACAGTCACTGTTGCGGTTATGACGTCCTCAGTTCCATCTACAACGTTGTATGATGATGTGAGGCGGGCATACGCCCAAGATGGTGAGATTGTGAAGTTGTTGACACATCTCTCCCAACCATCTCGCGAATCGTTGAAACGATTGTCGCCTGCGTATCGATCTGCATCAGATCGATACACTACTCGTAACGGTTTACTGTATTATACAGCCGTTTCTGGTGACACACCACGTGTTGTCATTTCAGATGATACTGATCTGCGTTTGCGGATCATGTTCGAGTATCACGATGCTCCTATAGGAGGACATCGTGGCCGAGAGAAAACATATCTCACGGTGAGTCGAGACTTTTAATGACCCCGCCAGTATCAGTTTGTGCGAAAGTACATTCGCGCATGCGAAGTCTGTCAACAGGTGAAGTCAAGTCCTTCACTGCGTGCACCTTTACAGCCTCTACCGGTTTCGGCTGAGTGCTGGGAATCCATCTCAATGAATTTCGTCTTCGTGTTACCCAAAGACGCACGCGGGAATACGGGTATTCTCGTATTTGTTGACAGATTCAGCAAAATGGTACACCTCGTGGCTGTACCAGAGACAATCACGGCAAGTGGCTGTGCTTGTGTCTTTATTGACACCATCTTCCGACTTCATGGGTTGCCCCGTGAACTCGTATCAGGCAGAGATCCACGATTCACTGCTGATTTCTGGCGTTCCGTGTTCAAATCACTCGGAACGCGCTTGAAGATGTCGACATCTGATCATCCAGAGTCAGATGGTCAGACGGAACGAGCCAATCGTGTCCTTGAAGAGATACTTCGAGGATACGTACACTCCTTTAAGAGTTGGAGTGAGTTTTTGCCAATGGTAGAGTTTGCCATTAACAACTCGGTGCATGCGTCCACGACACATACACCGTTTTACGTGAATGGCTTGCGCAATCCGCGTGTACCCACCTTACTAGAGTGTAACTCTGGTTTAAGGGGGGGAGGGACTCGCGCGAGCAAAAACCGAATTGGTTCACGCTCATCACGCTCTGACGAAGAAGTCATTGCGTTTGATGCCGATATCGATAACATCGATATCGAAGAAGATGATGCCAGTGAGAGCGCGGAAGCCCTCACTGAAGAAAAGGTTGATGTCGCTGCAGTGCACTCACATCGCACTGAAGCTAACGAGTCATCAGATGAGTTCATACTGGCTCGTGAAACGGTAGTTCGTTTTGTGCAAGACTCCATCGCCGAAGCGGTGGATAAGCAAAAGCAAAACGCTGACAAGAATGGAAGGGCAAACACTCTTGAATTTAATAAAGGTGACTTAGTCCTACTGTCTACGGTTAATCTACCAAAACATGTAGTGACTAACTTGGGTAGCAGTAAACTACTACCCAAGTACATTGGCCCATTTCGTGTATTGCACCGCCTAGGCAATGCATACACGATCGAGTTACCACGTAAGATGCGAACGCATCCCACGTTTTACGTTGGTCGGCTTAAGCCGTACCATCAGTACGCTGCTTCTTCCGATGAAGAACGCCCTTGCGCTCAAGCATCTCGCAGAGAGCCTTGTGCTCCCGATGGTGGGCATCAACAAGGGTCTGAAGAGCAGTTATCTCAGCCCGAGACCGATCAACAATCCCACGAGCTACCCTTAGCTCGTCACGAAGAGATGTCAGAGATCTCTCGTTCTCAAGCTGAGCAAAGGCAAACTCAGCTCGATGCTTCGAGGCAGTGTCCACCATCTGGAGACGCCTATTCCGCTCATGCTCGAGATCGTCGCGTAACCCTTGCGTTACGCGATCAAAGAAGCTCTCGGGAACACACCGATCCACATGATCGTGTGGAGAGCGTCTTTCCTCCTCCTCCACCTCCATTAGAGGACTCTCGCGGTGGCCAGCGCTATCTAGTAGAGCAGCTGTTGAACCACCGCGACGTGAACGGACGTCGGACGAGTTACCTCGTCCGGTGGCGCGGCTATCCCCCGTCCTGGGATTCTTGGGAGCCCCGCTCCCAATTGATGGTTGACGTACTGGGTCTGGTCGAGCAGTACGACGCGGCACATCCTGTGCCGCAGAAGGACCGCCGGAGAAAGTCTTCCCGGCACGGTCGTAAAGGGATTTCAGGTTGTCAATCCCTTCGTACATCTCAGTAGAGACACGTACGCGCCACCACGGGCTGGTAAGGAGGTAAGCCTCCTTAGGTGCTCGTGCAGAGTTGTTCACACAACATGGGCACGAGTCTCCCCAAGAGAGGCAGGGTAATCCTTTCTCCCTTGACAGACGATGCAGCTTATAGCGTGCACCTGTCGGGGTTCGCTTTTCAAACTTATCACGAGCTTTGATAAGTTTGTCGTTCCAAGCGTCACGACCTACATCCTCAAGGTTATGGATGTAGGCGTCCCACGCCTGAAGCAGTAAGGGACCATCACGCTTGTGATTCCCACTGTACCATCGATGTTTAAAGAAAGCATCGATGAAGAATTCATGTTCAGCGCGATAGTTTTTCGCGCTGGGGTCAAGGTGATGGATCCTTGACGAATCGAACAACCGTGTTCGATAACGATCACTCGTCGTCGCCGACAAGTGACCCATGACGGATTTGGGAGGCATCCATGTCTTCTTCGCAGGAGCGAGACGCAACACATTGCGGTCCCGCTCTTCCTGCGATGTGCCGACAGAAGTACTGGCACCTCGTTGCGAAGTGGTGTCCATAGGAGAACCGACACCACTGTTAGCGCCCGAGTCTCGCGACCTCGAGCGCCTTCGCTTCGGCGATGGTTCATCTGATTCATCAGATGAACCAAAGATGCTGCGACGCAAAGCATCGTTCATGCCACGCTTGGCAGGCGGCTTGGATTCGATCGCCGTCGATACGGATCCGTCTTCCGTATCAGGAGAGTACGAGACACCGAGCTCATACTCTGTGAAGACATGAGTGTCTTCATGACCAGCGCCTGCATCACCAAGTGACACAGGCTGGGTCACTTCAGCAACCGATGAGACATCAGTTGCTGTGGTTTCTGCTTCGGCGTCCGCACAGAGACGTGCGGACGCGCTCTCGGCGGCCTTGCTCGCGCACCGCATGGGCTTGTTAACCATGCGATGAATTGTTGGAAAGTGGACTCGGACCAACAAGTGCAAACCCTGTCCCAAATGATTTGGGACGAGTATCCATTTAGTCAATCAGTCACTTAAGTGACCGATGGTTAAGGGGGGATGATGTAACGGGGTGAATCGTTACATAACAATTTATAAGAAATTGTTAATAGAATATAACTATAAGAGTTATATTCTCAGAATATTGTCATAAGGACAATATTCTGTAGCACTTCCAAGTAGTTCCTAATTGGTTGATATAGGCCATTATATCAACCAACGAAGACGCGCCACGACAGACGCACGCAATGAGTGGTGAGCAGATAACTGATTTACACATTTGTATTTAGACATAGTTAGATGAAGATAAATAGTGATTTATTGCAGACATTAACTATTATAAATACAGTTCTACTTTTTACTCTAACCGAGTACTCGCTTCTTCTTACCGTCTTCCTCTGCACGTACGAGTGTACGTGAAGTTACGAGGCACCGCCTTATTCTGTCATCAGAATAAGTAGCTTGTACTGTCACCAGTACAAGCTTCAGGGTGCCCCGTTACACCTTACCAATCAGTCGAACGCTTACTTTTCTATCACTTTTTGAACTATACAGTAAGCTCTGTATCGAATTTCCCAATTTTTTTTACTACTTCAAGGTGTGAAAATGGATCGTTAAAGCTCTTTTGCTAGCAAGTTTCGTGACATAATTTCAATGAATTGCTAAAAAAAGCATGTAATGGATTGTGAGCCAAAGCAGACAGAAACTTTTTGTCGCTCGCTTTTGCCGACGGAAACTGGACAGCCAGCATAAAGTGACCGCTGCAGGCACCAGTGGAGATGAAAAGATATGTTGATGTTCAATACACTTTATCATTTTATACAACAAAACACTATGTCATCAAATCCAGACAAGTGCGCTGATCACAAATTTGCGGCGGAGTTACGTAAGAGTCGATAGCTATAAGTGGGACCAGATCATGGGTAAAATGTGATTTATAGGCGTCAGGAAAATGATAACACATCGAAAAAGTAATGCGTGCAATTTTGTTTCGGAGCAATTTCAATGAGCTCTGCATCAACCTGCTGACTTTGGGATGCTTATGTAATTATGATATAGACTGTAGACAAACCGCTAAGTGTGACAAACTGCTGCGCCAATTCTCGTGCGATTTGTAAGGCGTATTTAAAAGGGCTGGCATTTCTTTGATGCTTTTACCTGTAAACGATGTCTCTCGCACGTCCCATTCGTGACTCACCTCACCCGTCACGATGTACACTTGTGCGTAACTAAACTTCATGATCCGGTTGCGCTACTTTTAACTGCTGCGCTAACGGTGATCGATCACTCAGATTATTTACTGATCTCTGGAATGTTTACGAAGGAATATACCATTTGTCAGCTTGATTGGTCACACACAATTTTCCTGATAACAAATGTGCAGCTAAAACTCGATAGTATGTAATGTGGTACACGTATTATAAATGGGCCAGGGCGACCCAATCGATCCTCTTGGTTCGGCTGGTCTGGGTCACGGGTCGGTGCATGATCCGTACCATTAGACCCGGGTCCGAGCCTTGCATTTAACGTCGTACCAAGTGCAATGGAGCATTTAGCGTTTTGCAAGTCCGAAGTGTGAGGCTTCAAATGAATGAGCGCAAGGTACGCTAATGTAAATACTTGATCGGCTGTATTGGTTGTACCAAATGGAACCCGCCAGATCTTGCTCCCAATCTTGCTAAAATATATATATATTTTTCCTTAGGTGATCGCAACGCCAAAGTTGTGATGCATCTCACAATCTGACATATTCCTATATTCGAATTCGAAACGCCTTGCTGGTGCTCAAAATAGGCCTATTTTCAGGGTGATATTGAAGGCACTTTTAAACAATCGCAATTTTCATCTGATTTATCTGTATGAGCTGATACACATTTTAAACGAAGTGCATTTAATTTTGCATCTTGTTAACTTTTACTTGACAATTTGTTGCACTTCCTTATCGATTGTTGGGCTCCTCGTCTACGTTGTACCTCCTTAATCTTTGCGTCAATTCTATGTCTTAAGTAGAATAGCAAACTCGGACCTGTTTGTATGTCAAGTAATTCTTCTGAAGCTTTGGTAATACGGTCATTTGCCAATTTTTCATATTGTGCGCCTCGCTCGATCTAATTGTACTTCCTTAAATTATTCAAAAACCCTGTCTGTCGCCCCTGATGCCCCTTCGATAATGGCGCGTTGTTGATGCGTCAAAATTTCCCAATGGTTTCCCTTAACGACCGTACAGTCAATAAAGCTGTATCTGGGCATTGCTGTGCTGTTGCAGCTGGTGCTATGATGCTCAGAGTCTTTAGTGATGAGTTTGCGACAGCAGGAAATTGGAGTCGAAAAATTGGAATGCTGAAAAAAGATGGCCGGTTACCTCCCGTCGCTAGTAACTCTTTCAGATACAGAATGCGGCGGGTATAGATGCTTGACTATTGCAGTGCCCGTTTCTCTAACAGCATCGAACGATGCTGCCGATTCTTAAGCGGCAAGTTGTGGACGGGTAAGAACCATAATACATCAAATTTGCAGTGACTTCTTCTACATCCTAAGTTCTTGTAAATATTTGACGGAGCTTTGCAGCTATTTAATCAGTAAAGCAAAACTAGTGCCAGATCACAAGAAATTTTGTCTGTGCACGCCGGATCAGCGACTACTCTCAAGAGAGAAAATAGTTCTTGTGCTTTTCTTCAATACCCGATTGGAGCAGAGAGCTCTAGAACCTCGAGAGCAGAGAGCTCTTGAACCTCGAGAGCAGTAAAACTGAGGTTTTATAGGTTCTTTATTTTTGCAGCATCAGTGCTCCTGCTTTAATTGAAAATGGCTTAGCTACATGCATTGATTGAAAGGAGGACATTGAAAATTGGAAGCGTAGGAGAGTTAGCAAGACCACATTTGGATGTCCGCATTAGTAAGGTCAAAATAACCTTTAAGTACCGTCTTCAGAAACCTTCCATAGATGTACCCATATTTTTTCTTAGTCTCAGTAATATTTCGGGTTGGGTATGCCTAGGCGAATAAAGGCCTCGGTCAATGAACGAGATTATATACATTTCATGCAGAGTATTAGAGCCTGAATTTACGTACAAAATGCTCAAGAGGGCCATCGGCTTCAGCGCGTGTGTCGAAAAACTAATTCGTTAATCTAAAGGAGACTTTTTTTTACCGGAGGCATACAAATGAAACAGCCCCTTCATTAGACGCGCTCAGCTCTCCCTACATCACCAACAAGTACGGTGGTTCACTCGTTATACATAATCTATGATTGCAAAAATCAATGGCATGATTAACACATGATGTAGCAGCAGGTGAAAGCTCCTCTCTCCAGTTTCAATCGACAAACGTTTAACTTCCCCACTTAAGCACCGCGCTCAGGTTGAATGTATGTAAGCTATGCAGCCTTAATCATCAGTGAAAAATTGACCAGTTTCAACATCAGTATTATTCTAGGTTTCAAGGTGCTTCCTAAACATGCCTAACCTTTCTGGAATTGTTCAACATCAAACCAGGGGTAGTGTTAGGTCCACTAATTTCGGAGCGATTAATGACCAGTCTGGCCTTGATTGAAAAACCAACATATCTTTGGATTTATAGCTAATGTGCATTGCTGAAATTGGTGTACATCGTTTGTACAATCAGTAGAATTTTCCAAAAAATTGTAGTCTTGAACGTGTAACGGGCGTTGTGATTTAGAGTGATTTATTCACTGAAGCTAATGGTTTGACGATTCTTATCACTTTTAATGTTTAATTTACCATCAAACCCCACAAGTAGTAGCACTTGATGGTCCCACCGCTCTTCGCCAAACCTCTTTACCGCCTGTATTCTCTATACACCCGTCTTCAGTGGTGACTCATCACTTCTTCTTTTTCTGAGCTTGCGTGTTCTCCTCGCGCTAGTGGTTGATTACGTAAACTGAATCTGCTTCTTCGGAGGAAGTACTGCTCGTAGCGTGTTTTTTTCCTCTCGAAGTTCATACAGCTTCTTCGTTGGAGATGCTGTTCGTAGCGTGGGATTTTTAGCTCACAGTTCACGACACTCCATCTTTTTATTGACACTGCCTAAAAAGTATCGAGTGTGTTGCCTAATCATTAACTAGATAATAAGAGTTTGCCTTGCATGTAAAGTCACTTAATTTGTGTAAATTTGGGTACGGATTGAATCTGCAAAGCAGCTAATCTGAGATAGGGTTGAATATAAGACGCTTCAAGCTATTTTAGTCAAGCAAATCGATGAGTTTCATGGGCACAACGGAAGGTTGAGTCTGAAGTGCTTTTCGACTGCAGCAAAGCCTTGCCGTTCGAGTGCATTGAAGTATTACACAAAAGGATAATGGCCCTTTTGCGTCTGTAAAGAGATACACAGTATCGCCAAGATCTTGTCCAAGCAGAATATCAAGTAAAATGCAGTTTTCTTAAAAGAAGGTAAATCAATATAGTAGCTGCTGCATCAAGTCGACGTGCTCCTATAAGAAGATTAGCGTACCAGACTCAAGGATCTCTGGTACAATTTAGAGGATTTAAAATAGGAAAGAATTGATTTTACTAACATTTTGATCATAGCAATACCTACCAATAGCGAGATAGCACAACAAAAAATGGTGCAGATGATACAGAGGCAGCAGGAGATTATTGACACCTTGGGTATGTTTTTTGGTGCGGAAGGCATTAAGGTAGACGAATCAAAATTTCTGACTTACTGCGGACTAAGAGAGGATTCCTTCTGACTTTTCTATGCGCTTATTAAATAGTTATTTAGTGTGCGTGGTACGAGGTGGAAAAGTGATATTGTGGCATCACATAGCTGGCCGTACTTGGAAGCTTTTTGCAAGAACCAGCAGCACGTTACCTTACTTCAGCACGAATAGCATCCCCATTTAATAACTTTTTCATCGCTGATAAAAGGGTGTAATTACTGCGGATCCTTAAAACTGCCTGCAAGACGAACTGCATTGCCGTAAAAGAACCCATTGGAAAAATTAATTTGACTATAATGCACAATTACCCAAAACATTTCGTCAGAAAAAGAAATGGCTGAAGTAGATATAAGTACTTTTTTGATGAGGATCAATACATAGAAATTGTAAAAGTTATTTAGTAACGACGTGATGCAATCTCAGTTGAATCAATCACTGTCACAATCAAACCGAACGCGCGTATTCAGATCTTTTTAACGATCAAGTCGCCACAACCCCTTGTACTTGTGCAACATGTGCGGCAAAAAAATCATCAGATGCGCCCGGGCGAATTGAAATCGACAATGCCCGTCCATTCAAAAATTCTTCTCGAGTACAACATCACCAAAGTCTGCCAAACAGACCTAGGTGCGCATACAAAAAAAGGCGGGCATCACAATGAACATCTTTACGAGCGCAAGCACACGGTAGCGGTCGATAAGAACTAATATCATTTAGAATTTATCAACCTCTTCTGAGATAACACGTCAAGGAAGAATCCATGGAGAGACATCTTCTAAAGAATAAGAGGTAGCCACAACATCACATGGAGTGATCACTACAATTTTAAAAATCATTAGCGCCCTTTATAGATAAAGACTTGATAGGCAAACAAGCTTCTCTTGACTATTAGTAATTCATATTATGGTCGATTCGGGTGCCACATGCTACAGATTTTGGCCAGGTTTGCTTGAATGTGTGATTTCGGAAGTGACCATGCAGTTTACATATTCCGACGGCACCTGTACCATCTGTAAACCCGTGTACAAGTGTACACAAGAATCGCCTTGATGGGTATGAATTTTAGGATCTTCTTGTCATCGCGTGCCGAATAACAATTCCCATGATGTAGACTCGGGTAATCCTTGGTTTAATGCCCACGACATAGTCATCAAATGGTGTACGAAACATGTTACATTCGAATTTTTATTAATACCGGATGTATAGCCGATCCAGTGATCAGTATCTCTGCTGAATTTTCAAGGAGTCTTAATCAACCCAACGAAAAACAAGTATATCAGATAAAAGTTTGTCAAGATTCATATTCGGACGGACGGCGAGGAGCCAAGTTACACTCTTTGATCAATTCGTGTTGTAGTGTTTTCCTGTAAACATACTTCTATTAGTTATTTGATAAGGTGCAAGGTATGAGCCAATTAACATTTATTGACTTAGATCAAGGGTACTACCAGATGCGCATTTACTAAGATATCGAGAAGCTCACTGCATCTCTCACGTCAAATGAGACATTCCAGTGGTGCTTTGCTCCTATGTGACTTGTTTAAAGGCCTGAAATTCGGTTCAGTTTTCTGTGTGTTATCTTGAGAAAGACCACCACAGTTGCTGTCTATTCAGATGACACATTAATTTTTTTTAGATCCTACATTGAGCATTTGGAGCACATACCTGCATTTTTGTCGTCTTACGCCTAGAAAAACTATATGCGCACATCCTGGAGTACAGGTTTGCACGTGCGGTAGTCAACCTTTTTAAGAAAAACGGTTACCAGCCATGGCTAATACGTTAAAAATAATGAGACGGATATATTTGCTAAGTGGCTGACCCTAAGTCCACTGCAGGAATTGCAAATTTATCTTGGCCTAGTGTCCCACTGTCGCCGCTTTATCAATCAGTCAAAGCTTGAATGCTCCCTTGCATTTTACACCCGTGTTGACCTTACCCAGCTGCCCAGTTCTTACACCGGATGTGTGGTATCGTATTTCGTTAGATGTGTAGTAATATAGCCTTAAACGCACAAACACAAAAATTGCTGAGTTGGTCCGGCGAAATGGACTAGTGTATTAAAATAAAATTCCTTCGCCTTCGGCCCTTCGGGTTAAGTTGTGGCTTTCGGTCTCTTGTAATCCATTCCTCCAGAAGATTGCCTTAGCTCATCATCTTCTTGAACTCACACTTCTGTGACTCACACCAATGGATGGATGTCGGCGTTACAACGCTTTACAGGTCACGAGCGCAATGTACGCACGAATGTAAGAATTATGGTGTCCTTGGTCATAGCTCCACAGGCTCATCGCTCGATAAGTCTAAATAAACTGCCTTACATTGGGTCACTGGCTCGTTGCTTAACGAGACTCAAACGGTAGACTTGATCGGGTTGACTATCTCGTCTTCGAATTGGCTTTAGTATTACCATCAATTGGGTTTAGCGGCTTGCCCCTCGACAAAGCATTAGAGGTACTATCTATTGGGTTGACCTGCTCGTCACTCGACAAGTCTTTAGCGGTACCATTTATTGGATTGGACGGCTTGTCGTCGACGAGGCTCTATTGTTTGCTGAAAGCGAGTGTTGCCCACCCCAGGACAACTTGAACTCTCGGCGCTTCCAATCGAAAATTCTACAAGCTATGCCTCTCTAGATTAGATGTAAGGAATAATACAGTCCACACAGGGACTCATTGGAAGAGTATACGCTTTACTAGGACTCAATTGTTCAGCTCTGTATTTAATCATATCTTTTCTGCTAAAGTAAGACTATTGGGTGACCCTCATTCTTCCCTCGAATACTCCCATGCAATACCTAGTGACTTAAACGGTCGATCTTCCAGCTGCTTCGCTGAAATTGAAACTCAACGAGTACTATCTCAACAAGCCCCATCTCGATGAAGACTTATCTCGATGGAGTCAAATTGACAAGTCTCGTATCGACGAGTCTTGTCTCGACGACTACTAGCTCGACGAATATTGACTTTCAGATTTAGCTAATAGGATGGAACCATAGTCAAAATTCATACACCAATGCTACATCTATATTATGCGTTGGTGGTGTTTGGTCCTGGGTTCAAAATGAGAATGATTATCTTTTAGCTTTTTATCTGAATTTTTAGAAACCTTAAGCTGAAGTGGCCTGCTCACAAAAAGGAGCTCTTTCCGTACCAATGGTTTAGACAAATTGCGCTATTTTCTATATGGCTATCAGTTTAGGTTGTTTTACGACCGCGCTTTTTCCTGACTGATACATCACCCTTGTGTATCGCTCAAACTTGCTCGTATCTCCACCTATGCTCAGTATACGATTCCGATACACCACATTAATAAAAGTTAATTGCCGTCGCTGTTGAACTCTTGCGCCGGCCCAACAATTTTTTTTATCACCAGTTATACACACTTTCACAGGTGCGATTCCGATTGTCAAAAACGTGGATCACGCTTACAATTTTCTCCTTAAAGTCCAACCCATCCCATAAAAGGTTATGTGGCCACTCAAATTTACGCCCTACTGCCGGCTTCATTTGTCGAATCGTTACCTGTAGTACTTTAGACGATTTAACACGCTACGCAATGGATGCTTTGTATAACGAAGTTTAAGACGGATAGGAAGCAAGTTTAATTTAATGCGCTAAAACAAAGTTACACGGCTTTGTGTACCACACAACGATCGAGTGCGAACTCAAGTCACATCCGATTACCATGACTCGCCCATCGATGCTCATTCTGTAGATCTCAGAACTTTTTTGTGTCTTGACCAAAAGAATAAATGACATTTGTTTTGACCAGATGTCTAGGCGTACTTCAAAATGTGCGAGACCTGTGCACGATGAAAGCATGATAAACAGCGCAAAAATAGTTTATGACTATTTTTTAAACCTGATGCATTCTGGCAGATAGTGTCGATATATTTTATCACAAGAATTATAAATTTGAATGGATTTGATGCCGTTTTAACGGCCGTAAATAAATTTATAAAACACGCAAAGTACGCAGCTTTGCACGTGAGTAATGATGCACATACATCAGATATCGTATCATTTATGCTGTAGCTCGTCACCACGGTCATTTGAAGTCATCATTAGTGACAGAGATAGTATATTTACCTCAACTTTGAAAATGCTGATGACAACCAATAGCGTACGCTAAAGTGTGACAACCATTCATCGCGCATAATGTGATGGAAAAGCCAAGAACAAAACTCAGTCGTAGAAGATGCGCTTTGATGCACGGTATTATAATATGGCACAGATTTGACAGAGCACTTGGAAAGCATCGAAAATGTCCATGCTACTCTCTTCGTCGCATATACTTAAACAATACTAAAAATATATTGATGCGAAAAAGAGCGCTTTCAATTACGAAAAATACTCACGACAAAAAGTCCGCAAAAAGAGATTGACGTACAAGCGAAAGAGTGTAACAAAAAACAAAAAATCGTTGATGATAAATTCTGTGCGAACCTTTCCTAAGCTTAAGCTACACAAAAGCAGCACTACGAACGAAATCGCCGGTTAATTAACACTGAGTTTCAAGTTGGAGACCAAGTGATGCTTGATACGCGCAGAGTATCTTTGATACATGCCGCTACGAAATTAATAGAAAAACGTTTGTGGCCAATTGAGCTTGACCAATTAAAATAAGAAGGATGATGATCAACTTTACTGCGGCTAGATACAATTTTCCACAAATTATGGAAAAGATTCACTTAGCTTTAAACCTCCTTGTAATTTAAATGTACGATCCCACTACCTTAAATTTTGTAGTCACCTAGTCTTAAAAGTGCAACATTTGTGGATAATCGTATAGCGATTCACCTTTAAATTAAAAATACGCCTCGTAAAGAAAATTCGATTAAACCTCTAATCAAATTGGCTTGTTCAACAACATGGTGAGTCTAATGAAGCCTCGAGATACGAAACAGGAATAAATTTTACGCGCTCCTATTGGAAGGGTCTCGTCGCCGAGTTCATTTGATTCCAACGAGAGAGAGTAAATTCGGGGCGGATATCAGGATACTTATTTTTAAAAAATTAATGAACATTATCTTAGACTTCATTACAAACCAACCATTTCGCTTAAGTCCATAATTTCTATTTGAAACTGAAATCAATTTCTTACGTTAGTACAAGCAGTGGGTATGACATTCATTTTGTAACGGGACGAAATCTTTGTTGCGTAGACACCCACCAACGGTCTTACGAGGAAGCATAAAGGATTGACATGTGTAAACGTGTGCTGATTTTAAGTTAATCTGAAATGTAATTGCTTTATTTGAACGCTTAATCAATAATTGTCCAAAGTACGACTGATCTTGGAAATACGATGACCACTCAACGAAACTTCGCATCCTATTGATCGATAACGAGACTGCACCAACTTGACTAAGTAACAATAAAACGCCATTGAAGCGCAATCTCATGTGCAGCATATTTCTACTTAGATACACGTGCACCTATGTAAAATTGCCTACTATAATATTTGTTAGAAATGTAATGAGCAAGTAGTATAGCGAGAATGCCCCGTTTCATCTCCCCACAAAAATAATACATACTTTTATGTGCTAAAAAATAGTAGCAACAGAAATATCGAAAGAGAACTAACGACATTGTAGTTCTAGTACGAAAATTACAGATAGCTAAGTCCATGTATGACGACATTTCAGGAAATGCGATGCACACTCGATACACGAAGGTAGGGGTACCATCTGTAAGAAAGAACCCGTTAAAGCAGCACAAAGCAACAGGACCAGACACAGCGACGATGACTACAGAAATCTTCTTTCCACGTATGTACGTGGGAGCCTTCGCGTCCAGGAGCGGTTTAATTGTCGCAGGATTTAAAATATCCGCGTTGACTTCGAGATGAAAGAAATGAAATGATGATCAAGGTAGGTTATCAGCAAGAAATGAACGGTAAAATGTGCCGTGAAACAGTCTATGCTCATAACGCTGGAAAAATTGTAGATTACAATATTCGCCGGTGCAACCTTGGACCTGGGTTCGCAAAACTCATCCCAGTGCTTGAAGAATAGCTAAATCGAAATATCCTCATGGAGACCCTTGATAAAGTGAGTACGTTGCCATGTGCTGCAGACCAGCTTTGTTGCATAGTTTTGTGCCTCAAATAGTGTCGAAGCTGCAAACTACGATCCGTTGCGCGCTTCAACCGAGATCAATGTTCAGCAGCCCTGTGATATGTGCATTGTCGGAAGAAGAGCGCACATGGGCTGGAAGGAACTGACGCAATCTCGACGATTACAGCCTTTCCAATAGACGTGAATAGGAGATACAAACAGAGCAGGTAGATACCCCATCGACACCAAAAAGTCGTCTCCGAGCATTAATACTACTCCATCACGAGATGCACCGCACTTTCTCTCACATTCATCAGTGCGTCGTGGTTAATTATGGCGTCAAGATGATGATCCAATATCAAGCGCTGCGTGGAGCAAACGACATCGCTCTCCTGGCATTCATTGTCCTTTACTTAATCTATTGTGGTGAAGTCCATCTCACAATTTCGCAGATGTGAGTGTCGATCTTCCGCTTGCCCGGACTTGCCGAATCACGGACGGGGTACTTCGATCCGTGCCTTGTAGTATAACCTTACGCTCACCTTGTGTACCCGTCGATTGGGCTGGCTTGAGTTCTTCGTAATGGCCTTGGTAGATGTAGATCTAGCTGGGGTTTGGGGTTGAGAGTTCGTTCCGGTGTGGAAATCTTCACACCACGAACTAGGTTCTGCAATCTTGACCTTGAGTCGCTGCGGTCTCTGATTCGGAGATATCACGATCTCGATCCTGGATTGCACCAATCTCGATCTCGTCTTCAGGATTGGGATCTTCACTGTGTGGGAATCTTCACTCTGTAAATAGAAAAAGGTCTGCGTCGATCTTTCCTCGAAATCGGCCCGATCTGGTTTCGAGATCGGCCGCTCTAGTCAGAAGTGCGCAGCTTAGGCCAGATAGAACATGCGCTTCGCTAAAATGAATCGTGCCGGTATGTCCTGTTGATCACTTGATCTTGCTTGGTCTTGTCTGAACTCCTGGTTCAGATCTTCCAACCAATTGAGCAGTGTGCGATTTTGTGTCTAAAATCCTTTTTCGTTGTTGCTGCTACCGTAGCAGTTGAGTTGAGAGTGTGTACTTGATCGATCCGGGCCAAATTCTCCAAGACCGCTCTTCGTCCAATCTTGGCTAACAAATCCAAGATCGGTCTTCAGTGGCCTTGTACACGCGTGCCTTGAGCCGTCGGGAATCCAAAGAAATCTTGACCGGAAAAGGGGGATGTGTGCAGTGTGTAGAAGAAGTAGAGTTCAAGTCTGTTTATTAACCAACCCAAGAAATATTCAACCTACCCTTCCGCCTATTTTTAACTCTAGGTCACTTTCCTAACCATTATCACCAGGAATCTGGATCGCCCCCTTGGCACTTGTCAAATTTCGTGCCCTGTACGCCAATGGTAGCGCCGGTATTCCCGATATTGTACCTAGAACACTTAATGTACCCAAATTTTAAATATGGTGCCAAATACCCATTATTGGCGCAAACCCATTACATGACCCAAATTGTCGTATGTGTCCAAATCTATATTGCGACGTCAATTCGGACGGCTTCCTCTGGCTCTTTCGGTCTAAATATTTCGACATCACTTAGGGACCTTCGTCAAGTATATTTCACATGATTTGGTATCCTCATCAACCATTTTTACATGATCAGTGTGGAATATGACTGATCTGTTGCCCTATATCGAGATGTTGGAGATCAGTCCGGTATAGATCAGCGATTGAAACTCTTTCGTCTCATTGTACGTGATGTAATATCATCCTCCTGTATTTATCCAGTCGACAACCTCATCCATACGCCTCGACATAGGCTTCCTTGACTCCCCTGAGTACTCATGACTTCCAGATCGGGGTATACTTAGCCAAAATCAGTGCTCCCATTATAGGATCGGTAAAGAGTATCACCGATCCGTATAGTGTTGCACCCTCGTTGCAGATTCACCGATCCATACCACCTGGTCCCAGATGTACCCTGGGAAATCAACTTGTACCTGTTATTTCAAGTCTTCAGAGGGCCGCCGCCACAGCATTTCGATCTGCGATCTGGTCTTCGCCTGCTTCAATGTACGCACATTTCTTCTTGACCAACATTTAAACGAGTTGTATGACTTCGTCCCGCTCTCTTATCCCAGATTGCTCCATAGAGTTCTTTCTGATTTGTCGTCTTATCTCAGATATCTTATTGTCTCCTTGACCTTTAGAGTTCTTTCTAATTTGTCGTCTTGTCTTAGACATCTTACCGTGTCCTTGATCACCTGGTATTTTTTTTCCTGCCAGTTAGTGGCGTCTCAACTGGGTGGTCACCGATCCACGTACCAAAAAATGGTTAGCGACTTTACCACAATGAAACGTACACCAGGAGTGTCTTACGTGGCTACTACGAGTCACTTTCGGAAGAAAAGCCCATACAACGAACGCGGTAGTTCGCATTTTCAAGTTAAAACTGGGTAACCCGCGATTCACGCCACGCGCAGGCTAAAGATCGCGGTGTCCAAGGGCACGCTCTATGATACAAGAATATTCCTCGCTTATAGCCATGGGAGAAGGTGAATCGCGACGTAACGCTACCCGTTGCATCGAAGCTGCCAAGACCGGTGCCGAAATTGAGCTAGACGATCGTGGGTCAACTCAAGGAGTTCAGACCTCAGTTGGCCTTCGTAGGTCATGACTCGATTTAGGACGTGACGTGGTGAAGGAGGCTGAGAGCCTTGCTGAATGTACTTCTAGCAAGGTTGTGGGGACTGCACGTGACGTGGTGAAGGAGGCTGAGAGCCTTGCTGAGTGTACTTCTAGCAAGGTTGTGGGGACTGCGCTAAACTTAAGTGCTTAGAAAGGATGAAGGCTGTAACGGGGCACCCTGAAGCTTGTACTGGTGACAGTACAAGCTACTTATTCTGATAACAGAATAAGGCGGTGCCTCGTAACTTCACGTACACTCGTACGTGCAGAGGAAGACGGTAAGAAGAAGCGAGTACTCGGTTAGAGTAAAAGTAGAACTGTATTTATAATAGTTAATGTCTGCAATAAATCACTATTTATCTTCATCTAACTATGTCTAAATACAAATGTGTAAATCAGTTATCTGCTCACCACTCATTGCGTGCGTCTGTCGTGGCGCGTCTTCGTTGGTTGATATAATGGCCTATATCAACCAATTAGGAACTACTTGGAAGTGCTACAGAATATTGTCCTTATGACAATATTCTGAGAATATAACTCTTATAGTTATATTCTATTAACAATTTCTTATAAATTGTTATGTAACGATTCACCCCGTTACATCACCCCCTTAACCATCAGTCACTTTAGTGACTGATTGACTAAATGGATACTCGTCCCAAATCATTTGGGACGGGGTTTGCACTTGTTGGTCCGCGTCCACTTTCCAACATCTCATCGCATGGTAAACAAGCCCATGCGATGCGCGAGCAAGGCCGCCGAGAGCGCGTCTGCACGTCTCTGTGCGGACGCCGAAGCAGAAACTACAGCAACTGATATCCCATCGGTTGCTGAATCGACTCAGCCTGTATCACCTGGTGATGCAGGCGCTGGTCATGAAGACACTCGTGTCTTCACAGAGTATGAGCTCGGTGTCTCGTACTCTCCTGATACGGATGACGGATCCATATCGACGGCAATTGAATCCAAGCCGCCTGCCAAGCGTGGCATGAACGATGCTTTGCGTCGCAGCATCTTTGGTTCATCTGATGAGTCAGATGAACCATCGCCGAAGCGAAGGCGCTCGAGGTCGCGAGACTCGGGCGCTAACAGTGGTGTCGTTTCTCCAATGGACACCACTTCACAGCGAGGTGCCAGTACTTCTGTCGGCACGTCGCAGGAAGAGCGGGACCGCAATGTGTTGCGTCTCGCTCCTGCGAAGAAGACATGGATGCCTCCCAAATCCGTCATGGGTCACTTGTCGGCGACGACGAGTGATCGTTATCGAACACGGTTGTTCGATTCGTCAAGGATCCATCACCTTGACCCCAGCGCGAAAAACTATCGCGCTGAACATGAATTCTTCATCGATGCTTTCTTTAAACATCGATGGTACAGTGGGAATCACAAGCGTGATGGTCCCTTACTGCTTCAGGCGTGGAACGCCTACATCCATAACCTTGAGGATGTAGGTCGTGACGCTTGGAACGACAAACTTATCAAAGCTCGTGATAAGTTTGAAAAGCGAACCCCGACAGGTGCACGCTATAAGCTGCATCGTCTGTCAAGGGAGAAAGGATTACCCTGCCTCTCTTGGGGAGACTCGTGCCCATGTTGTGTGAACAACTCTGCACGAGCACCTAAGGAGGCTTACCTCCTTACCAGCCCGTGGTGGCGCGTACGTGTCTCTACTGAGATGTACGAAGGGATTGACAACCTGAAATCCCTTTACGACCGTGCCGGGAAGACTTTCTCCGGCGGTCCTTCTGCGGCACAGGATGTGTCGCGTCGTACTGCCTCGACCAGACCCAGTACGTCAACCATCAATTGGGAGCGGGGCTCCCAAGAATCCCAGGACGGGGGATAGCCGCGCCACCGGACGAGGTAACTCGTCCGACGTCCGTTCACGTCGCGGTGGTTCAACAGCTGCTCTACTAGATAGCGCTGGCCACCGCGAGAGTCCTCTAATGGAGGTGGAGGAGGAGGAAAGACGCTCTCCACACGATCATGTGGATCGGTGTGTTCCCGAGAGCTTCTTTGATCGCGTAACGCAAGGGTTACGCGACGATCTCGAGCATGAGCGGAATAGGCGTCTCCAGATGGTGGACACTGCCTCGAAGCATCGAGCTGAGTTTGCCTTTGCTCAGCTTGAGAACGAGAGATCTCTGACATCTCTTCGTGACGAGCTAAGGGTAGCTCGTGGGATTGTTGATCGGTCTCGGGCTGAGATAACTGCTCTTCAGACCCTTGTTGATGCCCACTCATCGGGAGCACAAGGCTCTCTGCGAGATGCTTGAGCGCAAGGGCGTTCTTCATCGGAAGAAGCAGCGTACTGATGGTACGGCTTAAGCCGACCAACGTAAAACGTGGGATGCGTTCGCATCTTACGTGGTAACTCGATCGTGTATGCATTGCCTAGGCGGTGCAATACACGAAATGGGCCAATGTACTTGGGTAGTAGTTTACTGCTACCCAAGTTAGTCACTACATGTTTTGGTAGATTAACCGTAGACAGTAGGACTAAGTCACCTTTATTAAATTAAAAGAGTGTTTGCCCTTCCATTCTTGTCAGCGTTTTGCTTTTGCTTATCCACCGCTTCGGCGATGGAGTCTTGCACAAAACGGACTACCGTTTCACGAGCCAGTATGAACTCATCTGATGACTCGTTAGCTTCAGTGTGCTGTGAGCGCACTGCAGCAACAACAACCTTTTCTTCAGTGAGGGCTTCCGCACTCTCACTGACATCATTGTCTTCAGTGAGGGCTTCCGCACTCTCACTGGCATCATCTTCTTCGATATCGATGTTATCGATATCGGCATCAAACGCAATGACTTCTTCGTCAGAGCGTGATGAGCGTGAACCAATTCGGTTTTTGCTCGCGCGAGTCCCTCCCCCCCTTAAACCAGAGTTACACTCTAGTAAGGTGGGTACACGCGGATGGCGCAAGCCATTCACGTAAAACGGTGTATGCGTCGTGGACGCATGCACCGAGTTGTTGATGGCAAACTCTACCATTGGCAAAAACTCACTCCAACTTTTAAAGGAGTGTACGTATCCTCGAAGTATCTCTTCGAGGACACGGTTGGCACGTTCCGTCTGACCATCTGACTCTGGATGATCAGATGTTGACATCTTCAAGCGCGTTCCGAGTGATTTGAACACGGAACGCCAGAAATCAGCAGTGAATCGTGGATCTCTGTCTGATACGAGTTCACGGGGCAACCCATGAAGTCGGAAGATGGTGTCAATAAAGACACAAGCACAGCCACTTGCCGTGATTGTCTCTGGTACAGCCACAAGGTGTACCATTTTGCTGAATCTGTCAACAAATACGAGAATACCCGTATTCCCGCGTGCGTCTTTGGGTAACACGAAGACGAAATTCATTGAGATGGATTCCCAGCACTCAGCCGGAACCGGTAGAGGCTGTAAAGGTGCACGCAGTGAAGGACTTGACTTCACTCGTTGGCAGACTTCGCATGCGCGAACATACTTTCGCACAAACTGATACTGGCGGGGCCAGTAAAAGTCTCGACTTACCGTGAGATATGTTTTCTCTCGGCCACGATGTCCTCCTATAGGAGCATCGTGATACTCGAACATGATCCGCAAACGCAGATCAGTATCATCTGGAATGACAACACGTGGTGTGTCACCAGAAACGGCTGTATAGTACAGTAAACCGTTACGAGTAGTGTATCGATCTGATGCAGATCGATACGCAGACGACAATCGTTTCAACGATTCTCGAGATGGTTGGGAGAGATGTGACAACAACTTCACTATCTCACCATCTTGGGCGTATGCCCGCCTCACATCATCATACAACGTTGTAGATGGAACTGAGGACGTCATAACCGCAACAGTGACTGTCTCACTGTTGGGTTTCCGCGACTGTTTCAAAGTCGGGACGACGTGAGAGTGCATCAGCGACGACATTAAGTCGTCCTGGTTTGTACTCGACCGTAAAGTTGTATTCTGCAAAGAATGACAACCACCGCGCCATTCGTTGTGAAAGGTGCGGGCTGTTCACTGCCGTGCGTAAGGACGCATGGTCAGTGTAAACAACGAAGGGTCTATCTCCTAATAGATAGACTCTGAACTTCGCGAGTGCATACTTCATGGCAAGGAGTTCCTTGTCATGCACTGGATAGTTCCGCTCAGCTGGTTGCAGCTGACGCGACTGATAGCAGACGACGCGTTCCAACGCCTTCAAGGTCGTACTGCATTAATGCACAGCCGATTGCGAAATCGCTGGCATCACAGACCACATGAAATGGCCTGTCCTGATCGGCTATTGCTAGGACTGGGGATTGTATCAAGCTCTGCTTGATACCCTCAAAGGAGCGTTGACATTCAGCGTTCCATAACCACCTCTCGTTCTTTCCAACGAACGAGAGAGGTGTACAGTCATCTCGGCGTAATTGCGTGAATACTTATGCAAATACGCCGCTAGCCCAAGGAATTTTCGAAGACCTTTGACATCGACCGGCACGGGCCAGTCGGCGATCGCCTTGATCTTTTCGGGATCAGGACGTACACCGTTCTTACCAACGATGCACCCAAGAAGTGGTATTTCGCTTGCTGCAAATATACACTTCTTGAGGTTTGCATACAATTGATGCTTTCGCATGATTGTAAGAACTTGTCGGACGTGGTACTTGTGAACCTCAACGTCCGACTTTCCATCCATAGCTCGACTATGGATGAATACGTCATCGAAATAACTCGGCGCGAATTCTCGTACTGGCCTCAACAGATGTGATACACACCTGTTGAACGTGGCAGGGGCATTACTGAGCCCTTGTGGCATTACTAGCCATTCCCAGAGCATGCCGCTAGGCGTGCTAACTGCGGTATAGGGTATATCCCGTTCCCGCATTAGGATTTGATAGAAGCCATCCATCAAATCCATGGACGAAAAAGATGGTACTCTTTGACATACCATCAATGATTACGTCCTTCCTCGGTATCGGCGTCTGAGCCGGTACCGTTGCAGCGTTCAATTTGTTAAACGCGTGCACTATCCGCCACCCTCCTGTTGCTTTTCGCACACAGAAGGTCGGAGAGCTATGTGGGGAAGTTGATTCCCTCACATGGCCCGCTGCTAAACGATCGGCAAAGAACTTGTCGATCGCAAGTACTTGTTCACGAGGCAGTGGCCACTGCTTCGCTGACACAGTACTTCGAGCCTGGTTTAAGCTCGACTTCGTGTCGAATACCTTTATCCTTCGGTAATTCGCACGGAACAGTTTCAGGGAATACATCCTTGAATTCAACCAAATCTTCATAGAGAGGATTTTCCTTGAGCGATTCCCATGATTGGGACTCATATCGCTCAATTCGTGTCTTTTCATCTAGGACACTCTCGTCCATAGATGAACTACTGAGAACTCTCTCGTTCTCAGTAAACACTGTTGCTGACCTTATGTCGGTTACATACTCGTCGTCAGCGACGAGTATGCAGATCTGCTTGACTTTGCCACTACGCAGATCACGCAAGAACCTTTTATGTTCGAGCGTTGGCAACTGAGTGATCTCCGAAGTTAACTTCGGAGGCGCAATCAGATCAAGTGTATAAGCGCCTACACATGATCCGTTATTGACTATGACATTCAATGTCTCTGTCATTTCCTGGGGACTTATTCCCTCAGGCTTCGAAGGACTTATTCCTTCGTCTTCCCGGGGACTTATTCCCGCGGGTTTCGGGGAACTTATTTCCGCCGTATTTGTAATCTTGGGACTTATTCCCTTTACTTCCTCTAGCTGGGGTTGCGCAACCACAGCGAGATCCTCTACGAAAGACTCTCCAGTCGATCTAGGATTATCGTTTCGCTTAACCTGAGCGATCGATTGTTTCTCTTCTAGATGTTCCCCTCTAGGGATACATCTTTGTCCCAGTCCACCCGACTTATTCGAGTGGTGGACCTTCGGCGCAGCCTGTGTTTCCTCACAGCCGCCGGAACTTTGCTCCGAAGTGTAACCGTTTGGTACACTAAGGTTTTGTGCAGTCGTACTAACGACCGTACCACAAGTGAGGCCATCGCACTCACTCGTAGTACATCCACACGCTTGTGGACGCTCCAAAACGTTCATCAGATGGCCATCTGATGAACAAGCGGCAGGCATCGTTACTGTCCGATGTTGCCAGTTTACCCGTGGTTCGTACCTTCTGAGCCACGGTATTCCAAGGATGACATCAAATTTGTCATCCAAATCCAATACGATAAAGTCATCGTCGTATTGGGTATCTTCTAGCGTATAGTGAATCTTCACTATACGCTTCATGACGGTTACGGATGCGCCTGTCGCAAGACGTACCGTCATCCTCGTAGGAGGTGTGTCACATTCACTGAATTTAAAGTGACCATCTTCTAGCGATTGGCGTCGCACAAAATTGTTGGACGCCCCACAATCGACTAGAGCTCGAAGGGACAACTTATTCGTCACTTCGAGGTTTCAAGGTAATGAGTGAGATCTCATTACCTAGAGCAGCAACGCACAATGTCTGTGTGTTGGGAGCAACCTTCATCAAGAGGCCTACAAATTCTCTTGACGTTGCTGGATCAGTAGGGTGCTCCGCACCTACTGATCCTGTCCGTTTTTTGACGGTCCATCCCGTTGTTGCGTCTTTGCACCAACTGCGGACCCTCGTCCCTGCCCCTTTCTCATGGGTGGACGGTCACTACGCCCAGTGTCGCGAGACACTGGACGAGGGGCACTACACTCGTAAGCGTAGTGTCCTGTCTTTTGACATCTGTTGCATCTCTGCAACTTCTTGTAGCCTGTAGAGCGAGCCTTCTCGCTCTCTACATAACAGAGTTCCATCGGCTCTGGACCTCCGTTGTCATATCGTCTCGGTTGACGATATGATGTCGAGCTGGCGCGAGCCTGTCTCAGACTGAAGTCTTCCTGCTCCGCAATTGGAAATGGCTTGTTCTAGTGAATCTAGTTCAAGCCGGAACAGGTGAGTCTTGACGGGACCATCCGCAAGACCCTGCATGAACACCGAAACCAACGTGTGTTCATCCACCGGATTGGAACTTATACAACTCGTGAGATGTCGTATATGTTGAGCGTAAGCGTGCACATCACGCTTACCCTGCTTGAGCTTCAAGAGTTCGGTTCGAGCTCTGAACTCAGCTCTAGGCGGTTCAAACGTTTGTCTGAGCCGCGACTTGAAGACTTCCAACGACCCAAACGCATATGGGTCGTGCAGCTTGAGCCCCAGTGCCCAAGTCTTGGCACGTCCTGCCAGATTTGACTGGGCAAATGCAACTTGCATATCCCCGTCGTCGATGCGACGCGCCCTTATAGCGTCGTCCACTTCGACGAACCATCTCAAGAGGGAGTCTTCTTCGACCCCCTATACTTTGAGATGTCAATCTTCAAAGTCTCGGGCCGACGCGAGTGCATCGACCCGCCAGCAGCAGCCTGCTGCTGTCTCAACAGTTCAAACTGTTGAGCACCTTGTTCTCTCAACAACTCTGCTTGTTGAGAACCTTGTTGGTGAAGCAAGGCTACTTTCTCGCGTTCTGCGTCAAGTTCATTTTGAATGAACTTGGCGATAGTAGCATGTTGGGCATCTCTATTGAGAGCCTCTAGCATGACGCTAACAGCATGGATGCCCATGGTCGAACCCATTCGTTCAACCGCATCCCATTCGACATCGCTCAAATGGGAGTAGCCGTCACGCGTAGCGTGAAAGCTTTGGTCATCTTCATCATCCAACATATTCATGTTGGATGTGAACGCGGTCCTTGGACGGACTACGAAGTGCTACCAGGTGTAACGGGGCACCCTGAAGCTTGTACTGGTGACAGTACAGGCTACTTATTCTGATAACAGAATAAGGCGGTGCCTCGTAACTTCACGTACACTCGTACGTGCAGAGGAAGACAGTAAGAAGAAGCGAGTACTCGGTTAGAGTAAAAAGTAGAACTGTATTTATAATAGTTAATGTCTGCAATAAATCACTATTTATCTTCATCTAACTATGTCTAAATACAAATGTGTAAATCAGTTATCTGCTCACCACTCATTGCGTGCGTCTGTCGTGGCGCGTCTTCGTTGGTTGATATAATGGCCTATATCAACCAATTAGAACTACTTGGAAGTGCTACAGAATATTGTCCTTATGACAATATTCTGAGAATATAACTCTTATAGTTATATTCTATTAACAATTTCTTATAAATTGTTATGTAACGATTCACCCCGTTACAAAGGCCACATAACGGTGCTGCAACGCGGTGCGCAAGGATTGCCTATTCTCGAGCCAAAAAAGGCTGCACGGTTCCGAGGACCAAAATACGGGCCCGCGGCTAGTCCATTGATGTCCGAATCTCTTACAGATTGTAACGCTTGAGGCAGTCTACGTAGGAGTGGGGCAGATTGTAGCTTTATGGTCGTTTAGTTGATTTACATGACGTAAGCGTCACCATGTGTCTTGGTGTTATTAAATGGAACTAATGCTTTGAAGCCAATTTGCTCGACCCAAGGTTTCAAAGATGGCCGTGTCTCATATTCCCGTTGTTGATGACGCGACTAAATTTACCAACCTGAGAACCTTTTTAATATCCGTTCGACCACGTTGGTCGGTACAGCTTTTTTCTATCATCATTTGAGTTGGATGGCGTCGCGCACAAACCGCGCGACTGGATTGAAGTATTTAAACGATTTTTAATAGCGCTGGAGCCAAACACTTGAGTGTTTGAGTTGTGTATATTCTTCACTGGATTGTGTTTAACTTGCGCTCTGCACGGAAAAGGAGTGAGGTTAAATCGCTCGGTGTCCAATGGTGAAGTCGGCCTTTTGCCTGAGCTCGTGTCAAGCCTGGAAGAAACTTATCTCGCGCTGTGAAGAAACGCGAGTGCGAGCAACGTACACCGAATCACTCAGACTCCCAACATCGCTAAGTCTTTTGGTGTTTACTTCCTTCAACAAGAGTAGAAGAATCGATCGAGCCCAAATCTTACGTACCCAATGCCGCGTAAATGACGCAATTTGATAGATGAATAGTAATGGTATCAGCCCTCGCCGGAAGCATGTACTGCGTTGTCACCTCTTAGTTTTTACCATCAGTAGAAACTTTCAGTCCTGACGAAAAGGCGGCGCATAACTTCTGTATTCCATCTTTTCAGACTCAATTGAATCGCTCGGTTTTGGCCATCAATTTAAGCATACTGGCGGTAAAAACAAGAAGGCAGGTAACAAGAATTACTGTAAGCCGCGACAAAAACGGCTATGAGCCGAGTTCAAGGTCTGAAACATTCATAGATGACATGCCCTGATGCCTGAAGAGCATGTCCACATAGAGAGCTGAGAGTAACTACTGCCGTGATCGTTACTGCAGCCGATCGCAATTAGATGTATCTTTTGCTAATAGATGTATCTTTTGCTAAATGCCCCTGTGCGCCCCTCGACAATTCTAGAATGCCGTGCGCCCCTGTAACCTTTTAGCGTCTGCTAATTTT
>CAKLBY020000332.1:0-37895 GCA_921007115.2 Peronospora matthiolae
GGCATTCCTTTTGGCGGTCTTTATTACTGCTAAGTTATCGTCGATCGCAGCTGCACGTCACAGGAACTTGCTCGTCACGCTGGATGCTAATCGTGTCAAGTCAAGTGATCGAGTACTTCGTGTCGCTACTTGTTGCAGCTGTTTCAAAATAGCATGCCAAAATAATGCAACGGTGCAACAGTGCTGCCAACACCGTCACTTTTCTTCCAATCCGCTTCTTTTAGTCGCCACTACAATCCCTGACTGCCTTCGGCGTTTGGCGGCCGATCACCCTGACTCCTGACGTTGTATTCATGACAAAAGAGAACAGACAAATTCACTCGCTGGTGCTGCCATCGATACCACAAATCGTATGTTTTATAGCATCGAAGCGCTCGGTAGCGCGTAGGGTCAATCCGGTGACTGGGGGCCTTGGGTCAAAGACTAGTATGCATTGACGGACTATCTTTTGTTGTCATGGTCTGTTGATCACAAAACCGAAAACCGAACCGTGACATGTGGAGGAGCGGGCTGTCTTGAGTGCGATGTAAATTGAGAGGATCCTTGATAACATGTAAGATCGCAACGTCAGATTTGAAGATGAAATGGACGAGTGCTGGCGTACCTACCTCACCTCACAAGGCACAGCTCTTAAAGAGCCTCGGGGATGCATGTCGAAACCCAGCACGTGGCCTATTGACGACAAAGGTTGTGTTTGGCAATACTCAAAGACTGGTCTCGTTCGGACGCTGGGGAGGGATGAATGTAAGGATGAACGTACAAGATCGATCGAACATACACTACGCCAACTACACAGCATCCATGTATGGAATAACGTGCGAGGCTTTGGATCACCTGTAATGAGTCCTCATCCAAAGCACCGGCTGCCTAGACGCGACATCCTTCCTCGATGCACGCATCTGGTTCACAAAATCATGAATCTCTGGAATGGATCTCCAAAATGGATTTCTTGAATGGATCCCTGGAGCTATTGAATGCACACTCGGAGCATTATCCGCGTTCATAACTTGCAAAGACGAAACTCCGACTTCTTTGTAGATTCGAAGGACTGGTCACCCACGGATGAATACGCAGCAGACCACCGATATGGGCGCGAATGATGAATCGAGGAAGTCACTGATTCACTGTACTCGGTGACGCATCATCAGTCATCCATCAGTCAGCTTTCACTCGCTCACTGACGATGGATGACAAATACGTCTGTACGAGAGCTACCAGAAATGTGCTTGGAAGACTGAGTCGTTCGTATCGTCAACGGATGAGGGCAACCGCAGTCATTGTCAGCACTCACAACGCAATTCGCTTCCAACCGAGATAATCGAGTACCTTCCCTTCGAGCTGCACGCACACCGATCGCATTCACTCCGAGGCCATGAAATGCACCACCTTTCTCGTCGCTGCCATCGCGTTGCTCGGTGTCGTCACTTCAGCCGACCAACCTGTCGTGAAAACGTCCGCGGAGGCGCTAGAGAAGGTCCAGGCATCCGCTTTACCAGCTGGCGTCACACTGACCGGAACAACGGAGAAGATCGACCCACCTGCTTCAGCTGCTGCGGTTGCCACCAAGGAAGCCGACGTCCGTGAGAGCAAGCATGTTGGCAAGAACAACATGGATGAGAAAGAAGACGATGACGACAAGAAGGAGTTCTTTGGTGGAGGCCTCGGTGGTTGGGGCGGCCTCGGTGGTTGGGGCAATTGGGGCGGCTGGGGCGGCTACGGATCCTACCGCTTCGGCTTTATGTACGGCGGGATCGGCGGCTGGGCGTACCCGTTGGGTTACTGGAACACATTTGGTTCGGGTCTATTCGGTGGTGGATGCGGCCTCGGCATTCCTTTTGGCGGTCTTTATTACTGCTAAGTTATCATCGATAGCAGCTGCACGTCACAGGAACTTGCTCGTCACGCTGGATGCTAATCGTGCAGTCAAGTCGGATCCGAGTACTTCGTGTCGCTACTTGTTGCAGCTGTTTCGTAGTTAGCGACCGCACAAAAATGATGCAAGCAACGGTGCCAAAATGATGCAAGCTCCAGTGCCAAAATAATGCAATCAACAGTGTGCCAACACCGTCACTTCTTTTTCGTTGCCACCACAATCCCTGACTGCTTGGCGTTGAGCACGATCATCCCTGACTCCTTGAAGTTGTATAGCATGACAACAAGAGAGCGAACAAATTCACTGGCGCTGCCATCGATACCATACATCGTATGCTTCACAGCATCGAAGCGCTCGGTAGCGTAGGGTCAATCCGGTGACCTGGGGCCTTGGGTCAAAGACTTGTATGCATTGACGGTCTATCTTTGTTGTCATGGTCTGTTAATTACAAAACCGAACTGTGACATGTGGAGTGAGCGTGCGCTGTCTTGAGTGCGATGTAAATTGAGAGGATCTTTGAAAACATGTAAGATCGCAACGTCAGTTTTGAAGATGAAATGGACGAGTGCTGGCGTAGCTACCTCACCTTACAAGGCACAGCTCTTAAAGAGGCCTCGGATTATACGTGTCGAAACCCAGCACGTGGCCTATTGACGACAAAGGTTGTGTTTGGCAATACTCACGACTGGTCTCGTTCGGACGCTGTGGAGGGATGAATGTAAGGATGAACGTACAAGATCGATCGAACATACACTACGCCAACTACACAGCATCCATGTATGGAATGACGTGCGAGGCTTTGGATTACCTACAATGAGTCCTCATCCAAAGCACCGGCTGCCTAGACGCGACATCCTTCCTCGATGCCCGCATCTTGTTCCCAACATCATGGATCTCTGGAAGAATGGATCTCTAGAATGGATCTCTCGAATGGATCTCTGGAGCTATTGAGTGTACACTCGGAGCATTATCCGCGTTGATAACTTGCAAAGACGAAACTCCGACTTCTTTGTAGATTCGAAGGACTGGTCACCCACGGATGAATACGCAGCAGATCACCGATATGGGCGCGAATCATGAATCGAGGAAGTCCCTGGTTCACTGTACTCGGTGACGCATCATCAGTCATCCATCAGTTAGCTTTCACTCGCTCACTGACGATGGATGACAAACACGTCTGTACGAGAACTACCAGAAATGTGCTTGGAAGACTGAGTCGTTCGTATCGTCAACGGATGAGGGCAACCGCAGTCATTGTCAGCACTCACAACGCAATTCGCTTCCAACCGAGAGTATTGAGTACCTTCCCTTCGAGCTGCACGCACACCGATCGCATTCACTCCGAGGCCATGAAATGCACCACCTTTCTCGTCGCTGCCATCGCGTTGCTCGGTGTCGTCACTTCAGCCGACCAACCTGTCGTGAAAACGTCCGCGGAGGCGCTAGAGAAGGTCCAGGCATCCGCTTTACCAGCTGGCGTCACACTGACCGGAACAACGGAGAAGATCGACCCACCTGCTTCAGCTGCTGCGGTTGCCACCAAGGAAGCCGACGTCCGTGAGAGCAAGCATGTTGGCAAGAACAACATGGATGAGAAAGAAGACGATGACGACAAGAAGGAGTTCTTTGGTGGAGGCCTCGGTGGTTGGGGCGGCCTCGGTGGTTGGGGCAATTGGGGCGGCTGGGGCGGCTACGGATCCTACCGCTTCGGCTTTATGTACGGCGGGATCGGCGGCTGGGCGTACCCGTTGGGTTACTGGAACACATTTGGTTCGGGTCTATTCGGTGGTGGATGCGGCCTCGGCATTCCTTTTGGCGGTCTTTATTACTGCTAAGTTATCGTCGATAGCAGCTGCACGTCACAGGAACTTGCTCGTCACGCTGGATGCTAATCGTGCAGTCAAGTCGGATCCGAGTACTTCGTGTCGCTACTTGTTGCAGCTGTTTCGTAGTTAGCGATCGCACACAAAAATGATGCAAGCAACGGTGCCAAAATGATGCAAGCTTCAGTGCCAAAATAATGCAAGCAACAGTGTGCCAACACCGTCACTTCTTTTTCGTTTCCCCCCAATCCGCTTCTTTTTAGTTGCCACTACAATCCCTGACTGCTCGGCGTTTAGTACGATCATCCCTGACTCCTTGACGTTGTATTGCATGACAAAAAGAGAACAGACAAATTCACTCGGTGCTGCCATCGATACCACAAATCGTATGCTTCATAGCATCGAAGCGCTCGGTAGCGTAGGGTCAATCCGGTGACCTGGGGCCTTGGGTCAAAGACTTGTATGCATTGACGGACTATCTTTGTTGTCACGGTCTGTTGATCACAAAACCGAACCAACCGAACCGTGACATGTGGAGTGAGCGTGCGCTGTCTCGAGTGCGATGTAAATTGAGAGGATCCTTGAAAACTTGTAAGATCGCAACGTCAGATTTGAAGATGAAATGAACGAGTGCTGGCGTAGCTACCTCACCTTACAAGGCACAGCTCTTAAAGAGGCCTCGGATTATACGTGTCGAAACCCAGCACGTGGCCTATTGACGACAAAGGTTGTGTTTGGCAATACTCACGACTGGTCTCGTTCGGACGCTGCGGAGGGATGAATGTAAGGATGAACGTACAAGATCGATCGAACATACACTACGCCAACTACACAGCATCCATGTATGGAATGATGTGCGAGGCTTTGGATCACCTACAATGAGTCCTCATCCAAAGCACCGGCTGCTTAGACGCGACATCCTTCCTCGATGCACGCATCTGGTTCACAACATCATGGATCTCTGGAAGAATGGATCTCTGGAAGAATGGATCTCTGGAAGAATGGATCTCTAGAATGGATTCTTCGAATGGATCTCTGGAGCTATTGAATACACACTCGGAGCATTATACGCATTGATAACTTGCAAAGACGAAACACTGACCTCTTTGTAGATTCGAAGTACTGGTCACCCACGGATGGATACGCAGCAGACCACCGATATGGGCGCGAATCGTGAATCGAGGATGTCACTGATTCACTGTACTCGGTAACGCATCATCAGTCATCCATCAGTTAGCTTTCACTCGCTCGCTGATGATAGATGACGAACACGTCTGTACGAGAACTACCAGAAATGTGCTTGGAAGACTGAGTCGTTCGTATCGTCAACGGATGAGGGCAACCGCAGTCATTGTCAGTACTCACAACGCAATTCGCTTCCAACCGAGATAACTGAGTACCTTCCCTTCGAGCTGCACGCACACCGATCGCATTCACTCCGAGGCCATGAAATGCACCACCTTTCTCGTCGCTGCCATCGCGTTGCTCGGTGTCGTCACTTCAGCCGACCAACCTGTCGTGAAAACGTCCGCGGAGGCGCTAGAGAAGGTCCAGGCATCCGCTTTACCAGCTGGCGTCACACTGACCGGAACAACGGAGAAGATCGACCCACCTGCTTCAGCTGCTGCGGTTGCCACCAAGGAAGCCGACGTCCGTGAGAGCAAGCATGTTGGCAAGAACAGCATGGATGAGAAAGAAGACGATGACGACAAGAAGGAGTTCTTTGGCGGAGGCCTCGGTGGTTGGGGCGGCCTCGGTGGTTGGGGCAATTGGGGCGGCTGGGGCGGCTACGGATCCTACCGCTTCGGCTTTATGTACGGCGGGATCGGCGGCTGGGCGTACCCGTTGGGCTACTGGAACACATTTGGTTCGGGTCTATTCGGTGGTGGATGCGGCCTCGGCATTCCTTTTGGCGGTCTTTATTACTGCTAAGTTATCGTCGATAGCAGCTGCACGTCACAGGAACTTGCTCGTCACGCTGGATGCTAATCGTGCAGTCAAGTCGGATCCGAGTACTTCGTGTCGCTACTTGTTGCAGCTGTTTCGTAGTTAACGATCGCACAAAAATGATGCAAGCAACGGTGCCAAAATGATGCATGCTTCAGTGCCAAAGTAATGCAAGCAACAGTGTGCCAACACCGTCACTTCTTTCCAATCTGCTTCTTTGTAGTTGCCACCACAATCCCTGACTGCTTGGCGTTGAGCACGATCATTCCTGACTCCTTGACGTTGTATTGCATGACAAGAAGAGAACAAACAAATTCACTGGCGCTGCCATCGATACCACACATCGTATGCTTCATAGCATCGAAGCGCTCGGTAGCGTAGGGTCAATCCGGTGACCTGGGGCCTTGGGTCAAAGACTTGTATGCATTAACGGACTATCTTTGTTGTCATGGTCTGATAAATACAAAACCGAACCGTGACATGTGGAGTGAGCGTGCGCTGTCTTGAGTGCGATGTAAATTAGAGGATCCTTGATAACATGTAAGATCGCAACGTCAGATTTGAAGACGAAATGGACGGGTGCTGGCGTACCTACCTCACCTTACAAGGAACAGCTCTTAAAGAGGCCTCGGGTTATACGTGTCGAAACCCAGCACGTGGCCTATTGACGACAAAGGTTGTGTTTGGCAATACTCAAGACTGGTCTCGTTCGGACGCTGCGGAGGGATGAATGTTAGGATGAACGTACAAGATCGATCGAACATACACTACGCCAACTACACAGCATCCATGTATGGAATGACGTGCGAGGCTTTGGATCACCTGTAATGGGTCCTCATCCAAAGCACCGGCTGCCTAGACGCGACATCCTTCCTCGATGCACGCATCTGGTTCACAACATCGTGGATCTCTGGAAGAATGGATCTCTAGAATGGATCTCTCGAATGGATCTCTAGAGCTATTGATTGAGTGTACACTCGGAGCATTATCCGCGTTGATAACTTGCAAAGACGAAACTCCGACTTCTTTGTAGATTCGAAGGACTGGTCACCCACGGATGAATACGCAGCAGACCACCGACATGGGCGCGAATCGTGAATCGAGGATGTCACTGATTCACTGTACTCGGTGACGCATCATCAGTCATCCATCAGTTAGCTTTCACTCGCTTACTGACGATGGATGACAAACACGTCTGTACGAGAACTACCAGAAATGTGCTTGGAAGACTGAGTCGTTCGTATCGTCAACGGATGAGGGCAACCGCAGTCATTGTCAGTACTCACAACGCAATTCGCTTCCAACCGAGATAACTGAGTACCTTCCCTTCGAGCTGCACGCACACCAATCGCATTCACTCCGAGACCATGAAATGCACCACCTTTCTCGTCGCTGCCATCGCGTTGCTCGGTGTCGTCACTTCAGCCGACCAACCTGTCGTGAAAACGTCCGCGGAGGCGCTAGAGAAGGTCCAGGCATCCGCTTTACCAGCTGGCGTCACACTGACCGGAACAACGGAGAAGATCGACCCACCTGCTTCAGCTGCTGCGGTTGCCACCAAGGAAGCCGACGTCCGTGAGAGCAAGCATGTTGGCAAGAACAACATGGATGAGAAAGAAGACGATGACGACAAGAAGGAGTTCTTTGGTGGAGGCCTCGGTGGTTGGGGCGGCCTCGGTGGTTGGGGCAATTGGGGCGGCTGGGGCGGCTACGGATCCTACCGCTTCGGCTTTATGTACGGCGGGATCGGCGGCTGGGCGTACCCGTTGGGTTACTGGAACACATTTGGTTCGGGTCTATTCGGTGGTGGATGCGGCCTCGGCATTCCTTTTGGCGGTCTTTATTACTGCTAAGTTATCGTCGATAGTAGCTGCACGTCACAGGAACTTGCTCGTCACGCTGGATGCTAATCGTGCAGTCAAGTCGGATCCGAGTACTTCGTGTCGCTACTTGTTGCAGCTGTTTCGTAGTTAACGATCGCACAAAAATGATGCAAGCAACGGTGCCAAAATGATGAAGCTTCAGTGCCAAAATAATGCAAGCAACAGTGTGCCAACACCGTCACTTCTTTTTCTTTCCCCCCACAATCCGCTTCTTTTTAGTTGCCACCACAATCCCTGACTGCTTGGCGTTTAGCACGATCATCCCTGACTCCTTGAAGTTGTTTGGCATGACAACAAGAGAACGAACAAATTCACTGGCGCTGCCATCGATACCACACATCGTATGCTTCACAGCATCGAAGCGCTCGGTAGCGTAGGGTCAATCCGGTGACCTGGGGCCTTGGGTCAAAGACTTGTATGCATTAACGGACTATCTTTGTTGTCATGGTCTGATAATTACAAAACCGAACCGTGACATGTGGAGTGAGCTTGCGCTGTCTTGAGTGCGATGTAAATTGAGAGGATCCTTGAAAACTTGTAAGATCGCAACGTCAGATTTGAAGATGAAATGGACGAGTGCTGGCGTACCTACCTCACCTTACAAGGCACAGCTCTTAAAGAGGCCTCGGATTATACGTGTCGAAACCCAGCACGTGGCCTATTGACGACAAAGGTTGTGTTTGGCAATACTCAAGACTGGTCTCGTTCGGACGCTGGGGAGGGATGAATGTAAGGATGAACGTACAAGATCGATCGAACATACACTACGCCAACTACACAGCATCCATGTATGGAATAATGTGCGAGGCTTTGGATCACCTGTAATGAGTCCTCATCCAAAGCACCGGCTGCCTAGACGCGACATCATTCCTCGATGCACGCATCTGGTTCACAAAATCATGAATCTCTGGAAGAATGGATCTCTAGAATGGATTTCTTGAATGGATCTCTGGAGCTATTGAATGCACACTCGGAGCATTATCCGCGTTGATAACTTGCAAAGACGAAACTCCGACTTCTTTGTAGATTCGAAGGACTGGTCACCCACGGATGAATACGCAGCAGACCACCGACATGGGCGCGAATCGTGAATCGAGGATGTCACTGATTCACTGTACTCGGTGACGCATCATCAGTCATCCATCAGTCAGCTTTCACTCGCTCCCTGACGATGGATGACAAATACGTCTGTACGAGAACTACCAGAAATGTGCTTGGAAGACTGAGTCGTTCGTATCGTCAACGGATGAGGGCAACCGCAGTCATTGTCAGCACTCACAACGCAATTCGCTTCCAACCGAGATAATTGAGTACCTTCCCTTCGAGCTGCACGCACACCGATCGCATTCACTCCGAGGCCATGAAATGCACCACCTTTCTCGTCGCTGCCATCGCGTTGCTCGGTGTCGTCACTTCAGCCGACCAACCTGTCGTGAAAACGTCCGCGGAGGCGCTAGAGAAGGTCCAGGCATCCGCTTTACCAGCTGGCGTCACACTGACCGGAACAACGGAGAAGATCGACCCACCTGCTTCAGCTGCTGCGGTTGCCACCAAGGAAGGCGACATCCGTGAGAGCAAGCATGTTGGCAAGAACAACATGGATGAGAAAGAAGACGATGACGACAAGAAGGAGTTCTTTGGTGGAGGCCTCGGTGGTTGGGGCGGCCTCGGTGGTTGGGGCAATTGGGGCGGCTGGGGCGGCTACGGATCCTACCGCTTCGGCTTTATGTACGGCGGGATCGGCGGCTGGGCGTACCCGTTGGGTTACTGGAACACATTTGGTTCGGGTCTATTCGGTGGTGGATGCGGCCTCGGCATTCCTTTTGGCGGTCTTTATTACTGCTAAGTTATCGTCGATAGCAGCTGCACGTCACAGGAACTTGCTCGTCACGCTGGATGCTAATCGTGCAGTCAAGTCGGATCCGAGTACTTCGTGTCGCTACTTGTTGCAGCTGTTTCGTAGTTAACGATTGCGCGAAAATGATGCAAGCAACGGTGCCAAAATGATGCATGCTTCAGTGCCAAAATAATGCAAGCAACAGTGTGCCAACACCGTCACTTCTTTTTCGTTGCCACCACAATCCGCTTCTTTTTAGTTGCCACCACAATCCCTGACTGCTTGGCGTTGAGCACGATCATCCCTGACTCCTTGAAGTTGTTTTGCATGACAACAAGAGAACGAACAAATTCACTGGCGCTGCCATCGATACCACACATCGTATGCTTCACAGCATCGAAGCGCTCGGTAGCGTAGGGTCAATCCGGTGACCTGGGGCCTTGGGTCAAAGACTTGTATGCATTAACGGACTATCTTTGTTGTCATGGTCTGATAATTACAAAACCGAACCGTGACATGTGGAGTGAGCGTGCGCTGTCTTGAGTGCGATGTAAATTGAGAGGATCCTTGAAAACTTGTAAGATCGCAACGTCAGTTTTGAAGATGAAATGGACGAGTGCTGGCGTAGCTACCTCACCTTACAAGGCACAGCTCTTAAAGAGTCCTCGGATTATACGTGTAGAAACCCAGCACATGGCCTATTAACGACAAAGGTTGTGTTTGGCAATACTCACGACTTGTCTCGTTCGGACGCTGGGGAGGGATGAATGTAAGGATGAACGTACAAGATCGATCGAACATACACTACGCCAACTACACAGCATCCATGTATGGAATAATGTGCGAGGCTTTGGATCACCTGTAATGAGTCCTCATCCAAAGCACCGGCTGCCTGGACGCGACATCCTTCCTCGATGCACGCATCTGGTTCACAAAATCATGAATCTCTGGAAGAATGGATCTCTGAGAATGGATTAGTGGTTCTCGAATGGATCTCTGGAGCTATTGAATGCACACTCGGAGCATTATCCGCGTTGATAACTTGCAAAGACGAAACTCCGACATCTTTGTAGATTCGAAGGACTGGTCACCCACGGATGAATACGCAGCAGACCACCGACATGGGCGCGAATCGTGAATCGAGGATGTCACTGATTCACTGTACTCGGTGACGCATCATCAGGCATCCATCAGTTAGCTTTCACTCGCTCACTGACGATGGATGACAAATACGTATGTACGAGAACTACCAGAAATGTGCTTGGAAGACTGAGTCGTTCGTATTGGCAACGGATGAGGGCAACCGCAGTCATTGTCAGCACTCACAACGCAATTCGCTTCCAACCGAGATAATCGAGTACCTTCCGTTCGAGCTGCACGCACACCGATCGCATTCACTCCGAGGCCATGAAATGCACCACCTTTCTCGTCGCTGCCATCGCGTTGCTCGGTGTCGTCACTTCAGCCGACCAACCTGTCGTGAAAACGTCCGCGGAGGCGCTAGAGAAGGTCCAGGCATCCGCTTTACCAGCTGGCGTCACACTGACCGGAACAACGGAGAAGATCGACCCACCTGCTTCGGCTGGTGCGGTTGCCACCAAGGAAGCCAACGTCCGCGAGAGCAAGCATGTTGGCAAGAACAACATGGATGAGAAAGAAGACGATGACGACAACAAGGAGTTCTTTGGTGGAGGCCTCGGTGGTTGGGGCGGCCTCGGTGGTTGGGGCAATTGGGGCGGCTGGGGCGGCTACGGACCCTACCGCTTCGGCTTTATGTACGGCGGGATCGGCGGCTGGGCGTACCCGTTGGGCTACTGGAACACATTTGGTTCGGGTCTATTCGGTGGTGGATGCGGCCTCGGCATTCCTTTTGGCGGTCTTTATTACTGCTAAGTTATCGTCGATAGCAGCTGCACGTCACAGGAACTTGCTCGTCACGCTGGATGCTAATCGTGCAGTCAAGTCGGATCCGAGTACTTCGTGTCGCTACTTGTTGCAGCTGTTTCGTAGTTAACGATCGCACAAAAATGATGCAAGCAACGGTGCCAAAATGATGCATGCTCCAGTGCCAAAATAATGCAAGCAACAGTGTGTCAACACCGTCACTTCTTTCCAATCTGCTTCTTTTTAGTTGCCACCACAATCACTGACTGCTTGGCGTTGAGCACGATCATCCCTGACTCCTTGACGTTGTACTGCATGACAACAAGAGAATAGACAAATTCACTCGGCGCTGCCATCGATACCACACATCGTGTGCTTCATAGCATCGAAGCGCTCGGTAGCGTAGGGTCAACCCGGTGACCTGGGGCCTTGGGTCAAAGACTTGTATGCATTGACGGACTATCTTTGTTGTCATGGTCTGATAATTACAAAACCGAACCGTGACATGTGGAGTGAGCGTGCGCTATCTTGAGTGCGATGTAAATTGAGAGGATCCTTGAAAACTTGTAAGATCGCAACGTCAGTTTTGAAGATGAAATGGACGAGTGCTGGCGTAGCTACCTCACCTTACAAGGCACAGCTCTTAAAGAGGCCTCGGATTATACGTGTCGAAACCCAGCACGTCGTCTATTGACGACAAAGGTTGTGTTTGGCAATACTCAAGACTGGTCTCGTTTGGACGCTGCGGAGAGATGAAGGTAAGGATGAACGTACAAGATCGATCGAACATACACTACGCCAACTACACAGCATCCATGCATGAAATAACGTGCGAGGCTTTGGATCACCTGTAATGAGTCCTCATCCAAAGCACCGGCTGCCTAGACGCGACATCATTCCTCGATGCAAGCATCTGGTTCACAACATCATGGATCTCTAGAAGATTGGATCTCTAGAATGGATTCCTCGAATGGATCTCCGGAGCTATTGAATGCACACTCGGAGCATTATCCGCGTTGATAACTTGCAAAGACGAAACTCCGACTTCTTTGTAGATTCGAAGGACTGGTCACCCACGGATGAATACGCAGCAGACCACCGATGTGGGCGCGAATCATGAATCGCGGAAGTCACTGATTCACTGTACTTGGTGACGCATCATCAGTCATCCATCAGTTAGCTTTCACTCGCTCACTGACGATGGATGACAGATGCGTCTGTACGAGAACTACCAGAAATGTGCTTAAAACACTGATTCGTTCGATTCGTCAACGGATGAGGGCAACTGCAGTCATTGTTACATGATTATTACATCAGATACAAATTCTCTTTTTAAATAAAGTTACATAGCACCTTGAAAAAGTTTTGCTAGGCATTCACAATTTTGCAGCTTCAGTGTTTCAACGACCCGAAATACTGGGCTGAAGCGGGGATCACATCCGTTTCTGTTGACGATATATCTACTAAAGATGCTGATAAACGCACTTCGCATAAAACGCTATTTGAGATGCACTGATCTCCTATACCGGGGTTACCGACCCTGTGCTTGCGTTATCTTCGTAATGACCTAAGTCTTGACCCATGTGGGACGCAATTGCCTTCCAGGCTAGTGGTAGTCGAAACACAGTGGCTTGGTGTACTATTACACTTGATTGCGTATCCATGTCCAGGCTGCTATTCCATCGGCGATTCACTTGAAATTTTTGCAGATGATGCGACCAGTTAACAACGTATCTTCAATCTACCATTGCTACATATGGCAGTTATGTGTTCAAGATAGCTTGTTCTGAGCGGCTTCCGGTTGCGCATCTGTCGTCGATGACTTGGCTGGATCTAGCAACATTAATGGAGCAAAGGTGATGTCCAGTAATATCAGAAGACTGAAAATCAGACCTTCGTATCCAGCCACGGTATCTGTGATTAATGTAATGGAAAGTCACACAATGTCTATCCAGTTAATGATGATCTGCGCCATTAGATCGTCCCACGATACAAAGACTGACGTAGTCCCTGTGGGATAGGAATGCCACGTGCACTTCCACAAAGAAGAGTACGTATTTGATCTCTGAGCTAATTTATTTATGCAGGCAGGTACCCCTCTGTCGGATCTGTTAATATCACATGGGCGACAGTGAAAGCATGCTGGACGTATAATTTTCAGAATACTCAAAAATGCGGGAATGCAGCGTGAGCGTGACCCAGCACCTTCAACGTACTTGGATACCGCTCTCACTTGTTTGGGTATGTGTAGACTGAAATATCCTGGTCTGTCCGCATAATTTTTTGACACTCCGTCTATTGCGGAGCTACTTAGCACTCCTAAACAGAGAAAGCTTTATACTTAAAGAGTCTCTTATACACAACAAACTGAAAACGACGTACAGTCGCTCAAGCGTACAAGCTTAACAATCCCGGTTTAAAAAGGAATACGATTCACAGAATCTCACACTAGCTAGTCACTACTAGTTGAACAAGAGTAACGCCTTCACAAGGCTAATGCTCTAAACTACACACTACGCCTTGACTAGGCACTTGTGTTCAACGATTCAAAAGGGGAACTGAACTTTATTTATTCGTTAGCTACGGTAATAAAGCCATTAAACCTTGTCTGAATGACTTCTACATTGCGATCCTATGATAGAGGTCTTATCCCTTATCCCTAACCGATAATGTGCGGTATTACCGTACCTACATGGTACCAATACTGTACTTCTCAGATCCACTGACCTAGACTTAGTGTGGACACACAACATAACTAGTTCAATAACCGCCATGTAACTCCGTTTCAACCTTTCCCATCAAACTGTCGACACCCTTGTGTTAAAAAAATGCTTCTACTGCTCTTTGAGGTCTGCCAAAGCTCTGGATCCTGGCCATCGCGTTCACAACACATCTTAAAATGACTGAGTCAAATCCTTTGTCCAAAACCCTTACGAAGTTCTTTTACGAGAATATGGTGACTACAAGAGTGACATTGTCTTGTCGAGTGTCTCTGATCCACCTCGAGCTACTCCTCCGGCTCGTAAAGCCACGCGCGTCGCTCTAATCCATTCGTGGAACTCGAAGATGTACCTTCATCCCCTGTACAGCGTGCAGCCGTCGATTCTGCGCTGGGTGTGTTGCACAAATCTTGATTTATATTGGATAAATTAGATCTCAGGCGGTTGATGATTGCGGGGTCAAGCACAATGTGTAGTCACAACGTTTGCTCACAGTAATTACCGCTTTAAACGACCGAGTGTGAATGAACGCATTCGTCAGACTGCCGGGCAGTCACTCGCCACATGGGTAACGAGACTTAATGCTTCCACAGCCTTAACACTATCGGAGTGGGAGGCAACTAGAGTGAGATACTTGTGGGTCGAGCGTATGACCAACTAAGAGTACGTCGACAGACTGATTCTGCAAGCACAAGATGCGTCAGTATTTGCCTTGCGGACAATACTTGTCGTCCTTCTCCGGTGAGTCGGAGGCGGAAAATGATGTCGTCTTTACGCTTTGGTCTTACAAAGCTCGTCATCTATCAAGCCTGTGGAATCTTACAAGAGAGCAGTCCACATGCTGACGTTCGGCTCGAGCGAAGTATACTTTAATTCAGCAAACTAAAGCACCAGAGGCCAACTGCGATCATTCTATCGCACCGCTATGCTTCGGCATCTACGGACCCGCGCACCAGTGCATCTGCTGAAGCAAACCTCTCCACTCCCACACCGACTAGTGGATAGCGGTATGGGTCGACTGACCTTATAGAAGCGATCCAAAAAGTCAACGGCGTACGGACGATCCTGCCGCAGTGGCACTTCGTAATCCCATGAGTTTTTCTACTCTGGATACCCCCGCCACTGTACCAAGTACTGGTATAGACCGTCGCAATGACGTCGCTGTAGGAGACGTTCACCATGGTACTGTTGATCCGCTTGCTCGTCGACGAGAGAGGCGGTGGCAGGTGTATCACAATCCGCTTCTTTTTAGTTGCCACCACAATCCCTGACTGCTTGGCGTTGAGCACGATCATCCCTGACTCCTTGAAGTTGTTTAGCATGACAACAAGAGAACGAACAAATTCACTGGCGCTGCCATCGATACCACACATCGTATGCTTCACAGCATCGAAGCGCTCGGTAGCGTAGGGTCAATCCGGTGACCTGGGGCCTTGGGTCAAAGACTTGTATGCATTGACGGACTATCTTTGTTGTCATGGTCTGTTGATCACAAAACCGAACCAACCGAACCGTGACATGTGCAGTGAGCTTGCGCTGTCTCGAGTGCGACGTAAATTGAGAGGATCCTTGATAACATGTAAGATCGCAACGTCAGATTTGAAGATGAAATGGAAGAGTGCTGGCGGACCTCCCTCACCTTACAAGGCACAGCTCTAAAGAAGCCTCGGATTATACGTGTCGAAACCCAGCACGTGGCCTATTGACGACAAAGGTTGTGTTTGGCAATACTCACGACTGGTCTCGTTTGGACGCTGTGGAGGGATGAAGGTAAGGATGAACGTACAAGATCGATCAAACATGCACTACGCCAACTACACAGCATCCATGTATGGAATAACGTGCGAGGCTTTGGATCACCTACAATGAGTCCTCATCCAAAGCACCGGCTGCCTGGACGCGACATCCTTCCTCGATACACGCATCTGGTTCCCAAAATCATGGATCTCTGGAGAATGGATCTCTAGATTGAATTTCTCGAATGGATCTCTGGAGCTATTGAGTGTACACTCGGAGCATTATCCGCGTTGATAACTTGCAAAGACAAAACACTGACTTCTTTGTAGATTCGAAGGACTGGTCACCCACGGATGAATACGCAGCAGACCACCGACATGGGCGCGAATCGTGAATCGAGGAAGTCACTGATTCACTGTACTCGGTGACGCATCATCAGGCATCCATCGGTTAGCTTTCACTCGCTCACTGACGATGGATGACAAATACGTATGTACGAGAACTACCAGAAATGTGCTTGGAAGACTGAGTCGTTCGTATCGTCAACGGATGAGGGCAACCGCAGTCATTGTCAGCACTCACAACGCAATTCGCTTCCAAACGAGATCACTGAGTACCTTCCCTTCGAGCTGCACGCACACCGATCGCATTCACTCCGAGGCCATGAAATGCACCACCTTTCTCGTCGCTGCCATCGCGTTGCTCGGTGTCGTCACTTCAGCCGACCAACCTGTCGTGAAAACGTCCGCGGAGGCGCTAGAGAAGGTCCAGGCATCTGCTTTACCAGCTGGCGTCACACTGACCGGAACAACGGAGAAGATCGACCCACCTGCTTCAGCTGCTGCGGTTGCCACCAAGGAAGCCGACGTCCGTGAGAGCAAGCATGTTGGCAAGAACAACATGGATGAGAAAGAAGACGATGACGACAAGAAGGAGTTCTTTGGTGGAGGCCTCGGTGGTTGGGGCGGCCTCGGTGGTTGGGGCAATTGGGGCGGCTGGGGCGGCTACGGATCCTACCGCTTCGGCTTTATGTACGGCGGGATCGGCGGCTGGGCGTACCCGTTGGGTTACTGGAACACATTTGGTTCGGGTCTATTCGGTGGTGGATGCGGCCTCGGCATTCCTTTTGGCGGTCTTTATTACTGCTAAGTTATCATCGATAGCAGCTGCACGTCACAGGAACTTGCTCGTCACGCTGGATGCTAATCGTGCAGTCAAGTCGGGTCCGAGTACTTCGTGTCGCTACTTGTTGCAGCTGTTTCGTAGTTAGCGATCGCACAAAAAAACTGATCAAGCAACGGGGCCAAAATGATGCAAGCTTCAGTGCCAAAATAATGCAAGCAACAGTGTGCCAACGCCGTCACTTCTTTCCAATCTGCTTCTTTTTAGTCGCCACCACAATCCCTGACTACTTGGCGTTTAGCACGATCATCCCTGACTCCTTGACGTTGCATTGCATGACAACAAAAGAACGAACAAATTCACTGGCGCTGCCATCGATACCACACATTGTATGCTTCACAGCATCGAAGCGCTCGGTAGCGTAGGGTCAACCCGGTGACCTGGGGCCTCGGGTCAAAGACTCGTATGCATTGACGGACTATCTTTGTTGTCATGGTCTGTTGATCACAAAACCGAACCAACCGAACCGTGACATGTGGAGTGAGCGTGCGCTGTCTTGAGTGCGATGTAAATTAGAGGATCCTTGATAACATGTAAGATCGCAACGTCAGTTTTGAAGACGAAATGGACGAGTGCTGGCGTAGCTACCTCACCTTACAAGGAACAGCTCCAAAAGAGTCCTCGGTTTATACGTGTCGAAACCCAGCACGTGGCCTATTGACGACAAAGGTTGTGTTTGGCAATACTCACGACTGGTCTCGTTTGGACGCTGGGGAGGGATGAAGGTAAGGATGAACGTACAAGATCGATCGAACATACACTACGCCAACTACACAGCATCCATGTATGGAATAATGTGCGAGGCTTTGGATCACCTGCAATGAGTCCTCATCCAAAGCACCGGCTGCCTAGACGCGACATCCTTCCTCGATGCACGCATCTGGTTCCCAAAATCATGGATCTCTGGAAGAATGGATCTCTAGAATGGATTTCTCGAATGGATCTCTAGAGCTATTGATTGAGTGTACACTCGGAGCATTATCCGCGTTGATAACTTGCAAAGACGAAACTCCGACTTCTTTGTAGATTCGAAGGACTGGTCACCCACGGATGAATACGCAGCAGATCACCGATATGGGCGCGAATCATGAATCGAGGAAGTCCCTGGTTCACTGTACTCGGTGACGCATCATCAGTCATCCATCAGTTAGCTTTCACTCGCTCACTGACGATGGATGACAAACACGTCTGTACGAGAACTACCAGAAATGTGCTTGGAAGACTGAGTCGTTCGTATCGTCAACGGATGAGGGCAACCGCAGTCAATGTCAGTACTCACAACGCAATTCGCTTCCAACCGAGAGTATTGATTACCTTCCCTTCGAGCTGCACGCACATCAATCGCATTCACTCCGAGACCATGAAATGCACCACCTTTCTCGTCGCTGCCATCGCGTTGCTCGGTGTCGTCACTTCAGCCGACCAACCTGTCGTGAAAACGTCCGCGGAGGCGCTAGAGAAGGTCCAGGCATCCGCTTTACCAGCTGGCGTCACACTGACCGGAACAACGGAGAAGATCGACCCACCTGCTTCAGCTGCTGCGGTTGCCACCAAGGAAGCCGACGTCCGTGAGAGCAAGCATGTTGGCAAGAACAACATGGATGAGAAAGAAGACGATGACGACAAGAAGGAGTTCTTTGGTGGAGGCCTCGGTGGTTGGGGGCGGCCTCGGTGGTTGGGGCAATTGGGGCGGCTGGGGCGGCTACGGATCCTACCGCTTCGGCTTTATGTACGGCGGGATCGGCGGCTGGGCGTACCCGTTGGGCTACTGGAACACATTTGGTTCGGGTCTATTCGGTGGTGGATGCGGCCTCGGCATTCCTTTTGGCGGTCTTTATTACTGCTAAGTTATCGTCGATCGCAGCTGCACGTCACAGGAACTTGCTCGTCACGCTGGATGCTAATCGTGCAGTCAAGTCGGATCCGAGTACTTCGTGTCGCTACTTGTTGCAGCTGTTTCGTAGTCAGCGATCGAGCGAAAAATGATCAAGCAACGGTGCCAAAATGATGCAAGCTACAGTGCCAAAATAATGCAAGCAACAGTGTGCCAACACCGTCACTTCTTTCCAATCTGCTTCTTTTTAGTCGCCACCACAATCCCTGACTGCTTGGCGTTTAGCACGATCATCCCTGACTCCTTGACGTTGCATTGCATGACAAGAAGAGAACAGACAAATTCACTCGGCGCTGCCATCGATACCACACATCGTATGCTTCATAGCATCGAAGCGCTCGGTAGCGTAGGGTCAATCCGGTGACCTGGGGCCTTGGGTCAAAGACTTGTATGCATTGACGGTCTATCTTTGTTGTCATGGTCTGTTGATCACAAAACCGAACCAACCGAACCGTGACATGTGGAGTGAGCGTGCGCTGTCTTGAGTGCGATGTAAATTAGAGGATCCTTGATAACATGTAAGATCGCAACGTCAGATTTGAAGACGAAATGGACGGGTGCTGGCGTACCTACCTCACCTTACAAGGCACAGCTCTTAAAGAGTCCTCGGAGTATACGTGTCGAAACTCAGCACGTGGCCTATTGACGACAAAGGTTGTGTTTGGCAATACTCAAGACTGGTCTCGTTCGGACGCTGCGGAGGGATGAATGTTAGGATGAACGTACAAGATCGATCGAACATACACTACGCCAACTACACAGCATCCATGTATGGAATAACGTGCGAGGCTTTGGATCACCTACAATGGGTCCTCATCCAAAGCACCGGCTGCCTAGACGCGACATCCTTCCTCGATGCACGCATCTGGTTCACAACATCGTGGATCTCTGGAAGAATGGATCTCTAGAATGGATTTCTCGAATGGATCTCTAGAGCTATTGATTGAGTGTACACTCGGAGCATTATCCGCGTTGATAACTTGCAAAGACGAAACTCCGACTTCTTTGTAGATTCGAAGGACTGGTCACCCACGGATGAATACGCAGCAGATCACCGATATGGGCGCGAATCATGAATCGAGGAAGTCCCTGGTTCACTGTACTCGGTGACGCATCATCAGTCATCCATCAGTTAGCTTTCACTCGCTTACTGACGATGGATGACAAACACGTCTGTACGAGAACTACCAGAAATGTGCTTGGAAGACTGAGTCGTTCGTATCGTCAACGGATGAGGGCAACCGCAGTCATTGTCAGCACTCACAACGCAATTCGCTTCCAACCGAGAAAATCAAGTACCTTCCCTTCGAGCTGCACGCACACCGATCGCATTCACTCCGAGGCCATGAAATGCACCACCTTTCTCGTCGCTGCCATCGCGTTGCTCGGTGTCGTCACTTCAGCCGACCAACCTGTCGTGAAAACGTCCGCGGAGGCGCTAGAGAAGGTCCAGGCATCCGCTTTACCAGCTGGCGTCACACTGACCGGAACAACGGAGAAGATCGACCCACCTGCTTCAGCTGCTGCGGTTGCCACCAAGGAAGCCGACGTCCGTGAGAGCAAGCATGTTGGCAAGAACAACATGGATGAGAAAGAAGACGATGACGACAAGAAGGAGTTCTTTGGTGGAGGCCTCGGTGGTTGGGGGCGGCCTCGGTGGTTGGGGCAATTGGGGCGGCTGGGGCGGCTACGGATCCTACCGCTTCGGCTTTATGTACGGCGGGATCGGCGGCTGGGCGTACCCGTTGGGTTACTGGAACACATTTGGTTCGGGTCTATTCGGTGGTGGATGCAGCCTCGGCATTCCTTTTGGCGGTCTTTATTACTGCTAAGTTATCGTCGATCGCAGCTGCACGTCACAGGAACTTGCTCGTCACGCTGGATGCTAATCGTGCAGTCAAGTCGGGTCCGAGTACTTCGTGTCGCTACTTGTTGCAGCTGTTTCGTAGTTAGCGATCGCACAAAAAAACTGATCAAGCAACGGGGCCAAAATGATGAAGCTTCAGTGCCAAAATAATGCAAGCAACAGTGTGCCAACACCGTCACTTCTTTCCAATCTGCTTCTTTTTAGTCGCCACCACAATCCCTGACTGCTTGGCGTTTAGCACGATCATCCCTGACTCCTTGACGCTGCATTGCATGACAAGAAGAGAACAGACAAATTCACTCGGCGCTGCCATCGATACCACACATCGTATGCTTCATAGCATCGAAGCGCTCGGTAGCGTAGGGTCAATCCGGTGACCTGGGGCCTTGGGTCAAAGACTTGTATGCATTGACGGACTATCTTTGTTGTCATGGTCTGTTAATTACAAAACCGAACCAACCGAACCGTGACATGTGGAGTGAGCGTGCGCTGTCTTGAGTGCGATGTAAATTAGAGGATCCTTGATAACATGTAAGATCGCAACGTCAGTTTTGAAGATGAAATGGACGAGTGCTGGCGGACCTACCTCACCTTACAAGGCACAGCTCTTAAAGAGTCCTCGGAGTATACGTGTCGAAACTCAGCACGTGGCCTATTGACGACAAAGGTTGTGTTTGGCAATACTCACGACTGGTCTCGTTCGGACGCTGTGGAGGGATGAAGGTAAGGATGAACGTACAAGATCGATCGAACATACACTACGCCAACTACACAGCATCCATGTATGGAATGACGTGCGAGGCTTTGGATCACCTACAATGAGTCCTCATCCAAAGCACCGGCTGCCTAGACGCGACATCCTTCCTCGATGCACGCATCTGGTTCCCAAAATCATGGATCTCTGGAAGAATGGATCTCTAGAATGGATTTCTCGAATGGATCTCTGGAGCTATTGATTGAGTGTACACTCGGAGCATTATCCGCGTTGATAACTTGCAAAGACGAAACTCCGACTTCTTTGTAGATTCGAAGGACTGGTCACCCACGGATGCATACGCAGCAGACCACCGACATGGGCGCGAATCATGAATCGAGGAAGTCCCTGGTTCACTGTACTCGGTGACGCATCATCAGTCATCCATCAGTTAGCTTTCACTCGCTCACTGACGATGGATGACAAACACGTCTGTACGAGAACTACCAGAAATGTGCTTGGAAGACTGAGTCGTTCGTATCGTCAACGGATGAGGGCAACCGCAGTCATTGTCAGCACTCACAACGCAATTCGCTTCCAACCGAGATAACTGAGTACCTTCCCTTCGAGCTGCACGCACACCGATCGCATTCACTACGAGGCCATGAAATGCACCACCTTTCTCGTCGCTGCCATCGCGTTGCTCGGTGTCGTCACTTCAGCCGACCAACCTGTCGTGAAAACGTCCGCGGAGGCGCTAGAGAAGGTCCAGGCATCCGCTTTACCAGCTGGCGTCACACTGACCGGAACAACGGAGAAGATCGACCCACCTGCTTCAGCTGCTGCGGTTGCCACCAAGGAAGCCGACGTCCGTGAGAGCAAGCATGTTGGCAAGAACAACATGGATGAGAAAGAAGACGATGACGACAAGAAGGAGTTCTTTGGTGGAGGCCTCGGTGGTTGGGGGCGGCCTCGGTGGTTGGGGCAATTGGGGCGGCTGGGGCGGCTACGGATCCTACCGCTTCGGCTTTATGTACGGCGGGATCGGCGGCTGGGCGTACCCGTTGGGTTACTGGAACACATTTGGTTCGGGTCTATTCGGTGGTGGATGCGGCCTCGGCATTCCTTTTGGCGGTCTTTATTACTGCTAAGTTATCGTCGATCGCAGCTGCACGTCACAGGAACTTGCTCGTCACGCTGGATGCTAATCGTGCAGTCAAGTCGGATCCGAGTACTTCGTGTCGCTACTTGTTGCAGCTGTTTCGTAGTTAGCGATCGCACAAAAATGATCAAGCAACGGGGCCAAAATGATGAAGCTTCAGTGCCAAAATAATGCAAGCAACAGTGTGCCAACACCGTCACTTCTTTCCAATCTGCTTCTTTTTAGTCGCCACCACAATCCCTGACTGCTTGGCGTTTAGCACGATCATCCCTGACTCCTTGACGTTGCATTGCATGACAAGAAGAGAACGAACAAATTCACTGGCGCTGCCATCGATACCACACATCGTATGCTTCATAGCATCGAAGCGCTCGGTAGCGTAGGGTCAATCCGGTGACCTGGGGCCTTGGGTCAAAGACTTGTATGCATTGACGGACTATCTTTGTTGTCATGGTCTGTTGATCACAAAACCGAACCAACCGAACCGTGACATGTGGAGTGAGCGTGCGCTGTCTTGAGTGCGATGTAAATTAGAGGATCCTTGATAACATGTAAGATCGCAACGTCAGTTTTGAAGATGAAATGGACGAGTGCTGGCGGACCTACCTCACCTTACAAGGCACAGCTCTTAAAGAGGCCTCGGATTATACGTGTCGAAACCCAGCACGTGGCCTATTGACGACAAAGGTTGTGTTTGGCAATACTCACGACTGGTCTCGTTCGGACGCTGGGGAGGGATGAATGTAAGGATGAACGTACAAGATCGATCGAACATACACTACGCCAACTACACAGCATCCATGTATGGAATAACGTGCGAGGCTTTGGATCACCTGCAATGAGTCCTCATCCAAAGCACCGGCTGCCTAGACGCGACATCCTTCCTCGATGCACGCATCTGGTTCACAAAATCATGGATCTCTGGAAGAATGGATCTCTAGAATGGATTTCTCGAATGGATCTCTAGAGCTATTGATTGAGTGCACACTCGGAGCATTATCCGCGTTGATAACTTGCAAAGACGAAACTCCGACTTCTTTGTAGATTCGAAGGACTGGTCACCCACGGATGAATACGCAGCAGATCACCGATATGGGCGCGAATCATGAATCGAGGAAGTCCCTGGTTCACTGTACTCGGTGACGCATCATCAGTCATCCATCAGTTAGCTTTCACTCGCTCACTGACGATGGATGACAAACACGTCTGTACGAGAACTACCAGAAATGTGCTTGGAAGACTGAGTCGTTCGTATCGTCAACGGATGAGGGCAACCGCAGTCAATGTCACTACTCACAACGCAATTCGCTTCCAACCGAGAGTATTGATTACCTTCCCTTCGAGCTGCACGCACACCGATCGCATTCACTCCGAGGCCATGAAATGCACCACCTTTCTCGTCGCTGCCATCGCGTTGCTCGGTGTCGTCACTTCAGCCGACCAACCTGTCGTGAAAACGTCCGCGGAGGCGCTAGAGAAGGTCCAGGCATCCGCTTTACCAGCTGGCGTCACACTGACCGGAACAACGGAGAAGATCGACCCACCTGCTTCAGCTGCTGCGGTTGCCACCAAGGAAGCCGACGTCCGTGAGAGCAAGCATGTTGGCAAGAACAACATGGATGAGAAAGAAGACGATGACGACAAGAAGGAGTTCTTTGGTGGAGGCCTCGGTGGTTGGGGCGGCCTCGGTGGTTGGGGCAATTGGGGCGGCTGGGGCGGCTACGGATCCTACCGCTTCGGCTTTATGTACGGCGGGATCGGCGGCTGGGCGTACCCGTTGGGTTACTGGAACACATTTGGTTCGGGTCTATTCGGTGGTGGATGCGGCCTCGGCATTCCTTTTGGCGGTCTTTATTACTGCTAAGTTATCGTCGATCGCAGCTGCACGTCACAGGAACTTGCTCGTCACGCTGGATGCTAATCGTGCAGTCAAGTCGGATCCGAGTACTTCGTGTCGCTACTTGTTGCAGCTGTTTCGTAGTTAGCGATCGCACAAAAACGATCAAGCAACGGGGCCAAAATGATGCAAGCTTCAGTGCCAAAATAATGCAAGCAACAGTGTGCCAACACCGTCACTTCTTTCCAATCTGCTTCTTTTTAGTTGCCACCACAATCCCTGACTGCTTGGCGTTTAGCACGATCATCCCTGACTCCTTGACGTTGTATTGCATGACAAGAAGAGAACAAACAAATTCACTGGCGCTGCCATCGATACCACACATCGTATGCTTCATAGCATCGAAGCGCTCGGTAGCGTAGGGTCAATCCGGTGACCTGGGGCCTTGGGTCAAAGACTTGTATGCATTGACGGACTATCTTTGTTGTCATGGTCTGTTGATTACAAAACCGAACCAACCGAACCGTGACATGTGGAGTGAGCGTGCGCTGTCTTGAGTGCGATGTAAATTGAGAGGATCCTTGATAACATGTAAGATCGCAACGTCAGTTTTGAAGATGAAATGGACGAGTGCTGGCGTAGCTACCTCACCTCACAAGGCACAGCTCTTAAAGAGGTCTCGGATTATACGTGTCGGAACCCAGCACGTGGCCTATTGACGACAAAGGTTGTGTTTGGCAATACTCACGACTTGTCTCGTTTGGACGCTGGGGAGGGATGAATGTAAGGATGAACGTACAAGATCGATCGAACATACACTACGCCAACTACACAGCATCCATGTATGGAATAATGTGCGAGGCTTTGGATCACCTGCAATGAGTCCTCATCCAAAGCACCGGCTGCCTAGACGCGACATCCTTCCTCGATGCACGCATCTGGTTCCCAAAATCATGGATCTCTGGAAGAATGGATCTCTAGAATGGATCTCTCGAATGGATCTCTGGAGCTATTGAATGCACACTCGGAGCATTATCCGCGTTGATAACTTGCAAAGACGAAACTCCGACTTCTTTGTAGATTCGAAGGACTGGTCACCCACGGATGAATACGCAGCAGACCACCGATATGGGCGCGAATCATGAATCGAGGAAGTCCCTGATTCACTGTACTCGGTGACGCATCATCAGTCATCCATCAGTTAGCTTTCACTCGCTTACTGACGATGGATGACAAACACGTCTGTACGAGAGCTACCAGAAATGTGCTTGGAAGACTGAGTCGTTCGTATCGTCAACGGATGAGGGCAACCGCAGTCATTGTCAGCACTCACAACGCAATTCGCTTCCAACCGAGATAACTGAGTACCTTCCCTTCGAGCTGCACGCACACCGATCGCATTCACTACGAGGCCATGAAATGCACCACCTTTCTCGTCGCTGCCATCGCGTTGCTCGGTGTCGTCACTTCAGCCGACCAACCTGTCGTGAAAACGTCCGCGGAGGCGCTAGAGAAGGTCCAGGCATCCGCTTTACCAGCTGGCGTCACACTGACCGGAACAACGGAGAAGATCGACCCACCTGCTTCAGCTGCTGCGGTTGCCACCAAGGAAGCCGACGTCCGTGAGAGCAAGCATGTTGGCAAGAACAACATGGATGAGAAAGAAGACGATGACGACAAGAAGGAGTTCTTTGGCGGAGGCCTCGGTGGTTGGGGGCGGCCTCGGTGGTTGGGGCAATTGGGGCGGCTGGGGCGGCTACGGACCCTACCGCTTCGGCTTTATGTACGGCGGGATCGGCGGCTGGGCGTACCCGTTGGGTTACTGGAACACATTTGGTTCGGGTCTATTCGGTGGTGGATGCGGCCTCGGCATTCCTTTTGGCGGTCTTTATTACTGCTAAGTTATCGTCGATCGCAGCTGCACGTCACAGGAACTTGCTCGTCACGCTGGATGCTAATCGTGCAGTCAAGTCGGATCCGAGTACTTCGTGTCGCTACTTGTTGCAGCTGTTTCGTAGTTAGCGATCGAGCGAAAAATGATCAAGCAACGGTGCCAAAATGATGCAAGCTACAGTGCCAAAATAATGCAAGCAACAGTGTGCCAACACCGTCACTTCTTTCCCAATCTGCTTCTTTTTAGTTGCCACCACAATCCCTGACTGCTTGGCGTTTAGCACGATCATCCCTGACTCCTTGACGTTGTATTGCATGACAACAAGAGAACGAACAAATTCACTGGCGCTGCCATCGATACCACACATCGTATGCTTCATAGCATCGAAGCGCTCGGTAGCGTAGGGTCAATCCGGTGACCTGGGGCCTTGGGTCAAAGACTTGTATGCATTGACGGACTATCTTTGTTGTCATGGTCTGATTGATCACAAAACCGAACCAACCGAACCGTGACATGTGGAGTGAGCGTGCGCTGTCTTGAGTGCGATGTAAATTGAGAGGATCCTTGATAACATGTAAGATCGCAACGTCAGATTTGAAGATGAAATGGACGAGTGCTGGCGTACCTACCTCACCTTACAAGGAACAGCTCTTAAAGAGGCCTCGGATTATACGTGTCGAAACCCAGCACGTGGCCTATTGACGACAAAGGTTGTGTTTGGCAATACTCACGACTGGTCTCGTTCGGACGCTGGGGAGGGATGAATGTAAGGATGAACGTACAAGATCGATCGAACATACACTACGCCAACTACACAGCATCCATGTATGGAATAATGTGCGAGGCTTTGGATCACCTGCAATGAGTCCTCATCCAAAGCACCGGCTGCCTAGACGCGACATCCTTCCTCGATGCACGCATCTGGTTCACAAAATCATGGATCTCTGGAAGAATGGATCTCTAGAATGGATTTCTCGAATGGATCTCTGGAGCTATTGAGATGCACACTCGGAGCATTATCCGCGTTGATAACTTGCAAAGACGAAACTCCGACTTCTTTGTAGATTCGAAGGACTGGTCACCCACGGATGAATACGCAGCAGACCACCGATATGGGCGCGAATCATGAATCGAGGAAGTCACTGATTCACTGTACTCGGTGACGCATCATCAGTCATCCATCAGTTAGCTTTCACTCGCTCACTGACGATGGATGACAAACACGTCTGTACGAGAACTACCAGAAATGTGCTTGGAAGACTGAGTCGTTCGTATCGTCAACGGATGAGGGCAACCGCAGTCATTGTCAGCACTCACAACGCAATTCGCTTCCAACCGAGATAACTGAGTACCTTCCCTTCGAGCTGCACGCACACCGATCGCATTCACTCCGAGGCCATGAAATGCACCACCTTTCTCGTCGCTGCCATCGCGTTGCTCGGTGTCGTCACTTCAGCCGACCAACCTGTCGTGAAAACGTCCGCGGAGGCGCTAGAGAAGGTCCAGGCATCCGCTTTACCAGCTGGCGTCACACTGACCGGAACAACGGAGAAGATCGACCCACCTGCTTCAGCTGCTGCGGTTGCCACCAAGGAAGCCGACGTCCGTGAGAGCAAGCATGTTGGCAAGAACAACATGGATGAGAAAGAAGACGATGACGACAAGAAGGAGTTCTTTGGTGGAGGCCTCGGTGGTTGGGGGCGGCCTCGGTGGTTGGGGCAATTGGGGCGGCTGGGGCGGCTACGGACCCTACCGCTTCGGCTTTATGTACGGCGGGATCGGCGGCTGGGCGTACCCGTTGGGTTACTGGAACACATTTGGTTCGGGTCTATTCGGTGGTGGATGCGGCCTCGGCATTCCTTTTGGCGGTCTTTATTACTGCTAAGTTATCGTCGATAGCAGCTGCACGTCACAGGAACTTGCTCGTCACGCTGGATGCTAATCGTGCAGTCAAGTCGGATCCGAGTACTTCGTGTCGCTACTTGTTGCAGCTGTTTCGTAGTTAGCGACCGCACAAAAATGATGCAAGCAACGGTGCCAAAATGATGCAAGCTTCAGTGCCAAAATAATGCAAGCAACAGTGTGCCAACACCGTCACTTCTTTTGCCCCAATCTGCTTCTTTTTAGTTGCCACCACAATCCCTGACTGCTTGGCGTTTAGCACGATCATCCCTGACTCCTTGACGTTGTATTGCATGACAACAAGAGAACGAACAAATTCACTGGCGCTGCCATCGATACCACACATCGTATGCTTCACAGCATCGAAGCGCTCGGTAGCGTAGGGTCAATCCGGTGACCTGGGGCCTTGGGTCAAAGACTTGTATGCATTAACGGACTATCTTTGTTGTCATGGTCTGTTGATCACAAAACCGAACCAACCGAACCGTGACATGTGGAGTGAGCTTGCGCTGTCTTGAGTGCGATGTAAATTGAGAGGATCCTTGATAACATGTAAGATCGCAACGTCATATTTGAAGATGAAATGGACGAGTGCTGGCGTGCCTACCTCACCTTACAAGGCACAGCTCTTAAAGAGGCCTCGGATTATACGTGTCGAAACCCAGCACGTGGCCTATTGACGACAAAGGTTGTGTTTGGCAATACTCACGACTTGTCTCGTTCGGACGCTGGGGAGGGATGAATGCAAGGATGAACGTACAAGATCGATCGAACATACACTACGCCAACTACACCGCATCCATGTATGGAATAACGTGCGAGGCTTTGGATCACCTGTAATGAGTCCTCATCCAAAGCACCGGCTGCCTGGACGCGACATCCTTCCTCGATGCACGCATCTGGTTCACAAAATCATGGATCTCTGGAAGAATGGATCTCTAGAATGGATTTCTCGAATGGATCTCTGGAGCTATTGAATGCACACTCGGAGCATTATCCGCGTTGATAACTTGCAAAGACGAAACTCCGACTTCTTTGTAGATTCGAAGGACTGGTCACCCACGGATGAATACGCAGCAGACCACCGATATGGGCGCGAATCATGAATCGAGGAAGTCACTGATTCACTGTACTCGGTGACGCATCATCAGTCATCCATCAGTTAGCTTTCACTCGCTCACTGACGATGGATGACAAACACTTCTGTACGAGAACTACCAGAAATGTGCTTGGAAGACTGAGTCGTTCGTATCGTCAACGGATGAGGGCAACCGCAGTCATTGTCAGCACTCACAACGCAATTCGCTTCCAACCGAGATAACTGAGTACCTTCCCTTCGAGCTGCACGCACACCGATCGCATTCACTCCGAGGCCATGAAATGCACCACCTTTCTCGTCGCTGCCATCGCGTTGCTCGGTGTCGTCACTTCAGCCGACCAACCTGTCGTGAAAACGTCCGCGGAGGCGCTAGAGAAGGTCCAGGCATCCGCTTTACCAGCTGGCGTCACACTGACCGGAACAACGGAGAAGATCGACCCACCTGCTTCAGCTGCTGCGGTTGCCACCAAGGAAGCCGACGTCCGTGAGAGCAAGCATGTTGGCAAGAACAACATGGATGAGAAAGAAGACGATGACGACAAGAAGGAGTTCTTTGGTGGAGGCCTCGGTGGTTGGGGCGGCCTCGGTGGTTGGGGCAATTGGGGCGGCTGGGGCGGCTACGGACCCTACCGCTTCGGCTTTATGTACGGCGGGATCGGCGGCTGGGCGTACCCGTTGGGTTACTGGAACACATTTGGTTCGGGTCTATTCGGTGGTGGATGCGGCCTCGGCATTCCTTTTGGCGGTCTTTATTACTGCTAAGTTATCGTCGATAGCAGCTGCACGTCACAGGAACTTGCTCGTCACGCTGGATGCTAATCGTGCAGTCAAGTCGGATCCGAGTACTTCGTGTCGCTACTTGTTGCAGCTGTTTCGTAGTTAGCGATCGCACAAAAATGATGCAAGCAACGGTGCCAAAATGATGCAAGCTTCAGTGCCAAAATAATGCAAGCAACAGTGTGCCAACACCGTCACTTCTTTCCAATCTGCTTCTTTTTAGTTGCCACCACAATCCCTGACTGCTTGGCGTTTAGCACGATCATCCCTGACTCCTTGACGTTGTATTGCATGACAACAAGAGAACGAACAAATTCACTGGCGCTGCCATCGATACCACACATCGTATGCTTCATAGCATCGAAGCGCTCGGTAGCGTAGGGTCAATCCGGTGACCTGGGGCCTTGGGTCAAAGACTTGTATGCATTGACGGACTATCTTTGTTGTCATGGTCTGTTGATCACAAAACCGAACCAACCGAACCGTGACATGTGGAGTGAGCGTGCGCTGTCTTGAGTGCGATGTAAATTGAGAGGATCCTTGATAACATGTAAGATCGCAACGTCAGATTTGAAGATGAAATGGACGAGTGCTGGCGTACCTACCTCACCTTACAAGGCACAGCTCTTAAAGAGTCCTCGGATTATACGTGTCGAAACCCAGCACGTGGCCTATTGACGACAAAGGTTGTGTTTGGCAATACTCACGACTTGTCTCGTTCGGACGCTGGGGAGGGATGAATGTAAGGATGAACGTACAAGATCGATCGAACATACACTACGCCAACTACACAGCATCCATGTATGGAATGACGTGCGAGGCTTTGGATTACCTACAATGAGTCCTCATCCAAAGCACCGGCTGCCTAGACGCGACATCCTTCCTCGATGCACGCATCTGGTTCCCAAAATCATGGATCTCTGGAAGAATGGATCTCTAGAATGGATTTCTCGAATGGATCTCTGGAGCTATTGAGTGTACACTCGGAGCATTATCCGCGTTGATAACTTGCAAAGACGAAACTCCGACTTCTTTGCAGATTCGAAGGACTGGTCACCCACGGATGAATACGCAGCAGACCACCGATATGGGCGCGAATCGTGAATCGAGGATGTCACTGATTCACTGTACTCGGTGCCCATCATCATTCATCCATCAGTCAGATTTCACTTGCTCACTGACGATGGATGACAAACACGTCTGTTCGAGAACTACCAGAAATGTGCTTGGAAGACTGAGTCGTTCGTATCGTCAACGGATGAGGGCAACCGCAGTCATTGTCAGCACTCACAACGCAATTCGCTTCCAACCGAGATAACTGAGTACCTTCCCTTCGAGCTGCACGCACACCGATCGCATTCACTCCGAGGCCATGAAATGCACCACCTTTCTCGTCGCTGCCATCGCGTTGCTCGGTGTCGTCACTTCAGCCGACCAACCTGTCGTGAAAACGTCCGCGGAGGCGCTAGAGAAGGTCCAGGCATCCGCTTTACCAGCTGGCGTCACACTGACCGGAACAACGGAGAAGATCGACCCACCTGCTTCAGCTGCTGCGGTTGCCACCAAGGAAGCCGACGTCCGTGAGAGCAAGCATGTTGGCAAGAACAACATGGATGAGAAAGAAGACGATGACGACAAGAAGGAGTTCTTTGGTGGAGGCCTCGGTGGTTGGGGGCGGCCTCGGTGGTTGGGGCAATTGGGGCGGCTGGGGCGGCTACGGATCCTACCGCTTCGGCTTTATGTACGGCGGGATCGGCGGCTGGGCGTACCCGTTGGGTTACTGGAACACATTTGGTTCGGGTCTATTCGGTGGTGGATGCGGCCTCGGCATTCCTTTTGGCGGTCTTTATTACTGCTAAGTTATCGTCGATAGCAGCTGCACGTCACAGGAACTTGCTCGTCACGCTGGATGCTAATCGTGCAGTCAAGTCGGATCCGAGTACTTCGTGTCGCTACTTGTTGCAGCTGTTTCGTAGTTAGCGACCGCACAAAAATGATGCAAGCAACGGTGCCAAAATGATGAAGCTTCAGTGCCAAAATAATGCAAGCAACAGTGTGCCAACACCGTCACTTCTTTTTCGTTGCCCCCCAATCCGCTTCTTTTTAGTTGCCACCACAATCCCTGACTGCTTGGCGTTTAGCACGATCATCCCTGACTCCTTGACGTTGTATTGCATGACAACAAGAGAACGAACAAATTCACTGGCGCTGCCATCGATACCACACATCGTATGCTTCATAGCATCGAAGCGCTCGGTAGCGTAGGGTCAATCCGGTGACCTGGGGCCTTGGGTCAAAGACTTGTATGCATTGACGGACTATCTTTGTTGTCATGGTCTGTTGATCACAAAACCGAACCAACCGAACCGTGACATGTGCAGTGAGCTTGCGCTGTCTCGAGTGCGACGTAAATTGAGAGGATCCTTGATAGCATGTAAGATCGCAACGTCAGTTTTGAAGATGAAATGGAAGAGTGCTGACGTACCTTCCTCACCTCACAAGGCACAGCTCTTAAAGAGGCCTCGGATTATACGTGTCGAAACCCAGCACGTGGCCTATTGACGACAAAGGTTGTGTTTGGCAATACTCACGACTTGTCTCGTTCGGACGCTGGGGAGGGATGAATGTAAGGATGAACGTACAAGATCGATCGAACATACACTACGCCAACTACACAGCATCCATGTATGGAATAATGTGCGAGGCTTTGGATCACCTACAATGAGTCCTCATCCAAAGCACCGGCTGCCTGGACGCGACATCCTTCCTCGATACACGCATCTGGTTCCCAAAATCATGGATCTCTGGAAGAATGGATCTCTAGATTGAATTTCTCGAATGGATCTCTGGAGCTATTGAGTGTACACTCGGAGCATTATCCGAGTTGATAACTTGCAAAGACGAAACTCCGACTTCTTTGTAGATTCGAAGGACTGGTCACCCACGGATGAATACGCAGCAGACCACCGATATGGGCGCGAATGATGAATCGAGGAAGTCACTGATTCACTGTACTCGGTGACGCATCATCAGTCATCCATCAGTTAGCTTTCACTCGCTCACTGACGATGGATGACAAACACGTCTGTACGAGAACTACCAGAAATGTGCTTGGAAGACTGAGTCGTTCGTATCGTCAACGGATGAGGGCAACCGCAGTCATTGTCAGCACTCACAACGCAATTCGCTTCCAACCGAGATAACTGAGTACCTTCCCTTCGAGCTGCACGCACACCGATCGCATTCACTCCGAGGCCATGAAATGCACCACCTTTCTCGTCGCTGCCATCGCGTTGCTCGGTGTCGTCACTTCAGCCGACCAACCTGTCGTGAAAACGTCCGCGGAGGCGCTAGAGAAGGTCCAGGCATCCGCTTTACCAGCTGGCGTCACACTGACCGGAACAACGGAGAAGATCGACCCACCTGCTTCAGCTGCTGCGGTTGCCACCAAGGAAGCCGACGTCCGTGAGAGCAAGCATGTTGGCAAGAACAACATGGATGAGAAAGAAGACGATGACGACAAGAAGGAGTTCTTTGGTGGAGGCCTCGGTGGTTGGGGCGGCCTCGGTGGTTGGGGCAATTGGGGCGGCTGGGGCGGCTACGGATCCTACCGCTTCGGCTTTATGTACGGCGGGATCGGCGGCTGGGCGTACCCGTTGGGTTACTGGAACACATTTGGTTCGGGTCTATTCGGTGGTGGATGCGGCCTCGGCATTCCTTTTGGCGGTCTTTATTACTGCTAAGTTATCATCGATAGCAGCTGCACGTCACAGGAACTTGCTCGTCACGCTGGATGCTAATCGTGCAGTCAAGTCGGATCCGAGTACTTCGTGTCGCTACTTGTTGCAGCTGTTTCGTAGTTAGCGACCGCACAAAAATGATGCAAGCAACGGTGCCAAAATGATGAAGCTTCAGTGCCAAAATAATGCAAGCAACAGTGTGCCAACACCGTCACTTCTTTTTCTTTCCCCCCAATCTGCTTCTTTTTAGTTGCCACCACAATCCCTGACTGCTTGGCGTTTAGCACGATCATCCCTGACTCCTTGACGTTGTATTGCATGACAACAAGAGAACGAACAAATTCACTGGCGCTGCCATCGATACCACACATCGTATGCTTCATAGCATCGAAGCGCTCGGTAGCGTAGGGTCAATCCGGTGATCTGGGGCCTTGGGTCAAAGACTTGTATGCATTGACGGACTATCTTTGTTGTCATGGTCTGTTGATCACAAAACCGAACCAACTGATCCGTGACATGTGGAATGAGCGTGCGCTGTCTTGAGTGCGATGTAAATTAGAGGATCCTTGATAACATGTAAGATCGCAACGTCAGATTTGAAGATGAAATGGAAGAGTGCTGGCGGACCTACCTCACCTTACAAGGCACAGCTCTTAAAGAGTCCTCGGATTATACGTGTCGAAACCCAGCACGTCGTCTATTGACGACAAAGGTTGTGTTTGGCAATACTCACGACTGGTCTCGTTCGGACGCTGTGGAGGGATGAATGTAAGGATGAACGTACAAGATCGATCGAACATACACTACGCCAACTACACAGCATCCATGTATGGAATAACGTGCGAGGCTTTGGATCACCTACAATGAGTTCTCATCCAAAGCACCGGCTGCCTAGACGCGACATCATTCCTCGATGCACGCATCTGGTTCACAAAATCATGGATCTCTAGAAGAATGGATCTCCAAAAAGGATTTCTTGAATGGATCTCTGGAGCTATTGAATGCACACTCGGAGCATTATCCGCGTTGATAACTTGCATAGACGAAACTCCGACTTCTTTGTAGATTCGAAGGACTGGTCACCCACGGATGAATACGCAGCAGACCACCGATATGGGCACGAATCGTGAATCGGGGAAGTCACTGATTCACTGTACTCGGTGACGCATCATCAGTCATCCATCAGTTAGCTTTCACTCGCTCACTGACGATGGATGACAAACACGTCTGTACGAGAACTACCAGAAATGTGCTTGGAAGACTGAGTCGTTCGTATCGTCAACGGATGAGGGCAACCGCAGTCATTGTCAGCACTCACAACGCAATTCGCTTCCAACCGAGATAACTGAGTACCTTCCCTTCGAGCTGCACGCACACCGATCGCATTCACTCCGAGGCCATGAAATGCACCACCTTTCTCGTCGCTGCCATCGCGTTGCTCGGTGTCGTCACTTCAGCCGACCAACCTGTCGTGAAAACGTCCGCGGAGGCGCTAGAGAAGGTCCAGGCATCCGCTTTACCAGCTGGCGTCACACTGACCGGAACAACGGAGAAGATCGACCCACCTGCTTCAGCTGCTGCGGTTGCCACCAAGGAAGCCGACGTCCGTGAGAGCAAGCATGTTGGCAAGAACAACATGGATGAGAAAGAAGACGATGACGACAAGAAGGAGTTCTTTGGTGGAGGCCTCGGTGGTTGGGGCGGCCTCGGTGGTTGGGGCAATTGGGGCGGCTGGGGCGGCTACGGACCCTACCGCTTCGGCTTTATGTACGGCGGGATCGGCGGCTGGGCGTACCCGTTGGGTTACTGGAACACATTTGGTTCGGGTCTATTCGGTGGTGGATGCGGCCTCGGCATTCCTTTTGGCGGTCTTTATTACTGCTAAGTTATCGTCGATCGCAGCTGCACGTCACAGGAACTTGCTCGTCACGCTGGATGCTGATCGTGCAGTCAAGTCGGATCCGAGTACTTCGTGTCGCTACTTGTTGCAGCTGTTTCGTAGTTAGCGATCGCACAAAAATGATGCAAGCAACGGTGCCAAAATGATGAAGCTTCAGTGCCAAAATAATGCAAGCAACGGTGTGCCAACGCCGTCACTTCTTTTCCCAATCTGCTTCTTTTTAGTTGCCACCACAATCCCTGACTGCTTGGCGTTTAGCACGATCATCCCTGACTCCTTGACGTTGCATTGCATGACAACAAGAGAACGAACAAATTCACTGGCGCTGCCATCGATACCACACATCGTATGCTTCACAGCATCGAAGCGCTCGGTAGCGTAGGGTCAATCCGGTGACCTGGGGCCTTGGGTCAAAGACTTGTATGCATTGACGGACTATCTTTGTTGTCATGGTCTGTTGATCACAAAACCGAACCAACCGATCCGTGACATGTGGAGTGAGCGTGCGCTGTCTTGAGTGCGATGTAAATTGAGAGGATCCTTGATAACATGTAAGATCGCAACGTCAGATTTGAAGATGAAATGGAAGAGTGCTGGCGTACCTACCTCACCTTACAAGGCACAGCTCTTAAAGAGTCCTCGGTTTATACGTGTCGAAACCCAGCACGTGGCCTATTGACGACAAAGGTTGTGTTTGGCAATACTCACGACTGGTCTCGTTTGGACGCTGGGGAGGGATGAAGGTAAGGATGAACGTACAAGATCGATCGAACATACACTACGCCAACTACACAGCATCCATGTATGGAATAATGTGCGAGGCTTTGGATCACCTGCAATGAGTCCTCATCCAAAGCACCGGCTGCCTAGACGCGACATCCTTCCTCGATGCACGCATCTGGTTCCCAAAATCATGGATCTCTGGAAGAATGGATCTCTAGAATGGATTTCTCGAATGGATCTCTGGAGCTATTGAGTGTACACTCGGAGCATTATCCGCGTTGATAACTTGCAAAGACGAAACTCCGACTTCTTTGTAGATTCGAAGGACTGGTCACCCACGGATGAATACGCAGCAGACCACCGATATGGGCGCGAATCATGAATCGTGGAAGTCACTGATTCACTGTACTCGGTGACGCATCATCAGTCATCCATCAGTTAGCTTTCACTCGCTCACTGACGATGGATGACAAACACGTCTGTACGAGAACTACCAGAAATGTGCTTGGAAGACTGAGTCGTTCGTATCGTCAACGGATGAGGGCAACCGCAGTCATTGTCAGCACTCACAACGCAATTCGCTTCCAACCGAGATAACTGAGTACCTTCCCTTCGAGCTGCACGCACACCGATCGCATTCACTCCGAGGCCATGAAATGCACCACCTTTCTCGTCGCTGCCATCGCGTTGCTCGGTGTCGTCACTTCAGCCGACCAACCTGTCGTGAAAACGTCCGCGGAGGCGCTAGAGAAGGTCCAGGCATCCGCTTTACCAGCTGGCGTCACACTGACCGGAACAACGGAGAAGATCGACCCACCTGCTTCAGCTGCTGCGGTTGCCACCAAGGAAGCCGACGTCCGTGAGAGCAAGCATGTTGGCAAGAACAACATGGATGAGAAAGAAGACGATGACGACAAGAAGGAGTTCTTTGGTGGAGGCCTCGGTGGTTGGGGCGGCCTCGGTGGTTGGGGCAATTGGGGCGGCTGGGGCGGCTACGGACCCTACCGCTTCGGCTTTATGTACGGCGGGATCGGCGGCTGGGCGTACCCGTTGGGCTACTGGAACACATTTGGTTCGGGTCTATTCGGTGGTGGATGCGGCCTCGGCATTCCTTTTGGCGGTCTTTATTACTGCTAAGTTATCGTCGATCGCAGCTGCACGTCACAGGAACTTGCTCGTCACGCTGGATGCTAATCGTGCAGTCAAGTCGGGTCCGAGTACTTCGTGTCGCTACTTGTTGCAGCTGTTTCGTAATTAGCGATCGCACGAAAACTGATCAAGCAACGGGGCCAAAATGATGCAAGCTTCAGTGCCAAAATAATGCAAGCAACGGTGTGCCAACGCCGTCACTTCTTTCCAATCTGCTTCTTTTTAGTTGCCACCACAATCCCTGACTGCTTGGCGTTTAGCACGATCATCCCTGACTCCTTGACGTTGTATTGCATGACAACGAAGAGAACGAACAAATTCACTGGCGCTGCCATCGATACCACACATCGTATGCTTCATAGCATCGAAGG
>CAKLBY020000333.1:0-38076 GCA_921007115.2 Peronospora matthiolae
CGAGGACTCGTCAGACGAATCGCTCGGTCCGAAGATCTCGGACATGATGGCCCCACATTTCCCAGAGCCAGTCAACCCAGCTCTGGCAGGGTCCGCACCGGGTGATCCGGATGCAGGAGGCGCCGCCTTTGAGTCGGATGGATAATCCGACTCGCCAAAGTAGATGAGTTCTACTCAGACTCATCTGCATAGCGATTAACCCCACCCTCTGCAGACGCAGCGGATGTACCTGTCGCTAATGGGAACTAACCACGTGGACTGTTCACAACAACAGGCGACGAATCATCTGCTGCTGAGGCGTGAGATAAACTAACTCCGGCTACACGCATGCGTGCAGCCGCTTTTCTCGCTGCTGCAGTAGCAACTTGCATAAGTTTGGAAGCCATGCGTTGGATTGGCAAATGAGTGGAAATTGACCAACAAGTGCTCCCTTTCCCAAAGTAAACAACGGTGGTCACCCTGTCCCAATCAATTCTATTCAATCACAGGTGATTGATGGTTAAGGAAGGGTGATGTAACGGGGTAGCCCACTACATGATATTGACATCAAATTATGTCAATAGAAATATTGTCTAGTACGACAATATTCTACCAATACTATCCAAGATGGATAATATTGATGGAATATTATCCCTTTGTAGATAATATTCATGCGCTGCTCAATGATTGGTTGATAAAAGCTTATCAACCATAGATTTTTTTACAACCAATCGCTGCTAGACGCGCGCAATGGGTGGTGAGCAGGCGGTCGTCATACGACGACGTAGTTCAATATAGTTAGATAAAGACTAAAGTTATATTGATAGCTAAACTATATTAAATACAGTTCTCTTTTTACCCTTTGCTCAAACGAGTCGTTTGAGTAGATTAGGTTCCTCTGCACGTACGAGTGTACGTAAGGTTTCGTGGCACCCTAAACAAAGGGTGCCCCGACACAGACGAGGCAGACACAGAGATATAAGCTATTTCTACCACAGCCCTGCTCGGTGAAGAGGCAGACAACGGTTCCTGTTTAAGGGCTCGAGATGTGGCGACTTTACAGAGTCGGAATCAACAGGCGAAAATAGTCATCAACACGCAGACAGAGATCAGCACCCAGAAAAAGTAGAAGCAGATCACTCACACAGACGCTGATTCGTAAATACCTTTCTGTGGCACCAATCATGCAATAATATCGAAACTAAAATTTTTTCATAGGGCATCAATTTTTTCGGTGATAAACGTGTTATATTATCATGAGCAAGCATGACGCATGCACTTCCACTCCATGTCCGCAGACAAAATGCCTTTCATAAAATCCATAGGCCGCTGGACATAAGAATTATGTTCATCTTGTACACCTACAGCGTATCGTTGTTTCCGGTAACGATGTCAACATAGACCCAGAGTTGACACTTAGGCTCGTAAGCTGTATAAGGGAGCGTAAAAGACATGGATCAGAGATGCTGCTGAAATAACAACAGTAAAAGTGATTAATATTATGCATATAATTTTGCTAACCATTGATATGATTTCTTGAGTTGTTGCCCCTATAAAGGTCACATTAGTTCCATCTTTTGTCCTTAACGACTCCCCTTCTCTCTGCTGCGGTTTTCTCTTCTCTCTATCTACAATGGGCTATGTCGTAAGAGTTACTGGACGTCACTGCCTGGCAAGAAAGAACTGGCGAACCCCCTACATCAGGAATTGAGATTTTAGCTTCATCACTAAAAACTCATGTCATTTATCGAACCAGAGACCACTGATTTGATTTTCCACAACATATCGCTTAAGCTGTGAGCGTACATACTTTCGATACGATGGCGTTCACATAGATTGTAGCGCAGACACACAATTTTGAATCAACGCGTTACCTTCAAGCAACAGAATGCAGCCATACCATTTTATCTTTCGAATCCTTTTCACAGAACGTTCATTTTGAATTGTACATAGACAATTAAAAGCCCACGCAAATTTCGTGAAACGGCCGTGCACACACTACAATTTATTAATTGTAAAGTCTAACATGTGTCAATTTTTTTTGGTACACATAAATAGACACTGACCTAGAGGATCAACATCTTATCCGGTACAGGGAAATAACATTTTTTAGACATCATATTATCCAAGTTATCTGTACACTCTATGTGGTCTTATTTCTCCGGTCATTTTAAACACATTCTTCAAATTAAAATCGATCAGTTTTGATCCTAGATGATATAATACTTCAAAGAGCATGAGACCTTAAGAGCTCCATCATCGCCATCGTAACTACCAGTCATCATAGTAAATGTATGAAAACGTACTTTTGAGACTACACCTTCCTGTAATTTATGACTAGGTCAAGAGTGAGTCCTTGATACTGTCAATTTGACTCTGTTGAAGCGACGATTGTTTTGCTGGTACGAAATGGAAATGACCAAGGAGGACAACCTTGTTGAATATCACTCTCGGCTAAAGCAGGAGTATTCTCGATATATTTTGCAATATTGAACACTTTCTTATTCGAAGCATCCCGAGAAAGTTTTTTTGTTGGGCCTCGAATATGTCTTGGTGCTTGCACTTCATTTTTTTACTAAAAAACTGTCAGAAGCACAAGGTGTATAATAGGAGGGAACAGGGACCAAAGACGCAGAGTTATCCTGTTGAACTTGTGCAGCACTTACTTGCTTCGAAATTTTTAAATAATTTGACTGCAAATTTGCTTTTGATGTACACGATGCTCCATCGTAGTGTGAGGCATTCCATTGCTTTTATTGCAAAGAGACCAAAAACCTGTCGCGTGCCAAGTTTTTGCGTATGACGACAGCAAAAAAATTAATTAAACATTTTGACTAGAAAATCGCTCGAAACATAGACGCCAAATTTAATTTCTCTTTTAGTTGCGAATGACAACAGCACAGTATGCAGATTACTAGCATCCAGTTTAATTGCATTAAAATCACAACTTTGTAGAACTCAACCTGTCTCAAGATTTTGAGTAAAAATTAAACCTGTAACAGAATTTCTACTGTCGTAAGACGGAATATGTTGTACAAGAGCAGATAGAAAAGCAATTTAATTCTACACTTTGAAAGAAGCAGCATCAAGCTTGCGTATTTTTGTTGCTCGAAGATCAGTTATGGGAGGAAAGATCACGGTAAACAATTAGACAATAAAAGAGATGCATTTGAGTTTTGCAACGACTACAAATTGTGTTTGAAAGCATTCACGTAATGCCGAGTCATATCGACAGAGAAAAGACCACTGAAAACTTTGCGGTATCGTTACCGATTGATTAAATAAGTTTAATTTTTGGGTCCTGCGTCTGATTAGTTTTATTTAAAAATTTAGGCCCAAATTGACAACAGTAATCGCAAAAACGATATCGGTCTTAATATGGATGGCCATTTTTTGTTATAAGTAGCGCTGTGTGAGATTCGTATATTCATGCAATTAACATCGTTTGCTCACTACAACAGATAACTTAGTTCAGTATTCTTTTTCGACAGATCAAAGGAACGTACGCTGTCATACAAATATGGAAAGTCTCGTCTGAAATACGCGGCAGCCGAAGAATTCGGTTAATGATTGGAAGCACTACCGAAAAATGTTATAATGTGCAGGTTAGTGCCAAAGTCCAGTATCGGTCGCACTACAATCCAGGAGGGTAAAGCAGAACACTTGGTTCTTGCTGAGCAACTTCGAAATTGAGATGGAGAAACGTCGAAGGTGTCACCCTCTCTTTCGACCTATACTGTAAAATGTACACCAACGGGCGCACACATGCTTTGATTATACCAATTGTAACGGAGCATCCCAGCCAACTGTACCGGTGCGTATCATTATCATACTAAGCCACAAAACCGTTAGGTGTAACGTGGTGAGCCTACCACATATAGTCAACACCCGATACGTTTTAGTGATAATATTATCAAAAGGTTGGTAATATTCATTTATATTACCATAAGGAGTAATATTTAGAAACGCTCACCGATTGTCTGATACAAGCCATCATGTCATCCAACTCTTGCGGTCCAATGAGCGATGGACGCGCGCAATGAGTGTTGATCGAGACTTAAGCATACACATCTGTAAATAATAAAACTAAAGTTTGGACTAAACATAGGTTAATGATCAGGACTTGACTATATTTCGTACGATTCTAATTTCTACTCCTATTACGCAAAAAAGATAGCTAGCCTTCTTCTGCACATCCATTAACGTCCGGACACAAAATATAGATTCAAAGACACGATACCTTGTACTTTTAGCACACACACATTGTTGTATCTACTGTCTGATGTCTTTTGTTGCGGCTACTTACTACGGCAACGTAGTATGCACTGGACAATTTTTATAGCGTAATTTTTAATATACCGTAGCAATTTAAACTGAGTAATTCCAAGAGGCTTAAGTGAGAGCCAGCCTCACTTCTGATGAGAATCATACCAAATAAAACTCGTCTTCCTCTACGTTATCTCGTTTCTTTCGGTACTCGACATCATTAATTTTATTATTATAGCCCCCTGTGCTCGCTTCGGTCACCTTATTGCTGCGTGGTTTCTTTTCGTATAAAATCGTTTGTTTGCAACTCACACTAAACTCTTTCCACATATTGTGCGCTTACATTATCATCGTGCTGCAATCAGCCGACACTAACTTTGAACAGCACGCATTATCAGTAATTAATCGTTTATATGAGTTGTATAAGCGTAAGTGCAGCCATCATTTTGCTGTACAAATCCGGTCAAAGACCGTCAATCATCTCTTTCATTGACTACATCAGCATCTGTATATGCCACAATATGCTGGTCTAATTTAGTTCGTGATGCCTTCAGATGCACCGGATTCTGCACTTTTGTCTCTTAGACAACGTCAAAGAAATTTTTAGTCTGATGTTTCTATACTTCACAAAAGCAATGATTTATACAATACGTAGTGTCTCTTGTACAAAAGTTAAAAATATTACTTGATATTCGCACCACGTCAGCAACGTATCATGACGCCTGCATTGTACTAAATGTAGGATCGATCACACAATTTGTCGATAACCCACATCTAAATTTAGGTCCACAAACACCAATTCTACCGCCAAATTTTCAGGGATCGGGTAGTTATCTTTTAGCCGTGGTGTAGGAAAAGGATTAATTGTTTTCATTTTATATTTCATAAATCTTTTTAATGAAGAAGTGCTTTATATTGTCATCATGCACCCTTAAAGTATGATTCGCCATTTTATGTAAACACTTCACAGAACCCAATTCTTAATTTTGAAACTTCTTACTAAATTTGCTATAAGAATCTCAATGTTGGTCTCAGTTAATACAATAAAGAAATCATCTAAGTATACGGTAATGCATACCTTTTTCTCTTCCATTGTTTGCGCGTATTCACCTGCATCCATCTTTAAGCAACAGTAACCACAAGTTCTCAAATACTTGTACAGCATCTTTACCAGATGCGAGGTGCTTGGAGCAGGCCGTATAATAATTAAAACAGATTGCAAAACCTACCAGAATTATCATCAAAGTATTCGATTTATAATATGTAAATCTTGACATTATCGAAAGGGCCATATACTTGTTGTATCAATAACTTTTTTTTTGGCAGGGCATGCCCAAAAACAGAGCTAGGAGCAAAACCGATCTAACCGACTCAGCCTTCGCTAATGGAGATAAATTCTTCCAAAAGTTAATACCAAACTCTTATTATCATCCCTTTATCGAAATTCGCGCGTGAAATCGGCATACTTCACTGTTCGCATTACTTTTCCGCACCAAGACCCACTTATTCCTCAATGTATTTACTTCATAAGGCCGAATAAATAGCTCCCATACGTAAGTCCGCATCAATTCTCAATACCCAGTGCCAAGCTCTTTAATCCAGTGCTTTGCAATTGAAGCACGTTAAGTTTTTGTAACTGACATAAGATCCAGCCGTTTTTTCGCTGCCTAAATTACTATCGCTGTGGGAATATTCAGTTCAAAATTTGACAGCCGTATAGATGGTCGTATTGGTCGAGTAGATTGCTTAGATGATAGCTTAAGGAAATACAGCTCTAACATTAACACTAGTCTGTTTATTTCAACGGTGCTATATTCACCCCTCCCCTGTCCAAGCGAAACATATCCAGCAATGAAGTGCCATTCGGGTTGACATCATCACAACGTGCCCGATTCATGTCACTATTGCTTACTTTAGGTAAACATCTCCATCACTAAATGTTTGCGGTCGATTCGAAGGCACAAGGCCTCTGCGATTAGACATATCTTAAATAAATCGAGAGGTACATGCAGACTGCAGTTAGACGGGTCCTTGCTACATTTACTGCCGCTTACGCTGTAATGACGAAGCAAGCCGCTTTGGAAAGTTTTCACGTAAATTACGACCACGACATGACCCCATTCCAGCCTGTACATCATATGCCGCCTGTGACCGGAACGACCGAACTTTAGCCTTGCTATACTCACCTAATTTCCACTCAGCAAGTCACTTCCGTAATCTCTTACCAAGGCTGACTTGCCAATGGTGGAAAGCATTCTTTACAAAAAAAATTATGAATAAAATATCCATTACGGAGAGGTTTTTTCATTACGATAATTGATGTTATCAGTCATGCCAACTGTAACGGGCACCCTTTTGTTTGGGTGCCACGAAACTTCACGTAAGCCCGTACGTGCGGCGGAAGATTTTATCTACTTAAACTACTATTTTAAGTGAAGCTGAAAGAGAATTTTATATAATATTGTTAAGCTATCAATATAACTTGTGCTTATACCATAAAAATCTACATTGTCGTATGACGACAACCTGCTCACCACCCATTACGCGCGTCTAGCAGCGATTGGTGGTAATATATAATTAATATATCTTCCATCAACATATTCTCGATCACCTCGTGAATATTACCTAGCTCGGGTAATATTGGCAATAGATTGTCACGTTAGACAATATTTCTATTGACATCGTTTGGTGTCAATATCACGTAACGGACTACCCCGTTACATCACCCCCCCCCCTTAACCTTCAACCATCGTTAATTGAGTAAAATTGATTGGGGACAGGGTACTTACAGTTTGATCACCCTAAGAAAGGGGCAGCACTTGTTGGTTAATTTCAACTCAATTGTTAATTTAACGCATGGTGTCGAAGGTCATGCGGTGCGCTGCTGAAGCAGCAATAAAGGCGCCCGCACGCACGCGTGCAGCCAAATTGAGTACTTCTCATGCATTAGCAGCAGGTGATCGCTCGCCTGATGTTGCGGATAAGCAACAGGCAGGGCTTGTTGCGACTAGTGCACGTGGTTAGTCACCATATGCGACAAATACATCCGATGCGTCATCTGCGAATGTTACATCTCATAATGCGGATGAGCCTGAGATAGAACTCATCTACTTTGGCGAGTCGGATTATCCGTCCGACTCAAAGGCGGCGCCTCCTGCATCCGGACCACCCGGTGCGGACCCTGCCAGAGCTGGGTTGACTGGCTCTGGGAAATGTGGGGCCATCATGTCCGAGATCTTCGGACCGAGCGATTCGTCTGACGAATCCTCGCCTCACGCAAGTCCATCTGACACTGCTACGCATGGTGAAGGTGGTGACGCACCTTTGCGTCACCGCAAGAAAGCAAATCGAGGGATCGAGCTGTCTCAAGTCGAGTCTCCTTGGATGCCATCATCCAAAGGGATGGATTGAGTGGCCGGTACGACCACCGAACGGGGTCAAATCCCTTTTTAGACTGTAGGAGAATCTATCTTCCTCATTCCAGCACGGAAAATATTCGTGCTGAGGAAGAATTCTTCATCGATGTGTTCTTTAAACATCGGTGATACAATGGCAACCGTGGTCGCGACGGTAAAGCCTTGGTGCAGTGATGAAATGCCTTCATGCACAGCATTGAGTGCATTGGACGTGACGCCTGGCTCGATAAACTTGATGCAGATCGCATCAGGTTTGAAGAACGCAACCCAATCGGGGTGCGGTACAAGTTGCACCGAATGTCAAGAGAGGCAGGATTACCCTGTCTCTCATGGGGCGACCAATTTCTAAGGTTTCTGCACTATGCTAACCATGCCTCTATAGAGGCCTACCTCACTAATGATCCCTTCGGGGGAGCGCACATCTCTGCTGAGATGGCCGAAGGGGTTGACGCTTTGCAATTGTAGTGGAGTAGCGATCGCTCATTTTTTGAGGCGATCCCGGCTCTCCACAGGTGCCCACACGACCGACTGTCGGAGGAGGTACTTAGTTTTCGTGTCTTGTAATTCCTTCCTCACCTTGTGTACCCGTCGGTGGGGCGGGCTGCACTCTTCTCGGTGGACTCGTGTCGATAGAAAACTTGACCGTGCTTGAAATGGGTTAGTGTGATCGGGCGGAAATCTTCGCACGATCACGGGGTACTTGTAGGTTGTTTGTTATTAGTCACCCAGATCTCAACGAGATCGCCTAGTCTACTGTGTGGATGCTTAATACGCGAGCCTTCTGACCAACTAAGCCGTCTCGCGATCTTGCGCCTTGTCCTTTTAGTTTTTGCTGCGTCCGATCGCAGTTGGGGGGGGAGACATTCTTGATCCCCAGCCAATGATCTGGGGATATCACTTGGTTTTAGTATACGTGACTTTCTTTACATCGGGAGGCCAATAATCCACCCCGGAAGAAAGGAGTCGACGCGTGTACTTAGAAGCTAACAGAATTCTGTTCAATGTCAACCAACCAAAGCTAAGAATGTGACTATTCCTGTCTATATGCTAGGATGTTCTGCCACGTGTCCGCTATCTTCCGGTGATTGGTCTTCGCATGTGTGGTCCACTTCAAACAGATCGCCGATCTCCTTGGCTGCTGATTGATCGTCGATCTACTTAGCTGCTCATTGATCGTCGATCTCTTTGGCTGATCACGATCGTCGATCTCCTTGGTCGATCGTTGATCATCGGTCCCCTTGGCCGATCGCTGATGGTCGATCTCCTTGACTGATCGTCAAACGCCTTCCAGGATCTTGATCTCTGCCGAGACTTTAGTCATATCTCCGACCTTGAACATCTCATACCTCCTCAATCTTGGTACCCTGGCTTAATCTTGGTAACTTGACATTCGATCCCATTGCCGTGATATTTGCTGCGGTGTTGTAATATTCACTCCTAGTATCGTGGTATTCGATCTTAATACTGTGATATTTGATCCTGTATTGCGCCTCCTGTCAGCCAATCAATGCCTCTCAACGATTTGTCGCCTTTGGAAATTACTCCATTTATCGATCGCTCTTTCTTTCAAAATCGCTCCAACCCACAATCCCTTTACTTGCGTTCGGGGAGGTCGTTTTCCGACGACCCTTCTTTGAACAGCGGGTGGGTCTCGTCATGTTACTCGACGAGACCCAGAAGATCAGCGATCAGCTGGGCACGAGATTCAACCTGTCCCAGGTCTGTGAGTAGCCACGCCAGCGGACGAGGGATCTCGTCCGGACGCCCATTACGTCGCGTTGGCTCAAAATACGATCCACTAGGAAGCGTTGACTACCGCGAGAATCCAGGAAAAGATGTGTTGGAGGCGGGAACACCTGATACGGCTCGAGGGTCGGATCAGCTTGATGTTAAGGCACTAAACCATGTAACGGATCAGCTACACGATGACTATGCTCATGAACGGACTCGGTGTTACGAGCTATATGACATTGTAAGGGACAGTTACGATTCCGTGGCGCAAGATCGTTTATCCTATCGTGTCGCGTTTACTTTTGCGCAACTTGAGAATGAACGTTCGGTTCGTTGTCTTCGTGACGAGCTAACTGCAGCTCGTCAGGACATCGCTTAACTACGTGAGCAGGTCGCTTTGCTAGTCAACCAGACTGGCTCGTCGAAACGGGACCACTCGATGGTGAACTTTGCCCTTGGTCACGTAGGTGTTCTTCGCCTCTCAAAATGGGCTCGTACTAATAGTACGGGCGGAGACATCCAACGTAAAACGTAGGATGCGTGCATATCCTACGAGGCAGTTCTATCGTGTATGCGTTGCCTATGCGGCGCAATACACGAAAGGGACCGATATACCTAGGCAGTAATCTATTGCTGCCCACGTTTGTCACTGCATATTTTGCTGAATTTGCTGTTGACAGTAAAACTAAGTCCCTTTATAGAATAAAAGAACATCGTTCATTCATGTTTATGTGCGTTTTTCTGTATATCTATTGCGTTTTCAATTGAATCTTGAACGAAGCGGACAACCGTTTTGCGAGTCAGTAGAAATTATTGTGCTGACTCGTCCTGGTTAACAGCAATTCACACCAAGCGCTCTGCTAAAAGAAAATAGTCTTCATCAGTAGTGGCGCCATCGTCGATGCTGTAGCAGTCGTTGGCGATGCTTAAATAACCAGCATCGTCGTCATGACCATCATCTTCGATGTCGATCACATCGACATCAGCATCCATCACGGCGACATCAATGGCGACGTGTGATGAGCAAGAGCCGGTACGGTTTGGTTTAAGCGAGCCCCCCCTAAACGAGAGTCACACTCTAAGAAGGCGGGTAAACGTGGATGAGGTAGGCCATTCACGAAGAACGGTGTATGCGAAGTAGACGCATGCACCGAGTTGTTGATGGCGAATTACTCCATCGGCAAGAACTCACTCCAACTCGTAAACGAGTGGAAATACCCTCAATTATCTCTTCGAGGACGCGGTTGAAGCGTTCCGTCCGACTATTTGTTTCTGGATGGTCAGAAGTCGACATCTTTAAGCATGTTCCTAGTGAACGGAATACGGATTGACAGAACTCCGCTATGAAGCGGGGGTCCCTATCAGACACAAGTTCACGGGGCAACCCATGAAGATCGAAAATAGTATCGATGAAGACACGAGCACAGCCCTGGGCTGTGACAGACTCCGGTACAGCAACAAGTTGTAACTTCTTGCTGAACCGCTCAACATCCACAAGAACACCAGTATTCTTGTAAGAGTCTTTGGGAAACCCAAAGACGAAGTTCATCGATACGGACTGCCAGCACACTGCCGGAATCGGTAGAGGGTGCAAGGGTGCGCGGGATGAAGGACTAGGTTTCACCCGTTAAGGAAACTTCGCAAGCGCGAATGTATATGCGCACAAACTCAAACTGGCGGGGACAGTAGAAGTCACGACTCACCGTGAGGTAAGTCGTTTCTCTACCTCGATGCCCACTGGTCGGGGCATCGTGACACTCACACATGATATGTCATCGAAAATCATCATGATCGGGGACGACGACACGAGATGTGTCGTCGTTGACTGCTGTATAGTACAGCAATCCATCACGAACAGAATACCGTTCGGTTGAAACGCGGTATTGAGACTTCAAGTTTTTCAAAGCTTGACTGCATGGATTAGATACGTAACCCATCAACCGCAGAAGAGACACATCTTCCGCGTATGCTTTTCGCACATCGTGGAGCAGATTCCACGACGGATCACTCACTGATAGTGCAGCAACAGTGGGATCACCCCTACTGCTAAAAGGAGCAGTCGAATCGAAATCCGGCCGACGCGAAAGAGCATCAGCGACGACATTAAGTCGTCCTGGTTTATACTCAACGGAGAAGTTGTACTCCGCGAAGAAAGACAGCCACCTCGCCATTCGTTGCGAGAGGTTTGGACTGTTTACGGCCGTGCGTAATGACGCATGGTCGGTATAAACGATAAAGGACCTATCTCCTAAGAGATATACCCGGAACTTGGCCCGTGCATATTTCATGGCAAGGAGCTCCTCGTCATGCACTGAGTAATTACGCTCAGCTGCTCTCAGCTGACGCGATCGATATCAGACGACGTCCTCAACGCCGTCTGAGTCGTACTGCATTAACGCACAGCCGATTGCAAAATCGCTGGCGTCACAGACCACATGGAATGGTCTGTCCTGGTCCGCAATCGCCAACACAAGCGATTGTATCAATGTTTTCTTGATACCTTCAAAGGAGTGCTGAGTGTCAGCACTCCATGACCACCTCTCGTTTTTCTTTAACAAACGAGAGAGAGATGTACTGTCATCTCGGCGTAATTGCGCAAGTACTTATGCAAGTACGCCGCCAAACCAAGGAGCTTTCGAAGTCCCTTGACGTCGACTGGCACAGGCCAGTCGCTAATCACCTTGATCTTTTCCGGATCAGGGCGTACACCGTTTTTACCCACGATGCAGCCAAGAAGTGGTATCTCGTTCGCTGCGAAGATACACTTCTTGAGGTTCGCAAACAACTTATGCTCTCGCATAAGTGTAAGAACCTTCCGGACGTGGATTCCATGAACCTCCACGTCCGTCTTCTTATCCATAGCCCGGCTATGGACGAAGACATCATTGAAGTAACTCGGTGCGAAATCGCGCACCGATCGGAACAGATTCGTGACACATCTGTTGAACGTTGCAGGGGCGTTACTTAGCCTCTATGGAATCACTAGCCACTTCTAGAACATACCACTGGGGGTGCTCACTGCTGTGTACACGATGTCCCGTTCACGCATGAGGATCTAATAGAATCCATCCATCAGATCCATGGACGAAAAGATAGTACTCTCAAAATACCATCGATGATTACGTCCTTCCTCAGTATCGGCGTTTGAGCCGGTACCGTTGCAGAGTTTAATTTGTTGAGCGCGTGCACTATCCGCCACCCTCCTGTGGCCTTTCGCACAAAGAAGGTTGGAGAGCTGTTTGGGGATGTTGATTTCCTCACATGACCAGCCGTTAAGCAAATAGCAAAGGACTTGTCGATCGCTAGTGCTTGTTCGCGAGACAGTGGCCACTGCTTCATGACACAGTACTTCGAGACCAATTTGAGCTCGATCTCATGTCGAGTGCTTTTGTCTTTCGGCAGCTTGCATGGCACGGATTCAGGGAAAATATCCCTGAATTCGACCAAATCCTTGTACAAAGGATTTGTCTTCAAAGACTCCCGAGATTGAGACGTGTATCGCTCAATCCGAGTCTTCTCATCGAGGACACTCTCGTCCATAGATGAGCTACTGAGAACCCGTTCGTTCTCAGCAAACACTTGTGACGACCAAACTTCGGCGACGTACTCGACCTCTGCGACGAGTACGCAGATCTGCTTGATCTTTTCACTACGCAGGTGGCGCAAGAACAGTTTTGGTTCTAGCGCTGGCAACTTGACTACCTCCGAAATTGACTTTGGAGGTGTTACTAGCTTAAGTGTGTAAGCGCCTACACTTGATCCGTCATTCACCAAGACATTTACTGCCTCGGTGATTTCCTGGGGAAACCCATCCGCAGGCGGTTGGGGATCCACACTCTCAACATAAATCTCTCGGGAGTTATCACTCTCAGAAAGCTGGTACTTTCTTTCACTATGTATACTACCACGGTCACGTCCTCTTCGATCGAATCTCTTTCAGTCGATCGGGCTTGCTCTACGATCGACTCTCTGTAAGTTGATCTCGCTTTAACGTGTTGTTCAACCTGAACAAAACTAATCTCTATTCTTGAGTGCATCCTTCTTGTTGTGATTCCTTGTTCCAGTCCACTAGATTCCTTTGAGTGGTGAACCTTTGGCGCAGCCTGTGTCTCTACACAGATGCCGAAAGCTGGTTCCACAGTGTAGTGTCCTCCTACACTGTGATCTTGTGCGTCCACACTAGCTACCGTACCACAAGTGAGGCCATCGCACTCACTCGTAGTACATCCACACGCTTGTGGACGCTCCAAGATGTTCATCAGATGGCCATCTGATGAACAAACAGCAATCATCTTCACGGATCGATGTTGTCAGCAGATCCATGGCTCGTATCTTCTGAGCCATGGCAGACCAAGGATGACATCAAATTTGTCATCCAAATCTAGTACAATGATTTCATCATCGTACTACTTTTCTTCTAGCGTGTAGTTGATTCCCGCTACACGTTTGTTCATTGTAACGGATGCGCCTGTAGCAAGGCACACCTTCATCCTCGTTGGAGGGAACTCTCGCTTGACATAGTTGAGTCTACTATCCTCTAGCGAATAGCGTCGGATAAAACTGTTCGACACTCCACAGTCAACTAGGGCGCGAATTGACATTCCACTTGTCACTTCGATCTTCAAAGTGATGAGCGACACATCATAACTAAGGGCAGTAACACACAATGACTATGTGTTGGGAGCAATCATCGTCAAGAGTCCTGCGAATTATCTTGACGTTGCTGGACCAGCAGGGTGCTCCGCCCCTACTGACCCTGAACATTTTTTGGCGGTCCGACTTGTTATCGCGGTTTGGCGCATGGTCGGACCCGCGCCTTGGACCATATCTCGGCCAACGGCGGTCATCACGTCCTGTCTTTGGACGTGTTGCGGTGCTTGGGACACTACACTCATTAGCGTAGTGTCCAATCTTCTGTCAGCGATGGCATCTTGCCGTTCGCTTGTGACTCAGAGAACGAGAGTTCTCGCTCTCGATGTAACAGAGGTTCAATGGTTCAGGACCTTTGTTTTCTGTCGTCTCGTCGGACGATAGTGTGACTAGTTATCCTGAGACTGTCTCAGGCTGAAGTCTTCTTGCTCCGCAGACTCTATCGCCTCTTATAGCGTATGGAAGTCCTCTCGGAACATGTAGGTCTTTACCAGTCCATATACAAGACTGTGGATGAAAACGTTATTACGCTTGTGCTCATCAATAGGGTTTTCCGTGACGCTACTCGCAAGGTAGCGTAGATGTTGCGCGTAAGCGTGCACATTACGCTTACCTTGCTTCAGCCTCATGAGTGCAGAGCGTCCTCTGAGCTCGGATCCTGGCGTCTCAAATATTTCTTTGAGCCTAGCCTTTAAGGTCAAACGTATGGGTCGTGAAGCTTGAGCCCTAAGGCTTGAGCCTTTGCTCGTCCTGTTGATTTTGACAGGGCAAAGGTAACTTGCCTCTCGTCACCCTCGATATGGCGAGCCATTATGGCATCGTCTAACTCGACAAACCATTTTAAAAAAGGATCTTCATCAGTTTCCTTGTACCTTGAGATATCTATCTTTAGGTTTTGGGTCAATGCGTGTACGTCGGCCCGCCCATCGACTAATGAGAGTCTTGCTGGTGGAGCAAGGCTAACTTCTGTCGTTTGACGGCAAGTTTCCCTTGTAGGAATTTGTTGATAGCGGCATGCTGTTGGTCTCCATCAAGAAACTCCAACATGACACGAATGGCGGTTCAATCATGAGCGCACTCATGCGTCCGACTACATCCCATAAAAATCACTCAGATGGGAGTAGCTTACACGTGTAGCGTAAAAAGCTGACGTCTTTAACGTTTAACATGTTCATGTTGGACGGTACCTAAGTAATCGCTGGACGGATTGCAAAGTGCTACCAGATGTAACGGGGCAACCTTTTTTGTGTGCTACGAAACTTCACGTACACTCGAACGTGCAGAGGAAGATATTATCGACTTAAACCACCAGCTTAATAATGGTAAAAAGAAAAATGAATTTAATTTAGTTAAGCTATCAATATAACTAAATAGTTACCTATCTATATTAGTCTACATTGTCGTATGACGACCCTGCTCATCACCCATTGTGCGCGTCTAGCAGTAATTGGTGGTAGTCTTGGTGGGTTTTTCTTGAATCCACCAATTCTCAAAAAGTATATGAATATTACATTTAGTGGTAATATTCCTATAATATTACCTATCTCGGATAATATTGGCAGAAAAATGTTACGTTAGACAATTTCCCTATCGACCCCGTTCAATGTCAATATCATGTTAAGGGCTACCCCATTACACTAACTGATTTATCAAAGTACAGAACGTATTTAACATCTCAATACCGTGCATGTGTGTATTCGACATAAGTCTAAATTAGTGAGACAATATGAATCCCCCCCCACGACTCGAAACCTATGAGAATATCGAGGAAAGTTGAATGTTGACATGTTACATGACAAGGAATTCGTAAGAAACTGAATAAATGTGAATGAAAAAGAATCGACATTAGGTAGGTCCTTAGTTCGACGATGCTACATCTAAGCATATCAATGTCAAGTATTTTTTGGAACTGATGATGTGTCCGTCCCGTCATCACACACACGCATGTTGTGTGGTCAATGTCATGTAGTAGGTACACAACTATTTTCTTTTCGGATGAAGGTAATTAATAATTCTGCTTCCTAAAGCTTGGGCACCAGGTTCTTCGCGAAACCTGAGCGTCACGGCAATTCGCGCGGTGTCATGTTCGCCGAAGGTTTTTACCAAGTATTCTGCTATACTGGAATACACGTGACTGCCCTCTTCGGCAAGTTGTTCAGCAAATGCTGTTTCAAGTTTGTCGTGGATGCCAGGCTGCGAAAACATTAGTCGAATGTCCGTTTTGTCCAGATTTAGTCCCACGTAGAGCGATTCGATGAGGTCGTCGAGTTTATTGAAAGCTCTAGATTCCATGCCATCGGATGTTTGGGCCCGACGAAGGTTCGTTGCAGTGCCATATTCAAATGCTTCACTGGCGGCCGTTCGGAGCTGGCGACCGGCAAACACACCCGTCTCATCCTCACGGAACGCATCAGCGTGCAGCAGAATCCCGTTGGACACGTCTACAATAATGCCAGGTAGCAGTACCGCGTGGACGATGCGCATTGTACAGTTGAAAGACTCGAGAGGTGGTTTTTGGGAGGCGAATGCGGAACTGACGTACGGCTTGGCTTTTAAAAAAAACATCGTGCGTCGTTCATTGGTCCAGCATGCCGTCCGATCTCTAATCTCTACAATGGACACGTGTCTGCCGCTGTCCAGCGTTAAATTTATAGCGGGAAGGTGAACCGGACGTGCACGTGCTATATTATGCAGTTTCGCATGTCTTCAGATACAATTCTGAGCTGTTCTGGCTTTATATCCTGGTGAAGCCCGGATGGCAGCTGCCCGATACCACCCTCACCCATGTCTCTAGACCACGTTACCCAGGTTTATGCCAGGGTAGTATATGTCGCACCTGAAAGAGCGAGAGAAGTCGGCATCGCTCAATGATTATAGACAGACTCTTCTAATCCGAATGAAGGCACGCGCGTCCAGTCAACGGTTGAACATGCAGTTCTGGTCGCGCTGACGAGGAAACCATCGACTTGCGGTACAGGGTCTCGAAGGACTTCCATCTATTCTAAAGTTCACTTCAAATGCAATCGTTTGCTTTGGTGTGCAAGTAAAATTAACGTTCATCATCACGACTCCATAGTGCACGTGTACTGCAAGAAACGGAGCTTGCGTGTATATGTTGTCTGTGAGACCGACGCATCAATGTTACACTCTCTCACGTGCGCGCTGCACGTGCTTGCTAAACATATACCCTTCGGGACAGCTAAAAAAATATCTGGTCCGAAGCACGATCCAAACGGTTGCTGCGTTTTGCCGTTTAAAACAGTCTCCTGAACAGCCTTTGTTACTTAAACTTGATTCTTAGATTGATAACGCCTTTTTATGTGAGTTTTGTCAAGACAGGCTTTAATATATTTATAGAGCCAATTATGATACTGCGCATGCATTCGGATAAAAGAACATGCTGGGAACCCTCTTGTGCTTGAGACAAACAACGGTACCTCCTTAAGCTCAGTTTTGGAGACAAAATTTGGAGACAAAACCAAGAATTACACAAAGACCACGCGCAACGTTGACCTGTTCACGTCTATGTTCGGAGTGTACAAATTCCAGTCTATGGCCGTTAGAGTGCCGCATCTGATTTATAAGTCTTTTTCTCAAAACATGTTGGTGGGGTGGCATCGGCTTCATGGTGGTGGTGGTGATGTCAAGTACGTCCATTATTATCACGAATCACTAACGGCTGACATTCCAGGAAGTGTGATCCCAAACCGGATCTATAACGTGGGTGCTCCGAAGAGCCGGGTGCGAGGGTGGCGGAGGTCAGAGACATCCAATTCAAGCCAGATTCGAGTCCATCTTTCAAGTGCTCTCAGTGCAACGCTGCCCTATGCAGCAGAAGGTATCATGACGTCCAAAAAGGACGCCCGACCGAATCGGTGACCGCTTTGCGCGGCCAGCCGACCAACAGCGCGAGTAACCGAAGTTACGTTACACGCCAGGGTTGCCACTAAAAATCGACGACAGACTCCATTGTGGCCGCTTGAGCGACCGTCCGAGCTGGATGTCGCTGTCGCCGAGGCGATGACGATGACGATGGCGGGGGGAACGCCACCCGCCTTAATTTATCCCGTAGAAGCCAATACATCTGCGATGGTGGGCATCCGTTTGCCGTTTGCGTGGCCCATCGACGTAGAGTGTAGCCACCGAAGTAACCACGAGGCGTGGGGAACGCCATGCGGTCACGTCGATGATCTTCGCAAAGTGCGGCCACAATGGAGTCTGTCGCCGATTTTAGTGGCATTTAACAAAGCTGTAAGGCGATCAAGGCTTCATCTTCAGTGGCTTACATCTGTTTGTGAGGCACCATTAAGCGCTTTGTTATGTAATGTTCGTAAGGGCCTCAGCGCTAACAGTGTGTACCGCGCAATGAACAAAAGAGGGAGGATGATAATAGAGACAACGTTGTCCAGCTGCATTATCTTGTAGATATTTTCGCGGGTACGTGCGCACCTTTGATGTTATGACTGCCTCTTTGTTATTTGCGCCTTCGGGCAACAACGGCCAAGCTACGAAAACCCTTAAAATACAGGTCGCCCGGCCCCCTTACTCTGGGTCTAAGTTCCCTACCGGGGTGAGGGGCTCGGCAACAGCAACCGTCATCCCCTCACCTAGTACCTCGTGTTCCACTTCAGCCTTCGAGTTGCCGAACAGGTCACCAACTATGACTCCTGAGCCCACGAAGCGAAATTCGCCCGGAACGTGATCTAGATCGGCCCAGCCCGGGTGCGTCAGCGGCCCATTGGGAGTATTCTGTCTGGTCCCTGCCGTTTTTTTTCGACTTCAGTGCCCGGTCTGCACCTCGGGCTAGATATCCGTTTCTATGTGGCTTTTGCGAAGTGTCCTTCGTAAAGACCGAAGAGTCGCGCTGATAGGACTGAGACAGCAAGAAGAAGAAGATGTAGTTTAGGCAGCAGCGCATTGAAATTCATACAGAGCACAAGCACTTGATCAACATTCAAATATATTATCACGTTTTGAGACAGCGGTACACCGGGGATTTTATTTCTGTATCCCATTTCTGCATAGGACATTGTCAGCAGGCCAAAGGGTGGGACAGTCTTCACAAAGCGAGCAACGCCCCCCCCATAGTTCTAATTGCTATGCTCCAGCACCAGTAGTCATCAGAGACGTTCTTCTCCTTTTTAATGGAGCAGCAGGGATCGACGCCCTTAAAATGACACCCTGGTCCTCGCTTCTCAAAGTAGCCGGATTTTTTAGCCCGATGGAAAAGTGTCAACGAAGTAGCAACATGTCAATATTTTTTTCCATAAAATAGTACTGCTGTGGAGTGACTGGAGGCATCAAAATCATCGCGCACGTGCCGCTCTCTTCTTCAGGTATGAGAAATGTGCTGCCAACTTGACTCCTCAACGTATAAACTTCTCGCGCAGCTATTGAGACAGCTAGCAAAATCCTAAGGGCCTCCTGATGATACGTTGGTACAATTAGCAGGCGATCGGCGCCTTTGATACAACATAAGCTGTGTCGTAGCAGCAGTAGCCACACGGGCAGCAACTGGGACGGTATGCGTCCGTGTGTTTAGCAGAAATCATCCGTGTGTATAAAAACGCCCTCGAGTTGATAGCTGTATAGATGCTCTCGCCCCAATAAATTTCCATTTTACCTCAATGTACGAGAGAAGACTAGTACAAGGCAGCGTGTGCACCACTAGACATAGATACGGGCCAATATTGGCCACGCGCTAGCGCTGAAAAGGCTACTGTTCGTTGTCCATGAAGTCTGTGATTGCTTCTATATTGATTGTAACGGGGTAGCCCGTTACAAGATATTGACACTGAAAGGTGCCAATAGGGAGATATTCTAGCATGACAATATTCTACCGATATTATCTGGGATGGATAATATTGAAGGAATATTATCCCCTTTTGAGTGATATTCATTCACTGCTCCAAGATTGGTTGATATAAGACATATCAACCACAGATTACCACCAATCGCTGCTAGACGCGCGCAATGAGTGGTGAGCAGGTTGTCGTCATACGACGGCGTAGTTTAATATTGTTAGATAAAGACTAAAGTTATATTGATAGCTTAACTATATTAAACACAGTTCTCTTTTTACCTTACTTGATCGAGTCATTCAAGTAGTTTAGCTTCCTCTGCACGTACTAGTGTACGTGAAGTTTCGCGGCACCCCAAACAAAGGGTGCCCCGTTACACCTGGTAGCACTTGTTGGTTCGTCCAACGAATGCTTAGTGTCCGTCCAACATATGCATGATGCACGTAGAAGACAACAGCTTATACGTCACGCGTGAAGGCTACTACCACCTGGGTGACTCAGAATGGGGAGTAGTCGGCCGCATGAGTGTGCTCACAAGCGAACCCGCCATCAGAGGTATGCTGGAGTCTCTAAGCAGAGACTAGCAACATGCTGCTATCAACAAGTTCCTACAAGGGGAACTTGCCGTCAAACGACAGAAGATAGCCTTGCTACAGCAGCAAGGCTCTCATCAGTCGATGGGCGGGCTGACGCACATGCGTCGACCCAAAACCTTGGAGATGGACATCTCAAGGTACAAGGAAACCGATGAAGATTCCCTTTTGAGATGGTTCGTCGAGTAAGACGACGCCACCAGGGCCCGTCATATCGAGGGCGACGAGATGCAAGTCACATTCACCCTGTCAAATGTGACGGGCCGAGCAAAGACTTGGGCCTTGGGGCTCAATCTTCACGACCCAAACGTGTTTGAGTCGTTGGAGATCTTGAATTCTCGGCTCAAAGAGACGTTTGAGCCGCCGAGAGCCGAGTCCAGAGCACGCTCTGCACTCTTGAGTCTCAAGTAAGGTAAGCGTGACGTGCACGCTTACGCACAGCACCTGCTCTACCTTACAAGTAGCGTTACGGAGAACCCTGTTGATGAGCATACGCGCATCAACGTCTTCATCTACGGCCTTGTGGATGGGCCGGTGAAGACCTACATGTTCCGAGAGGACTTCCATACGCTGGAAAGGGCGATCGCGTGTGCAGAACAAGAAGACTTTAGCCTGAGACAGTCTCAGGCTATCTCGTCCAACTATCGTCCGACGAGGCGACAGAAAACAGGAAGTCCCGAACCAATGGACCTCTGTTACGTCGAGAGAGAGAACTCTCGTTCTCTGAGTCACAAGCGAACGGCAAGATGCCATCGCTGACAGAAGATTGGACACTACGCTAATGAGTGTAGTGTCCCAAGCACCGCAACACGTCCACATACAGGACGTGATGACCACCAATGGCCGAGATATGGTCCAAGGCGCGGGTCCGACCATGTCGCTAAGCCGCGACAGCAAGTCGGACCGCCAAAAAACGGACATGATCAGTAGGTGCGGAGCCCCTTGCTGATACAGCAACGTCAAGAAATTTGCAGGACTCTTGACGATGATTTCTCCCAACACATAGTCATTGTGTGTTACTGCCCTTAGTTATGATGTGTCGCTCATCACTTTGAAGATCGAAGTGAAGAATGGAATGTCACTTCGCACCCTAGTTGACTGTGGAGCGTCGAACAGTTTTATTCGACGCCAGTCGCTAGAGGATAGTAGACTCAACTATGTCAAGCGAGAGTTCCCTCCAACGAGGATGAAGGTGTGCCTTGCTACAGGCGCATCCGCTACAATGAACAAACGTGTAGTGGGAATCAACTACACGCTAGAAGAAAAGCAGTACGATGATGAAATCATTGTACTAGATTTGGATGACAAATTTGATGTCGTCCTCGGTCTGCCATGGCTCAGAAGATACGAGCCATGGATCTGCTGACAACATCGATCCGTGAAGATGATTGCCGTTTGTTCATCAAATGGCCATCTTATGAATGTCTTGGAGTGTCCACAAGCGTGTGGATGTACTACGAGTGAATGCGATGGCCCCACTTGTGGTACGGTAGCTAGTGTGGCCGCACAAGATCACAGTGTAGGAGGACACTACACTGTGGAACCAGCTTTCGGCATCTGTGTAGAGACACAGGCTGCGCCAAAGGTTCACCACTCAAAGGAATCTAGTAGACTGGAACAAGGAATCACAACAAGAAGGATGCACTCAAGAATAGAGATTAGTTTTGTTCAGGTTGAACAACACGTTAAAGCGAGATCAACTTACAGAGAGTCGATTGTAGAGCAAGCCCGATCGACTGAAAGAGATTCGATCGAAGAGGACGTGACCGTGGTAGTATACGTAGTGAAAGAAAGTCCCAGCTTTCTGAGAGTGATAACTCCCGAGAGATTTATGTTGAGGGTGTGGATCCCCAACCGCCTGCGGATGGGTTTCCCCAGGAAATCACCGAGGCAGTAAATGTCTTACTGAATGACGGATCAAGTGTAGGCGCTTACACACTTAAGCTAGTAACACCTCCAAAGTCAATTTCGGAGGTAGTCAAGTTGCCAACGCTAGAACCAAAACTGTTCTTGCGCCACCTGCGTAGTGAAAAGATCAAGCAGATCTGCGTACTCGTCGCAGAGGTAGAGTACGTCGCCGAAGTTTGGTCGTCACAAGTGTTTGCTCAGAACGAACGGGTTCTCGGTAGCTCATCTATGGACGAGAGTGTCCTCGATGAGAAGACTCGGATTGAGCGATACACGTCTCAATCTTGGGAGTCTTTGAAGACAAATCCTTTGTACAAGGATTTGGTCGAATTAGGGATGTTTTCCCTGAATCCGTGCCATGCAAGCTGCCGAAAGACAAAAGCACTCGACATGAGATCGAGCTCAAATTGGTCTCGAAGTACTGTGTCATGAAGCAGTGGCCACTGTCTCGCGAACAAGCACTAGCGATCGACAAGTCCTTTGCTATTTGCTTAACGGCTGGTCATGTGAGGAAATCAACATCCCCAAACAGCTCTCCGACCTTCTTTGTGCGAAAGGCCACAGGAGGGTGGCAGATAGTGCACGCGCTCAACAAATTAAACTCTGCAACGGTACCGGCTCAAACGCCGATACTGAGGAAGGACGTAATCATCGATGGTATTTTGAAAGTACTATCTTTTCGTCCATGGATCTGATGGATGGATTCTATTAGATCCTCATGCGTGAACGGGACATCGTGTACACAGCAGTGAGCACCCCCAGTGGTATGTTCTAGAAGTGGCTAGTGATTCCATAGAGGCTAAGTAACGCCCCTGCAACGTTCAACAGATGTGTCACGAATCTGTTCCGATCGGTGCGCGATGTCGCACCGAGTTACTTCAATGATGTCTTCGTCCATAGCCGGGCTATGGATAAGAAGACGGACGTGGAGGTTCATGGAATCCACGTCCGGAAGGTTCTTACACTTATGCGAGAGCATAAGTTGTCTGCGAACCTCAAGAAGTGTATCTTCGCAGCGAACGAGATACCACTTCTTGGCTGCATCGTGGGTAAAAACGGTGTACGCCCTGATCCGGAAAAGATCAAGGTGATTAGCGACTGGCCTGTGCCAGTCGACATCAAGGGACTTCGAAAGTTCCTTGGTTTGGCGGCGTACTTGCATAAGTACTTGCGCAATTACGCCGAGATGACAGTACATCTCTCTTGTTTGTTAAAGAAAAACGAGAGGTGGTCATGGAGTGCTGGGTGTCAGCACTCCTTTGAAGGTATCAAGAAAATATTGATACAATCGCTTGTGTTGGCGATTGCGGACCAGGACAGACCATTCCATGTGGTCTGTGACGCCAGCGATTTTGCAATCGGCTGTGCGTTAATGCAGTACGACTCAGACGGCGTTGAGGACGTCGTCTGATATCGATCGCGTCAGCTGAGAGCAGCTGAGCGTAATTACTCAGTGCATGACGAGGAGCTCCTTGCCATGAAATATGCACGGGCCAAGTTCCGGGTATATCTCTTAGGAGATAGGTCCTTTATCGTTTATACCGACCATGCGTCATTATGCACGGCCGTAAACAGTCCAAACCTCTCGCAACGAATGGCGAGGTGGCTGTCTTTCTTCGCGGAGTACAACTTCTCCGTTGAGTATAAACCAGGACGACTTAATGTCGTCGCTGATGCTCTTTCGCGTCGGCCGGATTTCGATTCGACTGCTCCTTTTAGCAGTAGGGGTGATCCCACTGTTTCTGCACTATCAGTGAGTGATCCGTCGTCGAATCTGCTCCACGATGTGCGAAAAGCATACGCGGAAGATGTGTCTCTTCTGCGGTTGATGGGTTACGTATCTAATCCATGCAGTCAAGCTTTGAAAAACTTGAAGTCTCAATACCGCGTTTCAACCAAACGGTATTCGGTTCATGATGAACTGCTGTACTAAACAGCAGTCAACGACGACACATCTCGTGTCGTCGTCCCCGATCATGATGATTTTCGATTACGCATCATGTGTGAGTGTCACGATGCCCCGACCAGTGGGCATCGTGGTAGAGAAACGACTTACCTCACGGTGAGTCGTTACTTCTACTGGCCCCGCCAGTACGGGTTTGTGCGCATATACATTCGCGCTTGCGAAGTTTCCTTAACGGGTGAAGCCTAGTCCTTCATCCCGCGCACCCTTGCACCCTCTACCGATTTTGGCAGAGTGCTGGCAGTCCGTATCGATGAACGTCGTCTTTGGGTTTTCCAAAGACGCTTACAAGAATACTGGTATTCTTGTGGATGTTGAGCGGTTCAGCAAGAAGTTATAACTTGTTGCTGTACCGGAGTCTGTCACAGCCCAGGGCTGTGCTCGTGTCTTCATCGATACTATTTTCGGACTTCATGGGTTGCCCCGTGAACTCGTGTCTGATAGGGAACCCCGCTTCACAGCGGAGTTCTGTCAATCCGTATTCCGTTCACTCGGAACACGCTTAAAGATGTTGACTTCTGACCATCCAGAAACAAATAGTCAGACGGAACGCTTCAACCGCGTCCTCGAAGAGATAATTTGAGGGTATTTCCACTCGTTTACGAGTTGGAGTGAGTTCTTGCCGATGGAGTAATTCGCCATCAACAACTCGGTGCATGCGTCTACTTCGCATACACCGTTCTTCGTGAATGGCCTACCTCATCCACGTTTACCCGCCTTCTTAGAATGTGACTCTAGCTTAAGGGGGGGGTGGACTCGCTCGAGCAAAAAACGATCTGGTTCTTGCTCATCACACGTCGACAATGGTGTCGACGTGATGATTGCCGATGTCGATGCGATCCACATCGACAATGATGATGACGACGGTGCTGGTATATTCAGCATCGTCAGCGGCACCCACAATGAGTGAGGACGATGACGCCCTCACTGGTGAAGACAACGTACTTTCAGTAGTGCACACGAAGCGCACTACTGTTAACAAGGATGAATCAGCAGAGGAATGTCTGCTGACTCGCGAAGCGGTTGTCCGCTTCGTTCAAGACTATATTGCAGATGCAATAGATAGACAGAAAAGAAATGCAGACAAACATGGAAGAGCAAACGTTCTTTCATTTAGCGAAGGGGATATAGTTTTACTGTCTACAGTAAATCTACTGAAACACGCAGTAACGAAAGTGGGCAGCAATAGATTACTGCCTCGGTACATCGGTCCATTTCGTGTGTTGCGACGTATGGGCAACGCATACACGATTGAACTGCCTCGTAGGATATGCACGCATCCAAAGTTTTACGCTGGACGTCTCCGCCCGTACTATTAGTACGAGCCCATTTTGAGAGGCGAAGAACACCTCCGCGGTCAAGGACCGAGACCACCTTCGATTGGTCCCGTTTCGACGAGCCAGTCTGGTTGACTAGCGAAGCGACCTGCTCACGCAGTTGAGCGATGTCCTGACGAGACGCATTCAGCTCGTCACGAAGAGAACGAACCGAACGTTCGTTCGTTTCCAAGTTGCGCGAACGCAAACACGGCACGATTGTTCGATCGATCGTGCGCTAAGGACTTGTAGTTATCCTTCACGAGGTCATGAAGCTCGTAACGCCGTGTCCGTTCGTGAAGCAGATCATCGTGTAACTTTCTTTGCACAGTTCAGTCACTGAAAATCAAGCTGATCCGACCCATGAGCCGGATTAGGTGCTCCCGCTACCACCACATCCTTTGATGAATTCTCGCGGTGATCAACGCTTTCTGGAGCAGCGTATCTTGAATCACCACGACGTGAAGGGTGTCCAGACGAGCTACCACGTCTGCTGGCGTAGCTTTCCACCGGCCTATGACAGCTAAGAGCCTCGTGCCCAGCTGATCGCTGATGTCCTGGGTATCGTCGAGCATTATGACGAGACCCACCCGCTGCATTCGAACAAGGGCCGTCGAAAACCGACCCCCCGAGCGATAGTACAGGAATTGCAAAGTGTCAATCCCTTCGTCCATCTCAGAAGAGACGCTCGCCCTCCATTAGGGAAAATTAGTGAGGTAGGCCTCTATAGAGGCATGGTTAGCATAGTGCAGAAACCTTAGAAATTGGTCGCCCCATGAGAGACAGGGTAATCCTGCCTCTCTTGACATTCGGTGCAACTTGTACCGCACCCCGATTGGGTTGCGTTCTTCAAACCTGATGCGATCTGCATCAAGTTTATCGAGCCAGGCGTCACGTCCAATGCACTCAATGCTGTGCATGAAGGCATTTCATCACTGCACCAAGGCTTTACCGTCGCGACCACGGTTGCCATTGTATCACCGATGTTTAAAGAACACATCGATGAAGAATTCTTCCTCAGCACGAATATTTTCCGTGCTGGAATGAGGAAGATAGATTCTCCTACAGTCTAAAAAGAGATTTGACCCCGTTCGGTGGTCGTACCGGCCACTCAATCCATCCCTTTGGATGATGGCATCCAACGAGACTCGACTTGAGAAGCATAACGAAGGACACTGCGGTCCCTAGCCTCTTGAGTAGTGTCAGCTTGAACGCTGACACCGCTAGCAGCTCGATTCCTCGGTTTGCTTTCTTGCGGTGACGCAAAGGTGCGTCACCACCTTCACCATGCGTAGCAGTGTCAGATGGACTTGCGTGAGGCGAGGATTCGTCAGACGAATCGCTCGGTCCGAAGATCTCGGACATGATGGCCCCACATTTCCCAGAGCCAGTCAACCCAGCTCTGGCAGGGTCCGCACCGGGTGATCCGGATGCAGGAGGTGCCGCCTTTGAGTCGGATGGATAATCCGACTCGCCAAAGTAGATGAGTTCTATCTCAGACTCATCTGCATAGCGATTAACCCCACCCTCTGCAGACGCAGCGGATGTACCTGTCGCTCATGGGAACTAACCACGTGGACTGTTCACAACAACAGGCGACGAATCATCTGCTGCTGAGGCGTGAGATAAACTAACTCCGGCTACACACATGCGTGCAGCCGCTTTTCTCGCTGCTGCAGTAGCAACTTGCATAAGTTTGGAAGCCATGCGTTGGATTGGCAAATGAGTGGAAATTGACCAACAAGTGCTCCCTTTCCCAAAGTAAACAACGGTGGTCACCCTGTCCCAATCAATTCTATTCAATCACAGGTGATTGATGGTTAAGGAAGGGTGATGTAACGGGGTAGCCCACTACATGATATTGACATCAAATTATGTCAATAGAAATATTGTCTAGTACGACAATATTCTACCAATACTATCCAAGATGGATAATATTGATGGAATATTATCCCTTTGTAGATAATATTCATGCGCTGCTCAATGATTGGTTGATAAAAGCTTATCAACCATAGATTTTTTTTACAACCAATCGCTGCTAGACGCGCGCAATGGGTGGTGAGCAGGCGGTCGTCATACGACGACGTAGTTCAATATAGTTAGATAAAGACTAAAGTTATATTGATAGCTTACTATATTAAATACAGCTCTCTTTTTACCCTTTGCTCAAACGAGTCGTTTGAGTAGATTAGGTTCCTCTGCACGTACGAGTGTACGTAAGGTTTCGTGGCACCCTAAACAAAGGGTGCCCCGACACAGACGAGGCAGACACAGAGATATAAGCTATTTCTACCACAGCCCTGCTCGGTGAAGAGGCAGACAACGGTTCCTGTTTAAGGGCTCGAGATGTGGCGACTTTACTGAGTCGGAATCAACAGGCGAAAATAGTCATCAACACGCAGACAGAGATCAGCACCCAGAAAAAGTAGAAGCAGATCACTCACACAGACGCTGATTCGTAAATACCTTTCTGTGGCACCAATCATGCAATAATATCGAAACTAAAAAAATTTCACAGGGCATCAATTTTTTCGGTGATAAACGTGTTATATTATCATGAGCAAGCATGACGCATGCACTTCCACTCCATGTCCGCAGACAAAATGCCTTTCATAAAATCCATAGGCCGCTGGACATAAGAATTATGTTCATCTTGTACACCTACAGCGTATCGTTGTTTCCGGTAACGATGTCAACATAGACCCAGAGTTGACGCTTAGGCTCGTAAGCTGTATAAGGGAGCGTAAAAGACATGGATCAGAGATGCTGCTGAAATAATAACAGTAAAAGTGATTAATATTATGCATATAATTTTGCTAACCATTGATATGATTTCTTGAGTTGTTGCCCCTATAAAGGTCACATTAGTTCCATCTTTTGTCCTTAACGACTCCCCTTCTCTCTGCTGCGGTTTTCTCTTCTCTCTATATACAATGGGCTATGTCGTAAGAGTTACTGGACGTCACTGCCTGGCAAGAAAGAACTGGCGAACCCCCTACATCAGGAATTGAGATTTTAACTTCATCACTATAACTCATGTCATTTATCGAACCAGAGACCACTGATTTGATTTTCCACAACATATCGCTTAAGCTGTGAGCGTACATACTTTCGATACGATGGCGTTCACATAGATTGTAGCGCAGACACACAATTTTGAATCAACGCGTTACCTTCAAGCAACAGAATGCAGCCATACCATTTTATCTTTCGAATCCTTTTCACAGAACGTTCATTTTGAATTGTACATAGACAATTAAAAGCCCACGCAAATTTCGTGAAACGGCCGTGCACACACTACAATTTATTAATTGTAAAGTCTAACATGTGTCAAATTTTTTTGGTACACATAAATAGACACTGACCTAGAGGATCAACATCTTATCCGGTACAGGGAAATAACATTTTTTAGACATCATATTATTCAAGTTGTCTGTACACTCTATGTGGTCTTATTTCTCCGGTCATTTTAAACACATTCTTCAAATTAAAATCGATCAGTTTTGATCCTAGACGATATAATACTTCAAAGAGCATGAGACCTTAAGAGCTCCATCATCGCCATCGTAACTACCAGTCATCATAGTAAATGTATGAAAACGTACTTTTGAGACTACACCTTCCTGTAATTTATGACTAGGTCAAGAGTGAGTCCTTGATACTGTCAATTTGACTCTGTTGAAGCGGCGATTGTTTTGCTGGTACGAAATGGAAATGACCAAGGAGGACAACCTTGTTGAATATCACTCTCGGCTAAAGCAGGAGTATTCTCGATATATTTTGCAATATTGAACACTTTCTTATTCGAAGCATCCCGAGAAAGTTTTTTTGTTGGGCCTCGAATATGTCTTGGTGCTTGCACTTCATTTTTTTACTAAAAAACTGTCAGAAGCACAAGGTGTATAATAGGAGGGAACAGGGACCAAAGACGCAGATTTATCCTGTTGAACTTGTGCAGCACTTACTTGCTTCGAAATTTTTAAATAATTTGACTGCAAATTTGCTTTTGATGTACACGATGCTCCATCGTAGTGTGAGGCATTCCATTGCTTTTATTGCAAAGAGACCAAAAACCTGTCGCGTGCCAAGTTTTTGCGTATGACGACAGCAAAAAATTAATTAAACATTTTGACTAGAAAATCGCTCGAAACATAGACGCCAAATTTAATTTCTCTTTTAGTTGCGAATGACAACAGCACAGTATGCAGATTACTAGCATCCAGTTTAATTGCATTAAAATCACAACTTTGTAGAACTCAACCTGTCTCAAGATTTTGAGTAAAAATTAAACCTGTAACAGAATTTCTACTGTCGTAAGACGGAATATGTTGTACAAGAGCAGATAGAAAAGCAATTTAATTCTACACTTTGAAAGAAGCAGCATCAAGCTTGCGTATTTTTGTTGCTCGAAGATCAGTTATGGGAGGAAAGATCACGGTAAACAATTAGACAATAAAAGAGATGCATTTGAGTTTTGCAACGACTACAAATTGTGTTTGAAAGCATTCACGTAATGCCGAGTCATATCGACAGAGAAAAGACCACTGAAAACTTTGCGGTGTCTTTACCGATTGATTAAATAAGTTTAATTTTTGGGTCCTGCGTCTGATTAGTTTTATTTAAAAATTTAGGCCCAAATTGACAACAGTAATCGCAAAAACGATATCGGTCTTAATATGGATGGCCATTTTTTGTTATAAGTAGCGCTGTGTGAGATTCGTATATTCATGCAATTAACATCGTTTGCTCACTACAACAGATAACTTAGTTCAGTATTCTTTTTCGACAGATCAAAGGAACGTACGCTGTCATACAAATATGGAAAGTCTCGTCTGAAATACGCGGCAGCCGAAGAATTCGGTTAATGATTGGAAGCACTACCGAAAAATGTTATAATGTGCAGGTTAGTGCCAAAGTCCAGTATCGGCCGCACTACAATCCAGGAGGGTAAAGCAGAACACTTGGTTCTTGCTGAGCAACTTCGAAATTGAGATGGAGAAACGTCGAAGGTGTCACCCTCTCTTTCGACCTATACTGTAAAATGTACACCAACGGGCGCACACATGCTTTGATTATACCAATTGTAACGGAGCATCCCAGCCAACTGTACCGGTGCGTATCATTATCATACTAAGCCACAAAACCGTTAGGTGTAACGTGGTGAGCCTACCACATATAGTCAACACCCGATACGTTTTAGTGATAATATTATCAAAAGGTTGGTAATATTCATTTATATTACCATAAGGAGTAATATTTAGAAACGCTCACCGATTGTCTGATACAAGCCATCATGTCATCCAACTCTTGCGGTCCAATGAGCGATGGACGCGCGCAATGAGTGTTGATCGAGACTTAAGCATACACATCTGTAAATAATAAAACTAAAGTTTGGACTAAACATAGGTTAATGATCAGGACTTGACTATATTTCGTACGATTCTAATTTCTACTCCTATTACGCAAAAAAGATAGCTAGCCTTCTTCTGCACATCCATTAACGTCCGGACACAAAATATAGATTCAAAGACACGATACCTTGTACTTTTAGCACACACACATTGTTGTATCTACTGTCTGATGTCTTTTGTTGCGGCTACTTACTACGGCAACGTAGTATGCACTGGACAATTTTTATAGCGTAATTTTTAATATACCGTAGCAATTTAAACTGAGTAATTCCAAGAGGCTTAAGTGAGAGCCAGCCTCACTTCTGATGAGAATCATACCAAATAAAACTCGTCTTCCTCTACGTTATCTCGTTTCTTTCGGTACTCGACATCATTAATTTTATTATTATAGCCCCCTGTGCTCGCTTCGGTCACCTTATTGCTGCGTGGTTTCTTTTCGTATAAAATCGTTTGTTTGCAACTCACACTAAACTCTTTCCACATATTGTGCGCTTACATTATCATCGTGCTGCAATCAGCCGACACTAACTTTGAACAGCACGCATTATCAGTAATTAATCGTTTATATGAGTTGTATAAGCGTAAGTGCAGCCATCATTTTGCTGTACAAATCCGGTCAAAGACCGTCAATCATCTCTTTCATTGACTACATCAGCATCTGTATATGCCACAATATGCTGGTCTAATTTAGTTCGTGATGCCTTCAGATGCACCGGATTCTGCACTTTTGTCTCTTAGACAACGTCAAAGAAATTTTTAGTCTGATGTTTCTATACTTCACAAAAGCAATGATTTATACAATACGTAGTGTCTCTTGTACAAAAGTTAAAAATATTACTTGATATTCGCACCACGTCAGCAACGTATCATGACGCCTGCATTGTACTAAATGTAGGATCGATCACACAATTTGTCGATAACCCACATCTAAATTTAGGTCCACAAACACCAATTCTACCGCCAAATTTTCAGGGATCGGGTAGTTATCTTTTAGCCGTGGTGTAGGAAAAGGATTAATTGTTTTCATTTTATATTTCATAAATCTTTTTAATGAAGAAGTGCTTTATATTGTCATCATGCACCTTTAAAGTATGATTCGCCATTTTATGTAAACACTTCACAGAACCCAATTCTTAATTTTGAAACTTCTTACTAAATTTGCTATAAGAATCTCAATGTTGGTCTCAGTTAATACAATAAAGAAATCATCTAAGTATACGGTAATGCATACCTTTTTCTCTTCCATTGTTTGCGCGTATTCACCTGCATCCATCTTTAAGCAACAGTAACCACAAGTTCTCAAATACTTGTACAGCATCTTTACCAGATGCGAGGTGCTTGGAGCAGGCCGTATAATAATTAAAACAGATTGCAAAACCTACCAGAATTATCATCAAAGTATTCGATTTATAATATGTAAATCTTGACATTATCGAAAGGGCCATATACTTGTTGTATCAATAACTTTTTTTTTTGGCAGGGCATGCCCAAAAACAGAGCTAGGAGCAAAACCGATCTAACCGACTCAGCCTTCGCTAATGGAGATAAATTCTTCCAAAAGTTAATACCAAACTCTTATTATCATCCCTTTATCGAAATTCGCGCGTGAAATCGGCATACTTCACTGTTCGCATTACTTTTCCGCACCAAGACCCACTTGTTCCTCAATGTATTTACTTCATAAGGCCGAATAAATAGCTCCCATACGTAAGTCCGCATCAATTCTCAATACCCAGTGCCAAGCTCTTTAATCCAGTGCTTTGCAATTGAATCACGTTAAGTTTTTGTAACTGACATAAGATCCAGCCGTTTTTTCGCTGCCTAAATTACTATCGCTGTGGGAATATTCAGTTCAAAATTTGACAGCCGTATAGATGGTCGTATTGGTCGAGTAGATTGCTTAGATGATAGCTTAAGGAAATACAGCTCTAACATTAACACTAGTCTGTTTATTTCAACGGTGCTATATTCACCCCTCCCCTGTCCAAGCGAGACATATCCAGCAATGAAGTGCCATTCGGGTTGACATCATCACAACGTGCCCGATTCATGTCACTATTGCTTACTTTAGGTAAACATCTCCATCACTAAATGGTTGCGGTCGATTCGAAGGCACAAGGCCTCTGCGATTAGACATATCTTAAATAAATCGAGAGGTACATGCAGACTGCAGTTAGACGGGTCCTTGCTACATTTACTGCCGCTTACGCTGTAATGACGAAGCAAGCCGCTTTGGAAAGTTTTCACGTAAATTACGACCACGACATGACCCCATTCCAGCCTGTACATCATATGCCGCCTGTGACCGGAACGACCGAGCTTTAGCCTTGCTATACTCACCTAATTTTCACTCAGCAAGTCACTTCCGTAATCTCTTACCAAGGCTGACTTGCCAATGGTGGAAAACATTATTTACAAAAAAAATGATGAATAAAATATCCATTACGGAGAGGTTTTTTCATTACGATAATTTATGTTATCAGGCATGCCAACTGTAACGGGCACCCTTTTGTTTGGGTGCCACGAAACTTCACGTAAGCCCGTACGTGCGGCGGAAGATTTTATCTGCTTAAACTACTATTTTAAGTGAAGCTGAAAGAGAATTTATATAATATTGTTAAGCTATCAATATAACTTGTGCTTATACCATAAAAATCTACATTGTCGTATGACGACAACCTGCTCACCACCCATTACGCGCGTCTAGCAGCGATTGGTGGTAATATATAATTAATATATCTTCCATCAACATATTCTCGATCACCTCGTGAATATTACCTAGCTCGGGTAATATTGGCAATAGATTGTCACGTTAGACAATATTTCTATTGACATCGTTTGGTGTCAATATCACGTAACGGACTACCCCGTTACATCACCCCCCCCTTAACCTTCAACCATCATTAATTGAGTAAAATTTATTGGGGACAGGGTACTTACAGTTTGATCACCCTAAGAAAGGGGCAGCACTTGTTGGTTAATTTCAACTCAATTGTTAATTTAACGCATGGTGTCGAAGGTCATGCGGTGCGCTGCTGAAGCAGCAATAAAAGCGCCCGCACGCACGCGTGCAGCCAAATTGAGTACTTCTCATGCATTAGCAGCAGGTGATCGCTCGCCTGATGTTGCGGATAAGCAACAGGCAGAGCTTGTTGCGACTAGTGCACGTGGTTAGTCACCATATGCGACTAATACATCCGATGCGTCATCTGCGAATGTTACATCTCATAATGCGGATGAGCCTGAGTAGAACTCATCTACTTTGGCGAGTCGGATTATCCATCCGACTCAAAGGCGGCGCCTCCTGCATCCGGATCACCCGGTGCGGACCCTGCCAGAGCTGGGTTGACTGGCTCTGGGAAATGTGGGGCCATCATGTCCGAGATCTTCGGACCGAGCGATTCGTCTGACGAATCCTCGCCTCACGCAAGTCCATCTGACACTGCTACGCATGGTGAAGGTGGTGACGCACCTTTGCGTCACCGCAAGAAAGCAAACCGAGGGATCGAGCTGCTAGCGGTGTCAGCGTTCAAGCTGACACTACGCAAGAGGCTAGGGACCGCAGTGTCCTTCGTTATGCTTCTCAAGTCAAGTCTCCTTGGATGCCATCATCCAAAGGGATGGATTGAGTGGCCGGTACGACCACAGAACGGGGTCAAATCCCTTTTTAGACTGTAGGAGAATCTATCTTCCTCATTCCAGCACGGAAAATATTCGTGCTGAGGAAGAATTCTTCATCGATGTGTTCTTTAAACATCGGTGATACAATGGCAACCGTGGTCGCGACGGTAAAGCCTTGGTGCAGTGATGAAATGCCTTCATGCACAGCATTGAGTGCATTGGACGTGACGCCTGGCTCGATAAACTTGATGCAGATCGCATCAGGTTTGAAGAACGCAACCCAATCGGGGTGCGGTACAAGTTGCACCGAATGTCAAGAGAGGCAGGATTACCCTGTCTCTCATGGGGCGACCGATTTCTAAGGTTTCTGCACTATGCTAACCATGCCTCTATAGAGGCCTACCTCACTAATGATCCCTTCGGGGGGGGGCTCATATCTCTGCTGAGATGGCCGAAGGGGTTGACGTTTTGCAATTGTAGTGGAGTGGCGATCGCTCATTTTTTGAGGCGATCCCGGCTCTCCACAGGTGCCCACACGACCGACTGTCGGAGGAGGTACTTTGTTTTCGTGTCTTGTAATTCCTTCCTCACCTTGTGTACCCGTCGGTGAGGCGGGCTGCACTCTTCTCGGTGGACTCGTGTCGATAGAAAACTTGACCGTGCTTGAAATGGGTTAGTGTGATCGGGCGGAAATCTTCGCACGATCACGGGGTACTTGTAGGTTGTTTGTTATTAGTCACCCAGATCTCAACGAGATCGCCTAGTCCACTGTGTGGATGCTTAATACGCGAGCCTTCTGACCAATTAAGCCGTCTCGCGATCTTGCGCCTTGTCCTTTTCGTTCTTGCTGCGTCCGATCGCAGTTGGAAGGGGGAGACATTCTTGATCCCCAGCCAATGATCTGGGGATATCACTTGGTTTTAGTATACGTGACTTTCTTTACATCGGGAGGCCAATAATCCACCCCGGAAGAAAGGAGTCGACGCGTGTACTTAGAAGCTAACAGAATTCTGTTCAATGTCAACCAACTAAAGCTAAGAATGTGAATATTCCTGTCTATATGCTAGGATGTTCTGCCACGTGTCCGCTATCTTCCGGTGATTGGTCTTCGCATGTGTGGTCCACTTCAAACAGATTGCCGATCTCCTTGGCTGCTGATTGATCGTCGATCTACTTAGCTGATCATTGATCGTCGATCTCTTTGGCTGATCACGATCGTCAATCTCCTTGGCCGATCGCTGATCATCGATCTCCTTGGCCGATCGCTGATCATCGGTCCCCTTGGCCGATCGCTGATGGTCGATCTCCTTGACTGATCGTCAAACGCCTTCCAGGATCTTGATCTCTGCCGAGACTTTAGTCATATCCCCGACCTTGAACATCTCATACCTCCTCAATCTTGGTACCCTGGCTTAATCTTGGTAACTTGACATTCGATCCCATTGCCGTGATATTTGCTGCGGTGTTGTAATATTCACTCCTAGTATCGTGGTATTCGATCTTAATACTGTGATATTTGATCCTGTATTGCGCCTCCTGTCAGCCAATCAATGCCTCTCAACGATTTGTCGCCTTTGGAAATTACTCCATTTATCGATCGCTCTTTCTTTCAAAATCGCTCCAACCCACGATCCCTTTACTTGCGTTCGGGAGGTCGTTTTCCGACGACCCTTCTTTGAACAGAGGGTGGGTCTCGTCATGTTACTCGACGAGACTCAGAAGATCAGCGATCATCTGGGCACGAGATTCATCCTGTCCCAGGTCTGTGAGTAGCCACGCCAGCGGACGAGGGATCTCGTCCGGACGCCCATTACGTCGCGTTGGCTCAAAATACGATCCACTAGGAAGCGTCGACTACCGCGAGAATCCAGGAAAAGATGTGTTGGAGGCGGGAACACCTGATACGGCTCGAGGGTCGGATCAGCTTGATGTTAAGGCACTAAACCATGTAACGGATCAGCTACACGATGACTATGCTCATGAACGGACTCGGTGTTACGAGCTATATGACATTGTAAGGGACAGTTACGATTCCGTGGCGCAAGATCGTTTATCCTATCGTGTCGCGTTTGCTTTTGCGCAACTTGAGAATGAACGTTCGGCTCGTTGTCTTCGTGACGAGCTAACTGCATCTCGTCAGGACATCGCTTAACTATGTGAGCAGGTCGCTTTGCTAGCCAACCAGACTGGCTCGTCGAAACGGGACCACTCGATGGTGAACTTTGCCCTTGGTCACGTAGGTGTTCTTCGCCTCTCAAAATGGGCTCGTACTAATAGTACGGGCGGAGACGTCCAACGTAAAACGTAGGATGCGTGCATATCCTACGAGGCAGTTCTATCGTGTATGCGTTGCCTATGCGGCGCAATACACGAAATGGACCGATATGCCTAGGCAGTAATCTATTGCTGCCCACGTTTGTCACTGCATATTTTGCTGAATTTGCTGTTGACAGTAAAACTAAGTCCCTTTATAGAATGAAAGAACATCGTTCATTCATGTTTATGTGCGTTTTTCTGTATATCTATTGCGATTTCAATTGAATCTTGAACGAAGCGGACAACCGTTTCGCGAGTCAGTAGAAATTATTGTGCACACTTGTCCTGGTTAACAGCAATTCATACCAAGCGCTCTGCTGAAAGAAAATAGTCTTCATCAGTAGTGGCGCCATCGTCGATGCTGTAGCAGTCGTTGGCGATGCTTAAATAAACCAGCATCGTCGTCATGACCATCATCTTCGATGTCGATCACATCGACATCAGCATCCATCACGGCGACATCAATGGCGACGTGTGATGAGCAAGAGCCGGTACGGTTTGGTTTAAGCGAGACCCCCCTAAACGAGAGTCACACTCTAAGAAGGCGGGTAAACGTGGATGAGGTAGGCCATTCACGAAGAACGGTGTATGCGAAGTAGACGCATGCACCGAGTTGTTGATGGCGAATTACTCCATCGGCAAGAACTCACTCCAACTCGTAAACGAGTGGAAATACCCTCAAATTATTTCTTCGAGGACGCGGTTGAAGCGTTCCGTCTGACTATTTGTTTCTGGATGGTCAGAAGTCGACATCTTTAAGCGTGTTCCGAGTGAACGGAATACGGATTGACAGAACTCCGCTGTGAAGCGGGGGTCCCTATCAGACACGAGTTCACGTCCGAAAATAGTATCGATGAAGACACGAGCACAGCCCTGGGCTGTGACAGACTCCGGTACAGCAACAAGTTATAACTTCTTGCTGAACCGCTCAACATCCACAAGAATACCGGTAAGCTTCTTGTGAGGGGGAACGGCCAAAGACGACGTTCATCGATACGGACTGCCAGCAATTCGGCCGAAATCGGTAGGAGGGTGCAAAGGGTGCGCGGATGAAAGGACTAGCACCCGTTAAGGAATCGGTCGCAAGGGTGCGAATGTATATGCG